>CM046879.1:607601402-608108902 GCA_025667525.1 Glebionis coronaria
TAAAGCCGGCGGCCAAAGCAAAGGTGGCTAGGGTTTTCTTGATTTTTGTAAAAAAAGTGAATAATGAATGAAATGGTAAATTCCCTGGCTTCTTAATTTTCTTAGTAGCTGGGCCAAAGGCCCTTTCTCTTTTCTTTTCTTTTTTGGGACGCCAGCACACACACATGCATACATGTTTTCTTTTCCTTTTCGGGTTTTAAATATTATACGTACGTGTTCGTATTTTAATTTCTTGTGTTAAATTCTAACATGTATTATATATTTTACTGAATAATTAATAATAATTGTAAATACTTGGATATGAACATTCTATATTCTTGGAACATGTCGTGTATTTAATTAACGTAATTAATTTTGTGACTGCGTGTAATTAATGTTTTTATGGATTTTAAACGGGTTTAACAAACCATCCCTCCGATAGTGAATGGTGTATCATACATCCTCTGGATAGATGGTACAAATGTTTTTCTCGTTAAAATTTAACAAGGTTTACAAGGGAGAGTATTCTTGTATTTTTCTTTACTATGGATGTATGGGTTTTTATCTAAAAAAAATTCTTTTGAAAAAAAATCATATTTCTTTCTAAACTTTTTCTTCGAAAAAAAATTAACTTAATTTTTAAAATAACTGATTCGAAAAAAAAATATTTCAAAAAAATTAAACTTATTTTTTAAAAACATTTGTTTCGAAAAAATAATCTTTTTTTAAAATAACTTGTTTCGAAAAAAAATTATTTTTGAAAAACAAAGTTTAATCTTTTTCAAAAAAAAGTTTTTCGAAAACAACTTTAATTTTTTTTAAAAGTTTGTTTCGAAAAAAAATTATTTTCGAAAAAGAAATTCAATCTTTTTCGAAAAAAATTAATTTTTTTAAAAAATACTCCCTCCGTCCCTAAATAAGTGTCCACTTTGACATTTTGCGGTCTTTCTTCTTCAATTTTGACCGTAAATGTTGTTTCTTGTGTTATACAATAGTTGACGAAAATTATATCAATGAAGAATACATTTAAAACTCAACTCGTTCATATATTTTACATAGAGTATTATATAAGACAAATAAAAGTATTTACGGTCTAAGTTGAACAAGAAAGATCGAAAAAAATCAAATTGGACACTTATTTAGGGACGGAGGGAGTAGTTTGTTCCGAAAAAATTTAAACTTTTTTTTAAAAATAGCTTGTTTCGGAAAAAATTCTAATAAAAGTTTACATATTTTTTAATTATAACTTTACAAATAAACATGATAGTTTTAAGTTGAAATAAATTTAAGAAATAATAAACCACTTTATATATAAAATTATTATGAAATTATGATAACTGATCGTGAATGATAATTGCTAATCATTTCAACATTGGTCATAATATATTATATATTATATAATGTGTAAATATAGACAATCTTCGTAATTTATATGTCTACACATTTTTTTAATTTTAGTAACTTGAAAAATCTTCCTATTTTATATGGACGATTTAATCGGGTTAATTAGCAAAATGCTTAGAACTTTCTAATTTTTACTAAAATATATATATATAAAGGATATATGTTTCTGAATATCCAAATTTGTAAAAAAAATTGGTTCAACATCAAACACATATTTAATATTAAACATACATTAGATAATTGTATGTAAACAATAAAAGTTTACAGCAATAATCATTTGTATATATTGCATATTAATTTGTACTCATTATGTCATTTAATGTGAATTGGTACCCAACTAATACGAAAATAAATTTATGAAGTTTTTGTGTTGTATATGTTTGTAACAAAAGTTTGTAAGGGTGTATTATTTTAAATTTTGGAGAGATATGCAATCTCTTTTACAAGTAGTACAAATTTATGTGCCATTAGAAAATAGTACATACTTATATAATGGGGTTTTTTTATCGGTTTAGACGGAGTATCCGGAAGGCCTTTTCACTAACCGAACTGATTGTGACTCCGGTTCCCAATTGAACCGTTGGTCCGGTTCGATTTTCAAATCTATGTACACCATCATTTTAAGGAAAAAATATGTACGATATTGTAGATACATGCTCTTAATTTTTGTACAATGTGCATATTTAATTAGTATTAAATATTTTTATCTTAAATGTTGTAATAATTATTATGTATTGATTAGTTTTAATATGAATATTAAATTAGATTTTTATGTTTCTATTAATTCCTAATCATGCGTACAGAGTTGTACATTATGATTACTACATGTAAGTTGATTTTTTAACATTTCCATTAATAGTAGTGGCTTTTTTAGAACTAGTATAGAGACGTTAAATTGTGTGAAACAACCATAATGGATGCTCTTATTTTCGGTCAATGAAGTCCCGTTTATGTGTCATTTTTTGCCCTGTTTTGCGTTAAAGTCCCGTATACATATGTGATCAAAATCCTCTTAAGTTGAAACTAATTTGATAAGTCATATTGATCTATATTTTTATTGGTAAATTTGACCAATTAAGTTAACTTCAACATCTATATACATGCTATCATTACTGAGTTGAGATTATAGACCCATAATTTAATATATATCCTTGCCACTTATTTTTTGATTAAAAACTTACTTTCCACCTATTTTTTAGAAATAAGATATATTACAAAGGGTAAATCATCACATGACAATAAATACATTATCACAGCGAGATTTAAATTATCTTTCTAAAAAAGAGCACATACATATGCTTTCGACAATTTTTTTTTATGAGAAAATCATATATGATTCGTATCACAAACAATATATGATTTTATAATTTTGTGATATAAACCATGTATGATTTATTCATACGAGAAAATGAGAAAAGCATTTCATGGAAGATATATACATGTTCCCATCTATAGAAGGATGATTTAATTCCCGACTATGTTTTATTTTACGTAACGGTTAACGGTTTGTGCGATATTTTTTTAAACAAAAACAATGAGTGTTTTATTCAATGAAAAAATGAGTCGTTAGAATTAGTTTATTGGATTTATACTAATTTAGGAGTTGATCTTAAAAAAATTTCCATACCATTGTTTTCTAATGAATCTTATTCAATTATTATCAAAATCATAACCATGCATTTGATACTATGTGAAATGTACCCGTTGATGATATTAGAGAAATAGGAATTGTGAAGTTAAAAACCTCTTTATTTGGCCCTAAGGAGTGTCATATTATTTATCACTCCTATTTCAAAATACCCTCTTTATTATAACAAATCCTGTTCCTCATTTGGTCCTAGCACTACCAATTTTTTCCCATCATTATCAATGTTCCAAAACATGGTCAACAAGGGCTATTAATCGCCGGTTGATAGCTAGAAGGCCCTCAACCTGGCCGATTAATAAAAATGAGAGTAATAACGGTCAACTATGGTCAACGACGGTCAAGGGAGGTCAAACTTGCAGAATACCTGCGAATTTGGCCGAACATACCAAAAACTCACAGCAAACTTATGTTTACCACTTATAGTAAGTGAATTATCTCCTTTTGTAACTAAAGAATTAAAATAATTAATTGCCATTAATTATATACTAGTTTAGGGCGCCCATTAAATCAGTCACAAAGCTAAAAACGACTGTTACAATTGGAACCTATTTCCATTCACTAATCTATATCAATATATATTAAAAAAAATTACTAAAGTCTAAGGCCTCTTAACTTATGGAAGGAAAAACGCTATGAAATCATCTGTTTACCTAAGATCAACATTGATAAAGCTTTAACGTCAACACTTCTAAAAAATAATTTTATTGACATGACAATTTTATTTTAGACTTAGCATGTAGTACATGTACATACAGAATTTAAACCCCCGGGACCTAGGGTGCATTTTCCATTAGTTCCATTTTTAGCTTCACACTTTCTGACTGCAACACATTGATAGGAAATTATTGTCACACACCCCTATTGTTTCCTCGTTGCAACTAACAGTCGTACTCTAGCTCGTGGCCGATAACTCCAAATTACCCACGTTGTCTAAAACATAAGTTCATGGATTAAAAGAATTATATGTTGAAATCATAAAAACTTATATAAAGAAAGTGCATTGTCCATATAAGAAGAGACCTACAAAAGTGAGGACCCTTGGTGTTTTTAACGTGCATAATAAACAATTACACGCTTCATCGCTAACAAATTCATGGAATTACAACTTTCATATGTATAATCATAAAATAATTAAATACCTGCTCAAATAAAAGCTTTATCGATTCTCATGGCATAGTAAAACATGTCATCCTAGTTTCTTCAAATATCCATAAACATAATGATAGATCATAAATCAAGATAAAAATTGAAACATTTCAAACACAGCTTTAGGAAAGAAAATTAATCAAAAAAACTTAATTTATTATTTAAAATCAAATATATGATTACCAATGGGTTTTTTTTTCTTCATCTCCATCCTCCATTAAGCATAGCTAAGCAGCAATTTCACACAAAAATTTCAATTTAAGCATAGCTAAGTAGCAAACACATCCAATTTACTATGCAATTTAAATACAATCCCTAATTTGAATATGGATATAAGTGATACTTACCTATTTTAAATAATCGAGTTCAGTAGAAATAAAAGACCCACCAGCATATAGATCGGATTTGAAGGGTGTTGAAACTAATTTGAGAAGAAATTACTTTTGAATCTTGGATCCTGGATTAATGTTAGATACTTTTTATAGTGTATATTTGAAACTTCCTATGAAATATATTTTGGAATGGTTTTATGACATTAAATTTCATTGAAACTGCTATGATTTTGAATTAGGTGTGTTGTAGAATAATGGTCAAACTAAAAAGATTCAATATGGTAGTGTATTTGTTATAATTATTTGGTTACTTTGTTATTTATGTAAAGAGATTAAATATGATAACACGTACTATTCGAATATCCGTAATAACTTTCTAAAATTAAATTAAGTTTATTACAAAATTTATGTAAAGAGATTAAATATGAAACGGTTGAGTTTCTGAAGAGAGATCAGCGTGTTATGAATAGCAACGTTATGACAACTAAATCCACAAATGTGATTTTTACTAGAATTAGCTTCGCAATTCAAAAAAGGCTTGCGACGCAGGTTGTTGCTCGTTTGCCTTCTACAGCTATGTAATTAAACTTTTAATAATTATAAGGATACTATTTACTAAACCTGAAGTTGGATACTAGTGCTTGAGGGCACCGTACCTTTTTTCTTCGAATATGACTACATAGTTTATGTAACATTTAAACATTTAAAATTATAAAACGTCAACTTTTAGATCTGTTGTTAAAATGATTATGGTTTTGTTAAAAATAACAATATTTATAAAAAACTTGATACAAATATTTTTAAAAAATATTTTTAACAAAGATAGCCTACGGTCTTATGGTATGTTTTTAAAAACATTATCACTTATATATAGAAACCAATTTATTGTCCATTCAATTTTCAAACTTAATTTGGTAGGGCCTTTTTAATGAATCACTTTCAAGATGTGGGTTAAAAAATTTAAAATCATGGTATTATTCCTAAAAATATGGAAAAAAATTTAAAATTTTAAATATTACTAAAGGTAGCTAATGACAAAACTGAATGTTTATAAAGTTTTGTAGTGTTTTTTTAGTAAAACTATTATACACTAACATTTTATTTACATTTATAAAATATTTCCTAAATATATTTTTAGTTTTTTTTACGTTTATAAAAAGTTTTAATTATTTAATTAAAAATTATTTAATTAAGAATCTATTATTACGTTTATAAAAAGTTTTAACAAAAATACGTCTTTTGTAGTATCAGTATTTGCAAAATCACTTTTGTAGTGGCTTAATTAAGTCCAGTTTTGATCTAAATCCAAACCGGTTTTAACACAAAAATTATCTATATATGGAATTATTTTTATGGTACATTCAATTTTTTAATCATTAAAATCTTGTACATACGGCTTATTTTAAGAATTGTTTTTAATGTTGCAAGCATAAGGAGTTTGTAAATTATTTTAGTTCATTAGTAAATCTAGATCTTAAACAATTAACATTAAACAACTTCTGATATAATTTATAAGAAAAAGAATAATTTGTGATCAACATAAGCAATCGGGTGGTAATCGTCAAAAAATTATATTCAACAAATTTAGAAAAAGACCCGTGCGTGCACGGGTATTATAACTAGTTATTATATAACTGAAAACATTTAATTTTCAAGTTGTGTTGTAACTTCTATGCCACTTTTACTTATTTTTTATGATGTTTTTGTCTTAATATTTTAAGACAAGGTATAACGTGCATTTAGCAATCTGTAATTGTTAAGTGTCAGATGTTAATGTACGTCAACCATGCAACAAAAATTTGATATACTTTAATGACAACACTTGTAAAAAATCATTTTATTGATATGACAATTTTATTTTAGACTTAGCAAGTAGTACATGTACATACAGAATTCAAACCCCCAGGACCTTGGGTGCATTTGCCATTAGTTCCATTTAGAGCTTCACACTTCTGACTACAACACATTGATTGGCAATTATTGTCACACGCCCCTATTGTTTCCTCGCTGCAACTAGGATTCGTACTCAAGCTCGTTGCGGATAACTCCAAATTACCGACGTTGATTAATGGAGACAAATCCCTTGCCATCATCATGGTGCAAATTTGGAGAGAGACTGCATTCATATATCAATATATCAACATCCAAATAATATATAAATTAAATATAACTTGAAAATATAATGTTACAAGTGACAAATTTATTACCTAGGAAACAAATGACGATGCTTATATTCTTGCTCACCATTTTGAAGCTAAAATGAGTTTTGTAAATTGAAAATTGCAAACCTTTGTAATAAGTTGCTAATGGAGAATGATATTGACAAACTTGCTATTATGCGATCCTTTTATAGGCATACATGTTATTCGGTCAAACGACTATATAAGGGAATTATCTTGTTTTGTAACTGAATAATTGCAATCATTAATTGCCATTAATTATATACTAGTTTAGGGCACTCATTAAATCAGTCACAAAGCTAAAAACAGCTGTTATAATTGTAACCTATTTCCATTCACTAATCTATATCAATATATATATTAAAAAAAATAAAAAAATCTACAAGGCCTCATAACGTATGGAAGGGAAAACGCCTTGAAACCATCTCTTTGCCTTAGAGCATCGACAATGATAAGACTTTCTGTAACTTTATAATTATTAATTTATGAGGGAAGTGCAAAAATCATACTTGTGTTATGTCGAAAAACAGAATTACGTCATTCGTTAGTTTTTTGGACACCAACCATCGCTCCGATAGTGAATGGTGCATCATACATCATGTGGATAGATGGTGCAAATATTTTTCTCGTTTAAAATTAACAAGGTTTAAAAGGGAGGGTATTCTTATCTTTTTCCTTTACTACAGATGTATGGAGAACCTTATCATTTAAAAAAATTGAAATGTGTTTTTATCTAAATAAATGAGTATTAAAAAAAATCAAATTTCTTTCTAAACATTTTTTCGAAATTTTATTTCTTTACTTATTTTTTAAAATAAAGGATTCGAAAAAAAAATTATTTTCGAAAAAAATTAAACTTACTTTTTAAAATAACTTCTTTTAAATCATTTGTTTCGAAAAAAATAATTTTTTTTAAATAACTTTTTCGAATATTAAATTATTTTTTGAAAAAAATTTTAATCTTTTTCGAAAAATAAAAAGTTTTTCGAAAAACTAGTTTAAGTTTTTTAAAAAAGTTTGTTTCGAAAAAAAATATTATCGAAAAAAAAGGTCCAATCTTTTTCGAAGAAAAAAGTACATTTTTTTGAAAAAAATATTCTTTTTTAAAAAATAGTTTGTTTCGAAAAAATTAAACTTTTTTAAAAATAACTTGTTTCGAAAAAATTCAAATAAAAGTTTACATATTTTTCAATTATAACATTACAGATGATGATGATAGTTTTTTAGTTTAACTGATTTTGAGCAATAATAAACCACTTCATATAAAAAAGTATTACGAAATTATGATAACTGATCGTGAATGATAATTGCTAATCTCTTTAACATTCGTCATAATATTATATATTATATAACATGTAAATATATACAATCTTCGTAATTTATATGTCTACATATTTTTTATATTACAGTAACCTGAAAATCTTCCTATTTTATATGGACGATTTAATCGAGTTAATTAGCAAAATGCTTAGTATTTTTTTAATTTTATTAAAATATATATATAAAGGATATATGTTTTCGAATGTCCAAATTTTTAAAAAAAATGGTTCAAAATCAAAAACATATTTAATATTAAACTTACATTGGTGAATAATTTAAATAATTGTATGTAAACAATAAAAGTTTACAGCAATAATCATTTGTATATATTGCATATTAATTCGTACTCATTATATCATTTAATGTGTTTTGGTCCCTAACTAATACGGAAATAAATTTATGAAGTTTTTGTGCTGTAAAGGTTTGTAACAAAAGATTGTAAGGATGTATTATTTTAAATTTTGGAGAGATAGTGCAATCTCTTTTGTAAGTAGTATAAATTTATGTGCCGTTAGAAAGTAGTACATATTTATGTAATGGCTTTTTTTATCAATTTAGACAGAGTATCCGAAAGGCCTTTTGGCTAACCGAACCGATTGTGACTCCGGTTCATAGTTGAACCGGCTGTTAATTTTTATACAATGTGCATATACAATTGTATTTTTAAGTAATGAGATGTATTAGTTATATATTAATTAGTATTAATTATTTTTTATCTTAAATGTTGTATTAATTATTTTTTATTGATTAGTTTTAATATGAATGTTAAATTACATTTTTATATTTTAATTAATTCCAAATTATGTGTACATAGTTGTACGTTATAATTACTACATGTAAATTGATTTTTTAACATTTCCATTAATAGTAGTGTTTTTCTAAGTAGTATAGTGACGTTAAAGATGCTCTAATTTCGATCAACGAAGTCCCGTATATGTGTCATTGTTTGCCATGTTTTGCGTGAAACTCCCGTATATATATGTGATCAAAATCCTCTCAAGTTGAAACTAATTTGATAAGTCATATTGATCTATATTTTTATTAGTCAATTTGACCTATTAAGTTAACTTCAACTTCAATATACATGCTATCATTACTGAGTTCAGATTATAGACCCATAATTTAATATATATCCTAGCCACTTATTTTTTGATTAAAAAAACTTACTTTCAACCTATTTTTTAGAAATGAGATATATTACAAAGGGTAAATCATCACATGACAATAAATATATTATCACAGCGAGAATTAAATTGACTTTCTATAAAAGAGCATATATATGCATTCGACAAGTTTTTTAGTATGAGAAAATCATATATGAATCGTATGACAAATCATATATGATTTTATAATTTTGTGATATAAATCATGTATGATTTATTCATACGAGAAAATGAGAAGAGCATTGCATGGAAAATATATGCATGTGCCCCTCTATAGAAGGATGATTTAATTCTCGAAGCAATGGTATATTTTACGTAACGATTAACGGTTTGTGCAATATTTTTTTTAGACGAGAACAGTGAGTTCTTTTGTTTCGATGAAAAACTGAGTCCTTAGAATTAGTTTATTGGATTTATACTAATTTAGGGGTTTATATTAAACTTTTCCCAACCATTGGTTTCTAATGAATCTTATTTAATTATTATCAAAATCATAACCATGCATTTGATACTATATAGAAAGTACCCGTTGACGATATTAGAGAAATATGAATTTTAAAGTTAAAAACCTCCTCATTTGGACGCAAGGGGGTCACATTATTTACCACTTCTATTTCAAAATACCCTCTTTATTATAACAAACCTCTTCTCCTCATTTGGTCCCAACACTACAATTTTTTTCCATCATTATCAATGTTCCAAACCAGGGACAACAAGGGCGATAAATCTCCAGTTAATAGCTAGAAGGCCCTCAACCTTGCCGATTAATGAAAAAGCGATTAATGACGATCAACTATGGTCAACGGAGGTCAAACTTGCCGAAAACCTGCGAAATTTGGCCGAAAATACCAAAAACTCACTAAAAACTTATGTTTACCACTTATAGTTAGGGGAATTATCTCGTTTTGTAACTGAAGAATTACAATAATTGAATTCCATTAATTATATAGTAGTTTTGGGCGCCCATTAAATCAGTCACAAAGCTAAAAACAACTGTTACAATTGGAACATGTTTGCATTCACTAATCTATATCAATATATATTCAAAAAAAAATTAAAAACTCTACAAGGCCTCATGACGTATGGAAGGAAAAATGCCTTGAAACTATATGTTTGCCCCAGAGCATCAACAATGATAAGACTTTAACGAAAATACTTTTAAAAATCATTTTATAGATATGACAATTTTATTTTAGACTTAGCAAGTAGTACATGTACATACATAATTTAAACCCCCAGGACCTAGGGTGCATTTGTCATTATTGTCACACGCCCCTATTGTTTCCTCGTTGCAACTAGCAGTCGTACTCAAGCTCGTTGCCGATAACTCCAAATTAAGACGGTGTCTAATGGAGAAAAATCTATTGCCATCATCATGGTGCATATTGGCAGAGAGACTGTATTCGTATATCAATATATATCAACATCCAAATAATATATAAATTAAATATAACTTGAAAATATAATGTTACAAGTGACAAATTAATTACCTAGCAAACATATGACGATGCTTATATTCTTGCTCACCATTTTGAAGCTAAAATGAATTTTGTAAATTGAAAATTACAAATTGCTAACGTTTGAATAATATTGACAAACTTGCTATTATGCGATCCTTTTATAGGCATACATGTTATTCGGCCAAACGACTATATAAGGGAATTATCTTGTTTTGTAATTGAAGAATTACAATAATTGATTGCCATTAATTATATACTAGTTTAGGGCGCCCATTAAATAAGTCACAAAGCTAAAACAGCTTTTACAATCGGAACATATTTCCATTCACTAATCTATATCAATATATATTCAAAAAAAATTTAAAAAAGTCTACAAGGCCTCATAATGTATGGAAGGAAAAATGCCTTGAAACCATCTGTTTGCCTCAAAGCATCAAACAATGATAAAGCTTTCTATT
The DNA here is from genome assembly GCA_025667525.1 of Glebionis coronaria. Classification (NCBI taxonomy): domain Eukaryota; kingdom Viridiplantae; phylum Streptophyta; class Magnoliopsida; order Asterales; family Asteraceae; genus Glebionis; species Glebionis coronaria. The sequence goes on from CM046879.1 coordinate 607,612,493, forward strand.
ATGCGATCCTTTTATAGGCATACATGTCATTTGGTCAAACGACTATATAAGGGAATTATCTCGTTTTGTAACTGAATAATTACAATAATTGATTGCCATTATCTATATACTAATTTAGGGCGCCCATTAAATCAGTCACAAAGCTAAAAACAGCTGTTACAATTGGAACCTGTTTCCATTCACTAATCTATGTTAATATATATTCAAAAAAAATTAAAAAAAATCTACAAGACCTCATAACGTATGGAAGGAAAAACGTCTTGAAACCATATGTTTGCCTCAGAGCATCAACAATGATAAAGCTTTAACGACAACACTTGTAAAAATCATTTTATAGATATGACAATTCTATTTTAGACCTAACAAGTAGTACATGTACATACATAATTTAAACCCCCAGGACCTAGGGTGCATTTGCCATTAGATCCATTTTTAGATTCACACTTCTGAATACAACACATTGATTGGCAATTATTGTCACACGCCCCCTATTGTTTCCTCGTTGCAACTAGCAGTCGTACTCAAGCTCGTTGCCGATAAGTCCAAATTATAGACGTTGTCTAATGGAGACAAATCTCTTGCCATCATCATGGTGCATATTTGCAGAGAGACTGCATTCATATATCAATATATATATATATCAACATCCAATAATATATAATTTAAATATAACTTGAAAATATAATGTTATAAGTGACAAATTAATTACCTAGCAAACCTATGCCGATGCTTATATTCTTGCTCACCACTTTGAAGCTAAAATGAGTTTTGTAAATTGAAAATTGCAAATTGCAAACGTTTGTATAATATTGACAAACTTGCTATTGTGCGATCCTTTTATAGGCATACATGTTATTTGGTTAAACGAATATATAAGGAAATTATCTTGTTTTGTAACTGAAGAAATACAATAATTGATTGCCATTAATTATATACTAGTTTAGGGCGCCCATTAAATCAGTCACAAAGCTAAAAACAGCTGTTACAATTGGAACCTATTTCCATTCACTAATATATATCAGTATATATTCAAAAAAAAATTTAAAAAGTCTACAAGGCCTCATAACGTATGGAAGGAAAAACGCCTTGAAACCTTCTGTTTGCCTCAAAGCATCAACAATGATAAAGCTTTCTATAAGTTTATAATTATTAACTTACTAAGGAAGTTCAAAACTCATCCTTGCTATTATTTGATCCTTTTATAGGCATACATGTCATTCGGTCAAACGGTTATATAAGGGAATTATTTCGTTTTGTAACTGAAAAATTACAATAATTGATTGTCATTAATTATATACTAGTTTAGGGTGCCAATTAAATCAGTCACAAAGCTAAAAACAGTTTTTACAATTGCAACTTATTTCCATTCACTAATTATATCAATATATTTTCAATTTTTGTAGTTGCTTAATTAAGTCCATTTTTGATCCAAACCGGTTTTAACACAAAAATGATCTATATAAGGAATTATTTTTATGGCACATTGAATTTTTTAAGCATTAAAAACTTGTACATAAGGCTTATTTTAGAAAATGTTTTTAATATTGCAAGCTTAAGGAATTTGTAAATTATTTTAGTTTTTTCGTAAATATAGATCTTAAACAAATAACATTAAACACCTTCTGATATAATTTATAAGGAAAAGAATAATTTGTGATGAACATAAACAATGGGGTGGTAATCGTAAAAAAACTATCTTCAACAACTTTAGAAAAAGACATATGCGTGCACGGGTATTATAACTAGTTATTATATAACTGAAAACATTTAATTTTCAAGTTGTGTTGTAACTTCTATGCCACTTTTTCTTATTTTTATGATATTTTTGTCTTAATATTTTAAGACAAAGTATAACGTGCATTTAGCAATCTGTAATTGTTAAGTGTTAGATGTTAATGTACGTCAACCATGCAAGCAAAATTTGATATACTTTAACGACAACATTTTTAAAATATCATTTTAATTATATGACATTTTTATTTTAGACTTAGCAAGTAGTACATGTACATACAGAATTCAAACCCCCAGGACCTTGGGTGCATTTGCCATTAGTTCCATTTAGAGCTTCACACTTCTGACTGCAACACATTGATTGGCAATTATTGTCACACGCCACTATTGTTTCCTCGCTGCAGCTAGGATTCGTACTCAAGCTCGTTGCCAATAACTCCAAATTACCGTCGTTTTCTAATGAAGACAAATCCCTTGCCATCATCATGCTGCAAATTTGTAGAGAGACTGCATTCATATATCAATATATCAACATCCAAATAATATATAAATTAAATATAACTTGAAAATATAATGTTACAAGTGACAAATTAATTACCTAGCAAACAAATGACGATGCTTATATTCTTGCTCACCATTTTGAAGCTAAAATGAGTTTTGTAAATTGCAAATTGCAAACCTTTGAATAATAAGTTGCTAATGGAGAATGATATTGACAAACTTGCTACTATGTGATCCTTTTATAGGCATACATGTTATTCGGTCAAACGACTATATAAGGGAATTATCTCATTTTGTAACTAAATAATTACAATAATTGATTGTCATTAATTATATACTACTTTAGAGCGCTCATTAAATCAGTAACAAAGCTAAAAACAGCTGTTACAATTGTAACTTATTTCCATTCACTAATCTATATCAATATATATTCAAAAAAATTAAAAACGTTTACAAGGTCTCATAACATATGGAAGGAAAAACGCCTTGAAACCATCTCTTTGCCTCAGAGCATCAATAACGATAAAGCTTTCTATTAGTTTATAATTATTAATTTACGAGGGAAGTGTAAAATCATCCTTGTGGTATTTCAAAAAATCGAATTACGTCATTCGTTAGTTTTTGGACACCAACTATCCCTCCTTTACTACGGATGTATGGAGAACCTTATCATTAAGTAAAAAATTTGAAATGTGTTTTTATCTAAAAAATAGGTTCAATCTTTTTCGAAGAAAAAAGTACATTTTTCGAAAAAATATACTTTTTAAAAAATAATTTGTTTCGAAAAAATTAGACTTTTTAAAAAATAACTTGTTTCGAAAAAAATCGAATAAAAGTTTACATATTTTTCAATTATAACTTTACAAATAATGATGATAGTTTTTAAGTTGAAATATATTTGAGCAAATAATGAACCACTTCATATAAAAAAGTATTACGAAATTATGATAACTGATCGTGAATGATAATTGCTAATCTTTTTAATATTCGTCATAATATTATATATTTTATAACGTGTAAATATAGACAATCTTCGTAATTTCTATGTCTACACGTTTTTTTATATTAAAGTAACCTGAAAATCTTCCTATTTTATATGGACGATTTAATCTAGTTAATTAGCAAAATGCTTGTTATTTTCTAATTTTTATTAAAATACATATATAAAGGATATATGTTTTCGAATATCCAAATTTATAAAAAAATTGGTTCAAAATCAAACACATATTTAATATTAAACTTAAATTGGTGAATAATTTAAATAATTGTATGTGAACAATAAAATTTTACAGCAATAATCATTTGTATATGATACATATTAATTCGTACTCATTATGTCATTTAATGTGTATTGGTCCACAACTAATACGGAAATAAATTTATGAAGTTTTTGTGTTGTAAAGGTTTGTAACAAATATTTGTAAGGGTGTATTATTTTGAATTTTGGAGAGATAGTGCAATCTATTTTAAAATTAGTATAAATTTATCTGCCGTTAGAAAATAGTACATATTTATGTAATGGGTTTTTTATCGGTTTAGACGGAGAATCCGGAAGGCCTTTTGGCTAACCGAACCGATTGTGACTCTGTTCTTAGTTGAACCGTTGGTCCGGTTTGATTTTCAAAACTATGTACACCATCATTTTAAGTAAAAAAAATATGTACGATTTTGTAGATATATGCTCTTAATTTTTGTACAATGTGCATATATATTTGTTTATTTAAGTAATGAGATGTATTAGTTATATATTAATTAATATTAATTATTTTTATCTTAAATGTTGTATTAATTATTATGTATTGATTAGTTGTATGTTATAATTTTTAAATTAGAATTTTATGTTTTAATTAATTCTTAATTATGTGTACATAGTTGTACGTTATGATTACTACATGTAAGTTGATTTTTTAATATTTCCATTAATAGTAGTGGATTTTTTAAGTCGTATAGATACGTGGCAATAAATACATTATCACAGCGAGAATTAAGTTATATTTCTATAAAAGAGCACATATATATGCATTCGATATTTTTTTGTATGAGAAAATCATATATGACACGTATCACAAATCATATATGATTTTATAATTTTGTGATATAAATCATGTATGATTTCTTCATACGAGAAAATGAGAAGAGCATTGCATGAAAAATAAATACATGTGCCCCTCGATAAAAGGATGATTTAATTCTCGACGCAATGGTATAATTTACGTAACGGTTAACGGTTTGTGCAATATTTTTTTTAAACGAGAACAATGAGTTCTTTTGTTTCGATGAAAAACTGAGTCGTCAGAATTAGTTTATTGGATTTATACTAATTTAGGGGTATATATTAAACTTTTCCCTACCATTGGTTTCTAATAAATCTTATTTAATTATTATCAAAATCATAATCATGCATTTGATACTATATGAAAAGTACCCGTTGACGATATTAGAGAAATAGGAATTGTAAAGTTAAAAACCTCCTCATTTGGACGCAAGGGGTGTCACATCATTGACCACTCCTATTTCAAAATACCTTCTTTATTATAACAAACCTCTCCTCCTCATTTGGTCCCAACACTACAATTTTTTTCCATCATTATCAATGTTCCAAACCAAGGTCAACAAGGGCGATTAATCTCCGATTAATAGCTAGAAGGCTCTCAACCTTGCCGATTAATGAAAAACTGATTAATGACGGTCAACTATGGTCAACGGAGGTCAAACTTGTCGAAAACCTGCGAAATTTGGCCAAAAATACCAAAAACTCACTAAAAACTTATGTTTACCACTAATAGTTAGGGGAATTATCTCGTTTTGTAACTGAAGAATTAAAATAATTGAATTCCATTAATTATATACTTGTTTAGGGCGCCCATTAAATCAGTCACAAAGCTAAAAACAGCTGTTACAATTGGAACATGTTTGCATTCACTAATCTATATCAATATATATTCAAAAAAAATTAAAAAATCTACAAGGCCTCATGACATTTGGAAGGAAAAATGCCCTGAAACTATATGTTTGCCCCAGAGCATCAACAATGATAAAACTTTAACGACAACACTTGTAAAAATCATTTTAAAGATATGACAATTTTATTTTAGACTTAGCAAGTAGTACATGTACATAAAGAATTTAAACCCTCAGGACCTAGGGCGCATTTGCCATTATTGTCACACGCCCCTATTGTTTCCTCGTTGCAACTAGCAGTCGTACGTAAGCTCGTTGCCGATAACTCCAAATTACCGACGGTGTCTAATGGAGAAAAATCTATTGCCATCATCATGGTGCATATTTTGCAGAGAGACTGCATTCGTATATCAATATATATCAACATCCAAATAATATATAAATTAAATATAACTTGAAAATATAATGTTACAAGTGACAATATAATTACCTAGCAAACCTATGACGATGCTTTTATTCTTGCTCACCATTTTGAAGCTAAAATGAATTTTGTAAATTGAAAATTACAAATTGCTAACGTTTGAATAATATTGACAAACTTGATATTATTTCTTTTATAGGCATACATGTTATTCAGCCAAACGACTATATAAGGGAATTATCTTGTTTTGTAATTGAAGAATTACAATAATTGATTGCCATTAATTATATACTAGTTTAGGGCATTAAATCAGTCACAAAGCTAAAAACAGCTGTTACAATAGGAACCTATTTCCATTCACTAATCTATATCAATATATATTCAAAAAAAAATTAAAAAAAGTCTACAAGGCCTCATAACGTATGGAAGGAAAAACGCCTTGAAACCATATGTTTGCCTCAAAGCATTAACAATGATAAAGCTTTCTATAAGTTTATAATTATTAATTTACTAGGGAAGTGCAAAACTCATCCTTGCTATTATGCGATCCTTTTATAGGCATACATGTCATTTGGTCAAACGACTATATAAGGGAGTTATCACGTTTTGTAACTGAAGAATTACAATAATTGATTGCCATTAATTATATACTAGTTTAGGACGCCCATTAAATCAGTCACAAAGCTAAAAACAGCTGTTACAATTGGAACCTGTTTCCATTCACTAATCTATATTAATATATATTCAAAAAAAAATAAAGAAATCTACAAGGCCTCATAACGTATGGAAGGAAAACGTCTTGAAACCATATGTTAGACTCAGAGCATCAACAATGATATAGCTTTAACGACAACACTTGTAAAAATCATTTTATAGATATGACAATTTTATTTTAGACTTAACAAGTAGTACATGTACATACATAATTTAAACCTCCAGGACCTAGGGTGCATTTGCCATTAGATCCATTTTTAGCTTCACACTTCTGACCACAACACATTGATTGGCAATTATTGTCACACGCCCCCTATTGTTTCCTCGTTGCAACTAGCAGTCGTACTCAAGCTCGTTGCCGATAAGTCCAAATTACAGACGTTGTCTAATGGAGACAAATGTCTTTCCATCATCATGGTGCATATTTGCAGAGAGAATGCATTCATATATCAATATATATCAACATCCAATAATATATAATTTAAATATAACTTGAAAATATAATGTTATAAGTGACAAATTAATTACCGCAAACCTATGATGATGCTTATATTCTTGCTCACCACTTTGAAGCTAAAATGAGTTTTGTAAATTGAAAATTGCAAATTGCAAACGTTTGAATAATATTGACAAACTTGCAATTATGCGATCCTTTTATAGGCATACATGTTATTTGGTTAAACGACTATATAAGGAAATTATCTTGTTTTGTAACTGAAGAATTACAATAATTGATTGCCAATAATTATATGGTAGTTTAGGACGCCCATTAAATCAGTCACAAAGCTAAAAACAGCTGTTACAATTGGAACCTATTTCCATTCACTAATATATCAATATATATTCAAAAAAAATTAAAAAAAGTCTACAAGGCCTCATAACGTATGGAAGGAAAAACGCCTTGAAACCTTCTGTTTGCCTCAAAGCATCAACAATGATAAAGCTTTCTATAAGTTTATAATTATTAACTTACTAAGGAAGTTCAAAACTCATCCTTGCTATTATTTGATCCTTTTATAGGCATACATGTCATTCGGTCAAACGGTTATATAAGGGAATTATTTCGTTTTGTAACTGAAAAATTACAATAATTGATTGTCATTAATTATATACTAGTTTAGGGTGCCAATTAAATCAGTCACAAAGCTAAAAACAGTTTTTACAATTGCAACTTATTTCCATTCACTAATTATATCAATATATTTTCAATTTTTGTAGTTGCTTAATTAAGTCCATTTTTGATCCAAACCGGTTTTAACACAAAAATGATCTATATAAGGAATTATTTTTATGGCACATTGAATTTTTTAAGCATTAAAAACTTGTACATAAGGCTTATTTTAGAAAATGTTTTTAATATTGCAAGCTTAAGGAATTTGTAAATTATTTTAGTTTATTCGTAAATATAGATCTTAAACAAATAACATTAAACACCTTCTGATATAATTTATAAGGAAAAGAATAATTTGTGATGAACATAAACAATGGGGTGGTAATCGTAAAAAAACTATCTTCAACAACTTTAGAAAAAGACATATGCGTGCACGGGTATTATAACTAGTTATTATATAACTGAAAACATTTAATTTTCAAGTTGTGTTGTAACTTCTATGCCACTTTTTCTTATTTTTATGATATTTTTGTCTTAATATTTTAAGACAAAGTATAACGTGCATTTAGCAATCTGTAATTGTTAAGTGTTAGATGTTAATGTACGTCAACCATGCAAGCAAAATTTGATATACTTTAACGACAACATTTTTAAAATATCATTTTAATTATATGACATTTTTATTTTAGACTTAGCAAGTAGTACATGTACATACAGAATTCAAACCCCCAGGACCTTGGGTGCATTTGCCATTAGTTCCATTTAGAGCTTCACACTTCTGACTGCAACACATTGATTGGCAATTATTGTCACACGCCCCTATTGTTTCCTCGCTGCAGCTAGGATTCGTACTCAAGCTCGTTGCCAATAACTCCAAATTACCGTCGTTTTCTAATGAAGACAAATCCCTTGCCATCATCATGCTGCAAATTTGTAGAGAGACTGCATTCATATATCAATATATCAACATCCAACTAATATATAAATTAAATATAACTTGAAAATATAATGTTACAAGTGACAAATTAATTACCTAGCAAACAAATGACGATGCTTATATTCTTGCTCACCATTTTGAAGCTAAAATGAGTTTTGTAAATTGCAAATTGCAAACCTTTGAATAATAAGTTGCTAATGGAGAATGATATTGACAAACTTGCTACTATGTGATCCTTTTATATGCATACATGTTATTCGGTCAAACAACTATATAAGGGAATTATCTCATTTTGTAACTAAATAATTACAATAATTGATTGTCATTAATTATATACTACTTTAGAGCGCTCATTAAATCAGTAACAAAGCTAAAAACAGCTGTTACAATTGTAACTTATTTCCATTCACTAATCTATATCAATATATATTCAAAAAAATTAAAAACGTTTACAAGGTCTCATAACATATGGAAGGAAAAACGCCTTGAAACCATCTCTTTGCCTCAGAGCATCAATAACGATAAAGCTTTCTATTAGTTTATAATTATTAATTTACGAGGGAAGTGTAAAATCATCCTTGTGGTATTTCAAAAAATCGAATTACGTCATTCGTTAGTTTTTGGACACCAACTATCCCTCCTTTACTACGGATGTATGGAGAACCTTATCATTAAGTAAAAAATTTGAAATGTGTTTTTATCTAAAAAATAGGTTCAATCTTTTTCGAAGAAAAAAGTACATTTTTCGAAAAAATATACTTTTTAAAAAATAATTTGTTTCGAAAAAATTAGACTTTTTAAAAAATAACTTGTTTCGAAAAAAATCGAATAAAAGTTTACATATTTTTCAATTATAACTTTACAAATAATGATGATAGTTTTTAAGTTGAAATATATTTGAGCAAATAATGAACCACTTCATATAAAAAAGTATTACGAAATTATGATAACTGATCGTGAATGATAATTGCTAATCTTTTTAATATTCGTCATAATATTATATATTTTATAACGTGTAAATATAGACAATCTTCGTAATTTCTATGTCTACACGTTTTTTTATATTAAAGTAACCTGAAAATCTTCCTATTTTATATGGACGATTTAATCTAGTTAATTAGCAAAATGCTTGTTATTTTCTAATTTTTATTAAAATACATATATAAAGGATATATGTTTTCGAATATCCAAATTTATAAAAAAATTGGTTCAAAATCAAACACATATTTAATATTAAACTTAAATTGGTGAATAATTTAAATAATTGTATGTGAACAATAAAATTTTACAGCAATAATCATTTGTATATGATACATATTAATTCGTACTCATTATGTCATTTAATGTGTATTGGTCCACAACTAATACGGAAATAAATTTATGAAGTTTTTGTGTTGTAAAGGTTTGTAACAAATATTTGTAAGGGTGTATTATTTTGAATTTTGGAGAGATAGTGCAATCTATTTTAAAATTAGTATAAATTTATCTGCCGTTAGAAAATAGTACATATTTATGTAATGGGTTTTTTTATCGGTTTAGACGGAGAATCCGGAAGGCCTTTTGGCTAACCGAACCGATTGTGACTCTGTTCTTAGTTGAACCGTTGGTCCGGTTTGATTTTCAAAACTATGTACACCATCATTTTAAGTAAAAAAAATATGTACGATTTTGTAGATATATGCTCTTAATTTTTGTACAATGTGCATATATATTTGTTTATTTAAGTAATGAGATGTATTAGTTATATATTAATTAATATTAATTATTTTTATCTTAAATGTTGTATTAATTATTATGTATTGATTAGTTGTATGTTATAATTTTTAAATTAGAATTTTATGTTTTAATTAATTCTTAATTATGTGTACATAGTTGTACGTTATGATTACTACATGTAAGTTGATTTTTTAATATTTCCATTAATAGTAGTGGATTTTTTAAGTCGTATAGATACGTGGCAATAAATACATTATCACAGCGAGAATTAAGTTATATTTCTATAAAAGAGCACATATATATGCATTCGATATTTTTTTGTATGAGAAAATCATATATGACACGTATCACAAATCATATATGATTTTATAATTTTGTGATATAAATCATGTATGATTTCTTCATACGAGAAAATGAGAAGAGCATTGCATGAAAAATAAATACATGTGCCCCTCGATAAAAGGATGATTTAATTCTCGACGCAATGGTATAATTTACGTAACGGTTAACGGTTTGTGCAATATTTTTTTTAAACGAGAACAATGAGTTCTTTTGTTTCGATGAAAAACTGAGTCGTCAGAATTAGTTTATTGGATTTATACTAATTTAGGGGTATATATTAAACTTTTCCCTACCATTGGTTTCTAATAAATCTTATTTAATTATTATCAAAATCATAATCATGCATTTGATACTATATGAAAAGTACCCGTTGACGATATTAGAGAAATAGGAATTGTAAAGTTAAAAACCTCCTCATTTGGACGCAAGGGGTGTCACATCATTGACCACTCCTATTTCAAAATACCTTCTTTATTATAACAAACCTCTCCTCCTCATTTGGTCCCAACACTACAATTTTTTTCCATCATTATCAATATTCCAAACCAAGGTCAACAAGGGCGATTAATCTCCGATTAATAGCTAGAAGGCTCTCAACCTTGCCGATTAATGAAAAACTGATTAATGACGGTCAACTATGGTCAACGGAGGTCAAACTTGTCGAAAACCTACGAAATTTGGCCAAAAATACCAAAAACTCACTAAAAACTTATGTTTACCACTAATAGTTAGGGGAATTATCTCGTTTTGTAACTGAAGAATTAAAATAATTGAATTCCATTAATTATATACTTGTTTAGGGCGCCCATTAAATCAGTCACAAAGCTAAAAACAGCTGTTACAATTGGAACATGTTTGCATTCACTAATCTATATCAATATATATTCAAAAAAAATTAAAAAATCTACAAGGCCTCATGACATATGGAAGGAAAAATGCCCTGAAACTATATGTTTGCCCCAGAGCATCAACAATGATAAAACTTTAACGACAACACTTGTAAAAATCATTTTAAAGATATGACAATTTTATTTTAGACTTAGCAAGTAGTACATGTACATAAAGAATTTAAACCCTCAGGACCTAGGGCGCATTTGCCATTATTGTCACACGCCCCTATTGTTTCCTCGTTGCAACTAGCAGTCGTACGTAAGCTCGTTGCCGATAACTCCAAATTACCGACGGTGTCTAATGGAGAAAAATCTATTGCCATCATCATGGTGCATATTTTGCAGAGAGACTGCATTCGTATATCAATATATATCAACATCCAAATAATATATAAATTAAATATAACTTGAAAATATAATGTTACAAGTGACAATATAATTACCTAGCAAACCTATGACGATGCTTTTATTCTTGCTCACCATTTTGAAGCTAAAATGAATTTTGTAAATTGAAAATTACAAATTGCTAACGTTTGAATAATATTGACAAACTTGATATTATTTCTTTTATAGGCATACATGTTATTCAGCCAAACGACTATATAAGTGAATTATCTTGTTTTGTAATTGAAGAATTACAATAATTGATTGCCATTAATTATATACTAGTTTAGGGCATTAAATCAGTCACAAAGCTAAAAACAGCTGTTACAATAGGAACCTATTTCCATTCACTAATCTATATCAATATATATTCAAAAAAAAATTAAAAAAAGTCTACAAGGCCTCATAACGTATGGAAGGAAAAACGCCTTGAAACCATATGTTTGCCTCAAAGCATTAACAATGATAAAGCTTTCTATAAGTTTATAATTATTAATTTACTAGGGAAGTGCAAAACTCATCCTTGCTATTATGCGATCCTTTTATAGGCATACATGTCATTTGGTCAAACGACTATATAAGGGAGTTATCACGTTTTGTAACTGAAGAATTACAATAATTGATTGCCATTAATTATATACTAGTTTAGGACGCCCATTAAATCAGTCACAAAGCTCTAAACAGCTGTTACAATTGGAACCTGTTTCCATTCACTAATCTATATTAATATATATTCAAAAAAAAATAAAGAAATCTACAAGGCCTCATAACGTATGGAAGGAAAACGTCTTGAAACCATATGTTAGACTCAGAGCATCAACAATGATATAGCTTTAACGACAACACTTGTAAAAATCAGTTTATAGATATGACAATTTTATTTTAGACTTAACAAGTAGTACATGTACATACATAATTTAAACCTCCAGGACCTAGGGTGCATTTGCCATTAGATCCATTTTTAGCTTCACACTTCTGACCACAACACATTGATTGGCAATTATTGTCACACGCCCCCTATTGTTTCCTCGTTGCAACTAGCAGTCGTACTCAAGCTCGTTGCCGATAAGTCCAAATTACAGACGTTGTCTAATGGAGACAAATGTCTTTCCATCATCATGGTGCATATTTGCAGAGAGAATGCATTCATATATCAATATATATCAACATCCAATAATATATAATTTAAATATAACTTGAAAATATAATGTTATAAGTGACAAATTAATTACCGCAAACCTATGATGATGCTTATATTCTTGCTCACCACTTTGAAGCTAAAATGAGTTTTGTAAATTGAAAATTGCAAATTGCAAACGTTTGAATAATATTGACAAACTTGCAATTATGCGATCCTTTTATAGGCATACATGTTATTTGGTTAAACGACTATATAAGGAAATTATCTTGTTTTGTAACTGAAGAATTACAATAATTGATTGCCAATAATTATATGGTAGTTTAGGACGCCCATTAAATCAGTCACAAAGCTAAAAACAGCTGTTACAATTGGAACCTATTTCCATTCACTAATATATCAATATATATTCAAAAAAAATTAAAAAAAGTCTACAAGGCCTCATAACGTATGGAAGGAAAAACGCCTTGAAACCTTCTGTTTGCCTCAAAGAATCAACAATGATAAAGCTTTCTATAAGTTTATAATTATTAACTTACTAAGGAAGTTCAAAACTCATCCTTGCTATTATTTGATCCTTTTATAGGCATACATGTCATTCGGTCAAACGACTATATAAGGGAATTATTTCGTTTTGTAACTGAAAAAATTACAATAGTTGATTGCCATTAATTATATACTAGTTTAGGGCGCCCATTAAATCAGTCACAAAGCTAAAAACAGTTGTTACAATTGCAACATATTCACTAATCTGTATAAATATATTTTCAATTTTTGTAGTGGCTTAATTAAGTCCAGTTTTGATCCAAACCGGTGTTAAAACAAAAAATGATCTATATAAGGAATTATTTTTATGGCACATTGAATTTTTTAAGCATTAAAAACTTATACATAAGGCTTATTTTAGGAAATGTTTTTAATATTGCAAGCTTAAGGAATTTGAAAATTATTTTAGTTTTTTAGTAAATATAGATCTTAAACAAATAACATTAAACACCTTCTGATATAATTTATAAGGAGAAGAATAATTTGTGATGAACATAAACAATCGGGTGGTAATCGGCAAAAAACTATCTTCAACAAATTCAGAAAAAGACCTATGCGTGCACGGGTATTATAACTAGTTATTATATAACTGTAAACATTTAATTTTCAAGTTGTGTTGTAACTTCTATGCCACTTTTTCTTATTTTTATGATGTTTTTGTCTTAATATTTTAAGACAAGGTATAACGTGCATTTAGCAATCTGTAATTGTTAAGTGTCAGATGTTAATGTACGTCAACCATGCAACCAAAATTTGATATACTTTAACGACAACATTTGTAAAATATCATTTTATTGATATGACAATTTTATTTTAGACTTAGCAAGTTGTACATGTACATACAGAATTCAAACCCCCAGGACCTTGGGTGCATTTGCCATTAGTTCCATTTAGAGCTTCACACTTCTGACTGCAACACATTGATTGGCAATTATTGTCACACGCCCCTATTGTTTCCTCGCTGCAGCTAGGATTCGTACTCAAGCTCGTTGCCAATAACTCCAAATTACCGTCGTTTTCTAATGAAGACAAATCCCTTGCCATCATCATGGTGCAAATTTGTAGAGAGACTGCATTCATATATCAATATATCAACATCCAAATAATATATAAATTAAATATAACTTGAAAATATAATGTTACAAGTGACAAATTAATTACCTAGCAAACAAATGACGATGCTTATATTCTTGCTCAACATTTTGAAGCTAAAATGAGTTTTGTAAATTGCAAATTGCAAACCTTTGAATAATAAGTTGCTAATGGAGAATGATATTGACAAACTTGCTACTATGTGATCCTTTTATAGGCATACATGTTATTCGGTCAAACGATTATATAAGGGAATTATCTCATTTTGTAACTAAATAATTATAATAATTGATTGTCATTAATTATATACTACTTTAGAGCGCTCATTAAATCAGTAACAAAGCTAAAAACAGCTGTTACAATTGTAACCTATTTCCGTTCACTAATCTATATCAATATATATTCAAAAAAAATTAAAAAAGTTTACAAGGCCTCATTACGTATGGAAGGAAAAACGCCTTGAAACCATCTATTTGCCTCAGAGCATCAACAACGATAAAGCTTTCTATTAGTTTATAATTATTAATTTACGAGGGAAGTGTAAAAATCATCTTTGTGGTATTTCAAAAAATCGAATTACGTCATTCGTTAGTTTTTGGACACCAACTATCCCTCCTTTACTACGGATGTATGGAGAACCTTATCATTAAGTAAAAAATTTGAAATGTGTTTTTATCTAAAAAATAGGTTCAATCTTTTTCGAAGAAAAAAGTACATTTTTTCGAAAAAATATACTTTTTTAATAAATATTTTGTTTTGAAAAAATTAAACTTTTTAAAAAATAACTTGTTTCGAAAAAAATCGAATAAAAGTTTACATATTTTTCAATTATAACTTTACAAATAATGATAATAGTTTTTAAGTTGAAATATATTTGAACAAATAATAAACCACTTCATATAAAAAAGTATTACGAAATTATGATAACTGATCGTGAATGATAATTGCTAATCTTTTTAACATTCTAATAGTATATATTATATAACGTGTAAATATAGACAATCATCGTAATTTCTATGTCTACACGTTTTTTTATATTACAGCAACCTGAAAATCATCCTATTTTATATGGACGATTTAATCGAGTTAATTAGCAAAATGCTTGCTATTTTCTAATTTTTATTAAAATACATATATAAAGGATATATGTTTTTGTAGAAACTAGAAGGGGGGGGTTGAATAGTTTCTTATATTTACTTATTAAAATATGGTTTCCAAAAATCCTTTTTCAAAAACTTAGGCTTGAGGAAATATGTGAAATCTTCTTATGCACAATACGAACAATGATAGTATAGCAAAACTAATACTAACAAAAATATATCCACAAAGAATAAAGAATGATAGTGTAGCTAATTTAATACTAACACATGTATATGCAAAAAGAATAAAGAATGTAAAGAGTTAAGGGTAAAGAAAGATCAAACCGAACACCAAGGATTTATAGTGGTTCGGTAACGAAGCTCACTCCTCGTTCCTACTCCACTCCTCGAGTACTCCTTACTCGAGAGTTCACTACACAACAAGCTCCTTATGGTGGAGAAAACCGTACACGTCGCTTAACCAATTTCCGACTCTAAGCTAAAAGTCGAGCCCTAATTGTAGCTAGGACCAATCTACACAACTATACTTAGTACATACACAACTTCCATATAGACACAACTACTTGGATCTTCACAACTATGACACAACTACAAGTATATAAAATTTGATCTTCAATGGATCTTTGGTGGTGGACTCAACACTTCACTAGGATAGTGTTCTTCTCTTTGCACTTGGAGAGGAATGGATGGAAGAACAAGATTCACTTCTTAAACAAGTAATAATCAAACAAATGATCAAAGATTTGAGTGATTAAAGAAGGGGTTTGAATCTGGAAATAAATGTGCAAAAGAGGTGAGGTGAAAAGCTGAGAATGGTCCACTATTTAAAGGATAAAGGAGCCAACGGCTATATCTGCCCGCGGTACCTTATCACAGCCCGCGGTACCTTATCGATAAGGTACCGCCTAGGTGCTAAGGTACCGCCGGACTAGACTCCGCTCCTTTTTGTCCTTTAGTGGTGGAGGTCTTATCTGGGTATAAAAAATATCCTGAAAGGATATTCTTAACAGAATAAGAATATGCCATTTTTAAATTTCAAATAATTAATTTAATAAAACATGTTCTTAAAAATAAAGTTTAATAAAAACTTGTCACATTTAATAAAAAGTGAGTTTTAAGAAAAGATTAAATCACTTGATCACTTGATTAAGGTTAGTACTTGTTTATCCATACCTTAAGTGAAAATGGGTAAAATGAAAAAATACTTGAACTCAAGAATTCGTTTTTCGTTGTTTTCGTAAATGCTTGTTTTTACATATTGTCGTAATCAAAACTAAGCGAGACCAAAAAATGCAAGTAACGTTTTTAGTCATTATTGCATTAACAATATCCCCCTTTTTGATTCCAACAATACATAAACTCAATCACACAAAAACAAGATTTTCGAAGACGAGTTTATTCATTTCTCCCCCTTTGTCGAAGCAAAAAGGTTGCGTAAGCCGGTGTTGAAGAAACGGACTTTGCAAAGACTCCCCCTTGGTGCTTACTCCCCCTAGCTTGGGGCACCGGGGAATCGAGATATGGTGACAAGCTACATAGAAGGGTTAGTTGAACAAAAGAAACAACCAACAATATATAGCAATAGGTCACATAAAGAAAAATAAAAGAGAAGAAAACACAAAGATAAAGATCCAAGACAGGTTACTAAAGAAACATCATACAAAGAAGTATGGAAAAAAAAAGAAACAAGCCAAAAGCGTAAATCTAATCCTAGTTATTCTAGAATTCTAAGATTTGCTTGAATTTGGTGTCTTGAGGGTAAGCAAACAATGCTTATATGAAAGACAAGGTGATAGCGGAGGGTGGTGGTGGTGGCTTGTTGGAGATCTCATAATCAAAGTGAAGAGGAGGCTTGATTAAGAGACTCTTGATGTAGCTCAACTCCTCATAGATGTGTGCCATAGCAAGATGTTGATATTGACAATAATGACAATATGTTCCATGGTGCATGACATTATCATGAGAAGGAGGAAGAACACTAAAGGGTGGTGGTGGAAGAAAGGAAGTTCCACAATCAACATTCTTGGTAGGAGAAATGTGATTAAGAGTGTTCTTGGGTGGGTTTGGATTGAAAGCAATTGGAGAAGATGGAGGAGATTTAAGGCTTTCATTGGGAGAATAAGACATTTTGGATGTGAAGTAATGCAAAATGCTTATGGTTTAAATAGGGAAGGCTTGGGGTATTTTTGGGGTGGTCAAAGGGTTTGAAACAAAGATTCTCAAAAAAAAAAGTTGGAGCAAATCTGGAGTTTCAGACAAAAACCCGAAAAAGGAAGGCCACTATAGGCGGTTCCTTATCTATGGTGGCTGTACCTTATCGATAAGGTACCGCGGTTCACATATGGAACCGCCTGCAGAAGCAGGGTTTGGTGTTTGGAGAAAGATTTTTTTTTCAGCAAATCTTATTTTTCTAGTCTAACTTATCATAGGGATGTGCTTAAAAGCAAAGATAGACAAAGAAAACATATACAAACTTACCAAATAGAGATATGACCGAAATACATGGATTAAAAAATCAATGTAGGAGGTGTGTAAGACAAGACCTTAAGTCATGACACAATGATCCTCCATGATTCAATCTTGTTCTTGTTATGTTTGAGAGAATCATACATATGAATTATGTAAGCTCTACATTAATAGCGAGAATCTATGAAAAATCATTTTTAGATTGAATTAACAATGTCAAACGAATTTCTCAACCATTTTCGAAAGAGACTTTTAGAGTTTTGAAAAGGAGAGAAGAAGATTTTTCAAAAGGATTTTAAAAGACTCAAGGACTCAAAAAGGTAAAAGAAGACACACAAGAAGAAAAGAATTTAAGGAAGATGTTCCATTAATCCTAGACCTAGACGCAAGTAATTGAAAGGTTCCCTCTTAAGTGGCTTAGTGAAGATATCGGATAAGTTGTCCTCGGAGGGCACCTTTTCAATAGTAATGTTCCCCTTTTGAACATTATCCCTAAGGAAATGGTGTCTAATTTCTATGTGTTTGGTTCGCGAATGTTGCACGGGATTCTTGCTTAGGTCTATAGCGCCTTTATTATCACACATGATGGGAACATCATCAAGAGAAATCCCGTAATCAACAAGCGCTTGATTCATCCATAGAGCTTGTTGGCATGCTTTTCCGGCACTCACATACTCGGCTTCCGTGGTGGATATCGCAAGAGCGGTTTATTTCTTGGAGAACCAAGAAGTTAAACAACAACCCATGAAGGTACAAACTCCACTAGTGCTTTTCCGGTCCACATAGTCTCCCGCATGATCCGAGTCCGCGTAGACAATGGTTTCTACGTCGGTCCCTTTAGGATACCATAATCCTAAATGTATAGTGCCTTTAATGTATCGGAAGATACGCTTAACCGCTTCAAGGTGAGAGGTTTTGGGAGCCTCTTGGAAGCAAGCACAAAGGCAAACACTAAACATGATATCCGGTCGACTTGCCGTTAGGTACAACAAACTACCAATCATACCTCTATATTTGGTGTTGTCTACCGACTCACAATCATCATCTACGGTGAGTTTAGTATCCGAGGCCATAGGGGTCTTCATTGGTATAGATTCTTCTAATCCAAATTTCTTTAGCATTTCTTTAGCGTACTTAGATTGACTAAAGAAAATACCATCGTCCATTTGTTTAATTTGGAGTCCTAAAAAGAAGTTAAGTTCTCCCATCATACTCATTTCAAACTCATCATGCATGATTTTGGCAAAGTCATCACACAATTCTTGACAAGTTGATCCAAATATAATGTCATCAACATATATTTGTACGATTATGAGGTGAGAACTTTTCTTCTTTGTAAAGAGTGTATTGTCTACCATTCCCATGGTATACTCATGTTTAACAAGAAACGCTTTAAGTCTATCATACCAAGCTTTGGGTGCTTGTTTGAGTCCATAAAGTGCTTTCTTAAGCTTGTAAACATGGTCCGGTTTCTCAAAATCAATGAAGCCGGGAGGTTGAGCCACATATACCTCCTCATTGATCAAACCGTTAAGAAATGCACTCTTTACATCCATTTGTTTGAGCTTAATATCTAAGGCACAAGCGTAGGCTAAAAGGATTCTAATTGACTCTAATCTAGCTACCGGTGCATATGTCTCGTCATAATCAATCCCTTCTTGTTGATTATAGCCTTGAGCTACAAGTCTAGCCTTGTTACGAGACACAACACCATTCTCATCTAGCTTATTCCTAAATACCCATTTGGTTCCTATAATGGTAGAACTTCTAGGTGGAGGAACAAGTTCCCAAACATCATTGGCAACGAATTGATTCAATTCTTCTTGCATCGCAATGACCCAACTCTCATCCGTCAAAGCTTCTTTAACATTCTTTGGTTCAATCAAGGAGACAAAACAAAAGAAGTTGCTTTGGTTTTGGACTTGAGATCTTAGGGTCCTTTGATTTAAGTCACCAATGACATTATTGAGAGTATGATCCCTAGACTCCTTAATGTTTACTTCCTTTTCAACACTAAGGTCTTCAACTCCTATTTTTCTAACCTCTTTGGCTTTAACTACTTATAATTCATCCAAGTCATCATCAACCAATGGTGGTGTCTTGGGTGAAGGAGGGGTTTCATCAAAGGTTACGTTGAGTGATTCTTCAATAACCCCTGAGGTTCTATTTAGGACTATGTAGGCCTTACTAGTTTGAGAATAACCTAAAAGGATACCTTCGTAAGACTTTGGGTCAAACTTGGTAAGGTAGTCTTTGGTGTTGAGGATAAAGCACTTGCTTCCAAACACCCTAAAGTATTCTAATGAGGGTTTCTTACCTTTAAGAATCTCATAGGGGGTCTTTCCTAGGAAAGGTCGAATAAGAATTCGGTTGAGAATATAAGTCGATGTATCCACGGCATTGCACCAAAACTTTTGAGGCAAAGATTTCTCGTTTAACATCGTCCTACTCATCTCTTGGAGAGTCCTATTCTTCCTTTCAACTACCCCATTTGATTGTGGAGTGCGAGGAGTCGAGAAGTTATGGGTAATACCATGAGCTTCACAAAAGGCACCAAATTTCACTTCATTATCAAATTCCCTACCATGATCCGTCCTAATAGAAACAATTGAACATCCTAGTTGATTTTGAATTCTTAGACTAAAGATTTCGAAGTGATCGAAAGCTTCATTCTTAGATGCCAAAAATCTAGTCCAAGTGAATCTAGAATAGTCATCAACTATAACTAGGGTATAAAGGTTACCTCCATAACTCCGTATGGCGGAAGGTCCAAAGAGATCCATATGTAGGAGCTCTAAGCACCGAGAGGTCGAAACCAAATTCTTGGCTTTATGACTTGAGTGAACTTGCTTTCCAACTTTGCAAGCATCACAAAAGTGACTATCAAACTTAATCTTGGGGAGGTGTCTTACCAACTCCTTAGAGACTAAAGATTGAATTAAACGCATATTAGCGTGACCTAATCTCCTATGCCAAAGAGTAGAACTATCATCTATAGTCGCAAGACATATGTTGTCTTTTGACTTCTTATTAACCTACATGACATAAAGCCCATGCTTTCTAACACCTTTTCTAATGACTTTTCCATCTTTTACGATTTCACTGTCATGTTCCGAAAAGATGACCTTACACTTATTATCATAAATTTGACCTATACTTAAAAGGTTAAAACCTAAGTTATCTACGTGCTCAACATTTTCAATGGTCATGGATTCAAGAGAAACCGTACCTTTGCCAATGATATTACCACGTAGACTACTAGCGAATGTGACGTTACCTCCATCATATGCTTTGTAATACGAGAACAAACTTCGATTACCCGTCATGTGTTTAGAACATCCACTATCATTAATCCACTCATCAGGCTCCAAATCAATTCCTAAGCATATCTAGGTAACAACACACAAGATCAAACATTTGGTCCCCAATATCTCATGGGTCCAAAATTGTTAGTTCCAAACATCCCTTGCATTTGGTTGGGATGCATGAATGAGGAGGGGATTCCCCATGGAGAACAAAATGGAGGAGGGTAGTAATTCATGTAACCATTTTGTTGTTCATTACTTCTCCTAGGTGTGTTTGATCTAGGTTTAGAGTTATTATTATTCCTTCTAGGTGTTGGAGTTTTACTTCTAGGTCGTGAGTTGTTTTGATTATCTCTTGTAGGCGTTGTCGTTCTACTTCTAGGCTTAGACTCATTCCGTACTCTAGGTGGAGTAGAAGATAGTCTAGATAAACTTCTATTTCCCATGATAGGTTTACTTAACGGGTTATAGAACTTACCAATAGCATTGTCGTCAAGTATGGGTAATTGAACCTTATTAACAGTAAGATGCTTTGGTTTTTCATTTAACTTAGATTTTTTAGAAAGTTCAGTGTTTGCACAGAACTCAACTTCTGGCCGCGGTACCTTATCTATGGCCGCGGTCCATAGTGATAAGGAACCGCGCCATACAATGTGGAACCGCGTCCAGAGGGTGTTTTCTGTGAAAACCTGACTTGTTTTGGTTCACTAGTTGAGGCTTCATTTGAGTTAAAACCTAGACCAAGTTTTTCCTTAGAATGAACTTGTTTGATTAACATATCATCAAGAGCACTAGTACCTTTCATGAACTTTTCCAATTTAATGGAGGTGCTCTTGAGATCATCATTCTCTAATCTAAGTTTCTCACAACTTAAGCAACCTAAATCAACCTCTTTGTTTTTCTCAAGTTTAGCCAATTTCTCCCTAAGTTCATTGATCTCATTTTCAAGCTTAGTTTTGGTTGATTTTAAGGTTTTATTCTTTTCTATGAATTTAAGACTAAGTTTGTGTAAGCTATCATATTTGCCTTCAAATTCAATATCATCTAAAGTGGAATTATCATTGCTATAATATTCGGTTTCGGAATGTACCTCTTTAGAAGTGTGAGCCATAAGACATTTCTCCTCTTTGGGGTTGTCATCATCATCTTCACCGCTATCGCTCCAAGCGCCACTAACGAATGCCGTGTGATTATTATCACGAGCGGGATTTGGACATTCACCAATGAAGTGATTTGGATCACCGCATCTAAAGCAATTCCTATCACCTTTTTCGTTCTTGACAAACTGATTCTTTGACAATGGTTTCTTGTCATAGTTTGGTTGCCTAACGTGTTGACCTCGTCTCTTGAAGAACTTCTTCAAATCTCTTACCGCCAATGCATACTCCTCGTCATCACTTTCCGAGGAACTATCATGGTCACTTTGTGCCTTCTTGGCTTTAAGTGCAAGAGATTTCCTTTCACTCTTGGTTTTTACTAATTCCGAGTCCTTCAAAATTATCATCTCATGAACCTTCAAGTTTCCTATGAGTTCATCGAGTGATAAAGTTGAGAGATCTTTCGACTCTTCAATAGCCGTGACTTTTTCTCTCCACTTTAGATGTAAGGCCCTTAGAAACTTCCTAACATTGTTCTTGCTAGAATAACCTTCATCAAGTGCTTTTAGACTAGTAATAATGGTGTTAAATCTAGCAAATGCACTATCAATAGTTTCATCTTCTAAGATGACAAATTGTTCATATTGTTGGACAAGAAGATCGATTTTACGTTCCTTGACTTGGCTATTACCTTCGTGGGTTACTAAAAGAGTGTTCCAAATATCTTTAGCGGTTTCACACATAAAAATACTTTCATACTCTTTCTTAGGCAAAGCATTATAAATCACCATTTTAGCCTCATTATTTTTTGAAAGTTTCTTTTTAGTATCATCATTAGTTTGTCAAAAGTGACTAATTCTTTTGTTTTAGAAACTTCATTAAATTGAAAGGGTAAAAAATCACCATCGGTAATAACATGCCAAAGATCTAAATCTTTTGATTTTACATAAGTTTCAAATCTATTTTTCCAATAAATAAAACTATCGGTTTCAAAAAGTGGTGGTCTTTGCATAGATTGCCCTTCTAGGTACTTGTTGGAATCCATAGATCGATTCAAGTTTTAAAATACAATATACTTTAAAATTTCTTGAGCAACCCGCTCTGATACCAATTATAGAAACTAGAAGGAGGGGTTGAATAGTTTCTTATATTTACTTGTTAAAATATGGTTTCCAAAAAACCTTTTTCAAAAACTTAGGCTTGAGGAAATATGTGAAATCTTCTTATGCACAATATGAACAATGATAGTATAGCTAAACTAATACTAACAAAAATATATCCACAAAGAATAAAGAATGATAATGTAGCTAATCTAATACTAACACATGTATATGCAAAAAGAATAAAGAATGTATAGAGTTAAGGGTAAAGAAAGATCAAACCGAACACCAAGGATTTATAGTGGTTCGGCAACAAAGCTCACTCCTCGTTCCTACTCCACTCCTCGGGTACTCCTTACTCGAGAGTTCACTACACAACAAGCTCCTTATGGTGGAGAAAACCGTACACGTCGCTTAACCAATTTCCGACTCTAAGCTAAAAGTAGAGCCCTAATTGTAGCTAGGACCAATCTACACAACTATACTTACTACATACACAACTTCCATATAGACACAACTACTTGGATCTTCACAACTATGACACAACTACAAGTATATAAAATTTGATCTTCAATGGATCTTTGGTGGTGGACTCAACACTTCTCTAGGATAGTGTTCTTCTCTTTGCACTTGGAGAGGAATGGATGGAAGAACAAGATTCACTTCTTAAACAAGTAATAATCAAAAAAATGATCAAAGATTTGAGTGATTAAAGAAGGGGTTTGAATATGGAAATAAATGTGCAAAAGAGGTGAGGTGAAAAGCTGAGAATGGTCCACTATTTAAAGGATAAAGGAGCCAACGGCTATATCTGCCCGCGGTACCTTATCACAGCCCGCGGTACCTTATCGATAAGGTACCGCCTAGGCGCTAAGGTACCGCGGGACTAGACTCTGCTCCTTTTTGTCCTTTAGTGGTGGAGGTCTTATCTGGGTATAAAAAATATCCTGAAAGGATATTCTTAACAGAATAAGAATATGCCATTTTCAAATTCCAAATAATTAATTTAATAAAACATTTTCTTAAAAATAAAGTTTAATAAAAACTTGTCACATTTAATAAAAAGTGAGTTTTAAGAAATGATTAAATCACTTGATCACTTGATTAAGGTTAGTACTTGTTTATCCATATCTTAAGTGAAAATGGGTAAAATGAAAAAATACTTGAACTCAAGAATTCGTTTTTCGTTGTTTTCTTAAATGCTTGTTAATAGGTGTGTAAACACCCATCTTTTCTACCACTTATTTTTTGCTAAAACAAGACCAAAACGCGTATTTAATGTCATTTGTTTGGAATTATGCGTGGTTTGTGTGTTTGTTATGTTTTCAGAGCCAACCGGATAAATATTGGAGAAAACATGGGATTGCACGGGTTTTATCAAGGAAAAAGACTGAAGACGAAGTCTATTGTCCAAGAGATGCAAAAGATTTGAAGTCAATGGGCCTATTTGAAGATTTATCGAAGAAAAGGACCAAAGACGGAAGATTTACACATGTCAAAGAAACTCAAGTCTATTTAACAAAGAAATTAAAAGACGAGTTGAATTTAATCGACGACAAATCCCGAATCAGAATCAAAAACGTCAACTTTTCTGAATAGACGAGAAGACAAAAAGAAGGGAAGAAAGCCCACTCACCAACAAAGGGAGAAGCCTATAAATACTCCTCCCATTCAAGAATCCATATCTTCTTTTTTCAGTTATTTTCTTCTTCCTAGTTTTTAGGAACCATCTCCCTTAAGGAGAGGTTTTAATCTTTGTTTGATTTATCTTCCAATCTTGTAAGTTAATCTTTTCTTGTGTTGTTGAATCTTAATTCATTAATACAAATCATCTTTTAATCTTTCCATCATCTTGTTCTTCATTTCTTTTTGTCTCTTAGTTCTTAAGTTTTATTTGTGTGATTTGATTGTCAAAAGTAAGTGGGTTTTGTGATTTTGTTGTTTTGGATTCAAGTTTTCTTTGAGTAAAAGGTTAGTGGTAAAATTGGTTAAAGTTTGGATCAAAAACTTAGTGATTTTTGGTTTTGATTTCGTGTTCTGTTAACTCCCCTGTTCTTCGCTACACTTTCTGATCTCGCCCAGATTCCGAATAGGGAATCTGGGATTGTGACTATTCGGAATATTTCGTTTATTCAGAATAGAGGTTATTTTCTTGGCTATTCGGAATATTTCAGTTATTCCGAGTGGTTGTAGATTTTCATTGTTATTCGGAATACCAGTTATTCCGAGTAAGGATTCTTTTTCCGCATAGCAGCACTATTCCGAATAGGGGATTTTCACAATTTTTCCGCATAAGGCTTTTTCTTCAAATATTCCGCATAAGAGATATTTTCCGAATTGCCCTCCTTTCCGCATAGTCTGATTTCATTTCCTCTATTCGGAATATTTTCCATATTCCGAATAGCCCCATTATTCCGCATAGAACCCTATTTTCCGAATAGGGCATTTTTCCGCATAAGAAGGATTATTCCGAGTAAGAAGATTTTTCCGCATAAGACTTTTGTTCCGCATGGCATTAATTATTCCGAGTAAGGGAAACATTCCGAATGGAGCAGTACATTCCGCATAGCCCTAAACATTCCGAATAAGAGAGTTCCAGTTTTATCTTTCATAAGGTATTTTCTCCTGTTTCATTTAAAGTCTGGATTTATTTTCATTTCTAGTTTCTAGAGTAATTTTATTACTTGTCTTTATCAGTTTAGTAGATTTAGACCAAAGCTCCCCCTTTTTAGTCACCAATAACAACGATTCCACTTTTGACCGTGATCGATTCGAGAAGATACCGAGAACGAAACAACGATATATATCAATTGGGTACGAGCAACGCAAAGAGAGATCTTGCAAGCAAAAACCTTTTTATTAACCAACTAAAAAGTTAGTTATTAAAATGGCGCCGCTGCCGGCTCTTTTCGTAAGGATCAACGGTTTCTTGTGAGAAAAATTGGATTTTGGGATCCGTTCTTTCGGGAACGTTATTTTCAAGCACAAAAATTTTAAAAAAAATCCATAAAAATATAAAATTTTCAAAAATACAAAAACATTAAAAAAACCTATAAAAACAAAAAAATATTTTCTCTTGCATTTTCTTTTTAGTGTATGCGTACTCGATCCACGTCTTATTCAGAGCCCGAGACTCTCGAACACTTAGACATGGCAGGTGTACACAACAACAACAACAATAATCCACCCCTCCCAAACAACAATAATAATAACCCACCCCACCAAAATATGAATAATCCACCCGATTTACGAACCATGGAGGAGCTATGTCAACCCACAATGAACGGACGTGGAGGCCCGATTGCACCGATGCATGTCACGGCTCAAGAGTTTTCATTGAAGCATCACATGATCCAGCAAGTACAAACGAATCCATTTCGCGGAATTCCGGATGATGATGCCAACAAACACCTCGACAAATTCATAACCATTACCCAAAGCATGAAATCCCCCGGTGTTTCTATGGATGACCTTCGCCTTCAACTCTTTCCCCACTCGCTTTCTCATCATGCCGAAAAATGGTTTGACCGTCTTCCTAAGAATTCTATTCATACATGGAACGACATGACTCAACGCTTTTTATCGCGCTACTTCCCACCATCCATGGTCACTAACCTCCGTAACCAAATCAGTGGATTTATGCAAGAAAATGATGAATCGCTTTTCGATGCTTGGGAACGATACAATGATTTGATCGACCACTGTCCTAATCACAATATGCTCCCCGTCACTCTCATTGATACCTTCTACAATGGTCTCACCTTTCGCGATCGTGACACGATCAATGCCGCCGCCGGTGGTACTTTTATGAAAAGGAGACCAGAGGAGTGTCGAGAGTTGATTGAAAACATGACTACTCACCACAAGAATTGGGATTCATCCGCATCCTCAAGATCTAACTCGAGAGTCAATGTTTCTTCTACTACTTCCAATCCTGAGATGACTGAAATTTCTCGACAACTCGCTGAAATGAACAAGAATTTCATGACCATAGCCACAAACCACTTTCAACAAGCTAAAGCCGTTGCTATTTCTTGTGACACATGTGGTGGTCCTCATTCTTATAATGATTGTCCTTCAACTCAAGGCAATTATTCTGAAAACGTTAACGCAGCATACGGTACATATCCCACGGGAGGCTATCAAGCTCGTCCTCAAGGAGACCGTAGCTTGCTAAGTTATCGTTCCAACAATTATCTTGCACCTCCCGGTTTCCCTCCTGCAAACCAAAACCAACAACAAAGCTATATCCGAAACAACCAATCCCAACCTCGTGCTCAAAATCAATATCCATCCCAAAGAAAAACCTACCCAACTCAAGGAAATCCCCAAGCTTACCAAGCTCCACCTCTCAATCAACCGATGGCAGTAAACCCCGACGTCGAGTCGTTCATGAAGACCAATCGTGAGATGGTGACGAATCTTCAGAGTCAGTTTGTCAACTTGAAGAATGACATGGTGAAACAAGGAAGCGATATTCGAGCCGAGCTAAGGAATGATATGGCCAAACACAGCGATGCTATCAATGCCAACATGCAAAACTCTTTTAATAATCAAGCTGTTCACCTTGGTGATATGATTGGTTCGCTCATCCAAGGTAATCAACCCTCTTCCTCGGGTACTCTTTCGAGTAATACCGTTGCGAATCCAAGAGGGGAGATGAAAGCAATCACCACTCATAGTGGAAAAGGTTATATGGAACCCGAGCTTCCTACACCTCCACCCGTGATTGTGAACAAGGAAAAAGAGCAACTTTCTCCACCTCCTTCACCTTCTATCCCCATTTCCCCACCACCCGTGGTTGTGAGTGATCCTATCCCCTTAAAGCCTTCTTCTTCATCCAATCTACCTTATCCTTCAAGGTTGAGGAAAGAGAAGCAAAAGAGCAAGGATGATATTCAGGTTTCAAACTTTCTCAAAATGTTTAAACAATTACATCTCCTTTGCCGAGGCTCTCGCTCACATGCCCAAATATGCTAAGATGTTTAAAGATCTTCTAAGTGATAAAGAAAAGCTTCTTGACATTGCTCAGACCCAACTTAATGAGAACTGCTCCGCAGTGCTCTTAAGGAAATTGCCCACCAAACTTGGTGATCCGGGTCGCTTCTTGATTCCTTGCAACTTCCCGGGAGTAGAGAATTGCATGGCCCTAGCCGATCTAGGTGCCAGTATTAACTTAATGACTTTAAGTGTTTGGAAGCAATTATCTCTCCCCGAGCTAGTCCCCACACGAATGACTTTGGAGTTAGCCAACCGTACGGTTGCTTATCCAGTGGGGATAGCCGAAGATGTCTTTGTTGGCGTTGACAAATTCACCTTCCCGGTGGATTTTGTCGTCGTTGACTACGAGATGGACCCTCGTGTTCCATTAATCGTTGGACGTCCATTCCTGAGGACCGGTCGCACTCTCATTGATGTAGCCGCCGGCGAATTAATCATGAGAGTTGGTGACGATCAAATTGTCTTCAACATGGGTAAGATTTCTCAGCAACCTTCTTCATATGAGAGTGTTAATGCTATTGATGTTCTCGATGAGGCTTGTGAAGAAC
The DNA here is from genome assembly GCA_025667525.1 of Glebionis coronaria. Lineage (NCBI taxonomy): Eukaryota > Viridiplantae > Streptophyta > Magnoliopsida > Asterales > Asteraceae > Glebionis > Glebionis coronaria. The sequence goes on from CM046879.1 coordinate 607,641,534, forward strand.
ATTTTCATGATGCTTGCAAAAGTACTCTCTCTTCTCTACCCACTGTTGAGACCGTTGCCTCAATTGCTCCGGCATTTACTCCTTTTGGAGAAAGTGACTTGGATGAGTTCGAAGCTAGCTTGGGTCCTCTCGACATTAAGTATGATAATTCGTCCACCAATTGGGATGAAGATATTCGTACTATTGAGAGACTTCTCAATGAGGACCCATTGTCTCCTCCTACTCCTAAAGAGGTGACTAATAATGATCCATCGTTAGTTTCACCATCTACTGAGGATCCTCCTACTCTCGAGCTTAAGGACCTACCGCCTCATCTTGAGTACGTTTTCCTAGAAGACGACGAGAAGTTACCGGTTATCATCGCAAAGGATCTGAAAGAAGATGAAAAAGCCCGACTTGTCGCTGTGTTAAAGAAGCATAAAAGAGCTATCGCTTGGAAAATCTCTGACATCCGTGGAATCGATCCTCATTTCTGCACACATAAAATTCTCATGGAGGACGACTTTAAGCCCACTATTCAAAGCCAAAGAAGGGTGAATCCTAAAATACATGATGTCATCAAAAAAGAGGTTATCAAACTTCTTGATGCGGGTATGATTTACCCTATTTCGGATTCCCCATGGGTTAGTCCAATCCATTGTGTGCCTAAGAAAGGCGGAATCACCGTTGTGCCCAATGCAAACAACGAATTGATTCCTACCCGTCTCGTTACTAGGTGGAGAGTTTGTATAGACTACCGCAAACTCAATGATGCCACGAGAAAGGATCATTTCCCTCTACCTTTTATGGACCAAATGCTTGAACGTCTAGCGGGTAATGAATATTACTGCTTTCTGGATGGTTTCTCGGGTTATTTTCAAATACCCATCGATCCCCAAGATCAAGAGAAGACAACATTCACTTGTCCCTATGGCACATTTGCTTACAAAAGGATGCCTTTTGGCTTATGCAATGCCCCCGGGACTTTCCAAAGGTGCATGTTGGCTATCTTCCATGACATGGTTGAGCAAACCATGGAAGTCTTCATGGATGATTTCTCGGTCTTCGGGGATTCCTTCTCTTCGTGCCTTGCCAATTTGGAACGTATGCTTAAGCGGTGCGAAGACACTCGCCTTGTTCTGAATTGGGAAAAATGCCATTTTATGGTACAAGAAGGCATTGTGCTAGGACACAAAATCTCTAAAGCCGGTCTTGAAGTCGACCGTGCTAAAGTTTATGTCATAGCCAAATTACCTTCACCTTCAACCGTGAAGGGTGTGAGAAGTTTTCTGGGTCATGCGGGCTTCTATCGACGATTCATTCAGGATTTCTCTAAAATCGCTCGCCCGATGACCCACCTCTTGGAAAAAGATACTCCTTTTATCTTTTCTAAAGAGTGTCTCGAAGCCTTCACTCTTCTTAAGGACAAGCTAACTAAGGCACCGGTCTTGGTTACCCCTAATTGGGAGCTGCCTTTTGAATTGATGTGCGATGCTAGCGACTTTGCTATTGGTGCGGTTCTGGGCCAAAGAGTGAATAAACACTTCCAACCAATCCACTACGCTAGCAAAACAATGACGGGGGCTCAATTGCATTATACGACAACCGAAAAAGAGCTTTTAGCTGTTGTCTATGCTTTTGAGAAATTTCGCCCCTATCTTGTTTTATCCACCACCATCGTATACACGGACCATTCCGCGTTGAAGTACTTGATGACTAAGAATGATTCTAAGCCAAGACTTCTCCGCTGGGTTTTACTCCTTCAAGAATTCAACATTGAAATTCGTGACAAGAAGGGTGCTGAAAACCTGGCCGCGGATCATCTGAGCAGACTTGAGGATCCATATCAAGGGGACCATCCGAACAAAGAGATCAATGACTCTTTTCCCCTTGAAACCTTAATGTCTATAAATCCCAATCTTGATGGCACCCCGTGGTTTGCCGATATTGCAAACTACTTAGCGGGTGGTGTTCTCATCCAAGGGTTAACATCCCAACAAAAGAAGAAGTTCTTGAACGATGTTAAGACTTACTTTTGGGAGGACCCTTTTCTATTCAAACAATGCGCTGACCTGATTATTCGTCGGTGTGTTGACGGACCGGCAGCTTTTGATATTCTCCAAGCGTGCCACAAAGGACCCACCGGTGGTCACTTTGGTCCCAACTACACCGCTAAGAAAGTGTTTGATTCCGGATTCTACTGGCCCACCATTTATCATGACGCTCACGAAATGGTTAAGCATTGTGATGCTTGCCAACGTCAAGGCAAGATCACACATAAGGATGAGATGCCTCAAATTTTCATACAGGAATGTGAAATCTTTGATGTATGGGGCATCGACTTTATGGGGCCATTTCCATCATCCAAAGGGAACAAGTACATCCTCGTCGCCGTCGACTACGTCTCTAAATGGGTTGAAGCTAAGGCTCTTCCTACGAATGATGCGAGGGTGGTTGTGAACTTTTTGAAGCAGCTTTTCGCTCGATTTGGCGTTCCTCGTGCTATCATCAGTGACCGCGGGACTCATTTTTGCAACGATCAATTTGCACGAGTCATGGCAAAGTATGGTGTCAATCACAGTCTTTCCACCGCCTATCATCCCCAAACCAATGGGCAAGCCGAAATTTCCAATCGTGGCTTGAAGAGAATTTTGGAGCGTACTGTGGGAGAGCATCGTGCCGCGTGGGCCGATAAGTTAGATGATGCTCTGTGGGCTTTTCGTACTGCTTACAAGACCCCGATCGGTTGTACACCTTATCGTCTTGTGTACGGGAAAGCCTGCCACCTCCCCATCGAGCTGGAACATAAGGCATACTGGGCCTTGAAGTGGGCTAACTTCGACATCAACAAAGCCGGTGATTTTCGGAAGATTCAACTCAACGAGCTTCAAGAATTGAGGAATCAAGCTTACGAGAACTCATTGATTTACAAGGAGAAGACCAAGATGATCCACGATGCTAAAATCAAGAACCGAGAGTTCAACGTTGGTGATCAAGTCTTACTCTTTAACTCTCGGTTGAAGATCTTCTCAGGCAAGTTGAAGAGCCGCTGGTCTGGTCCATTCACCATCGCCAATGTCTTTCCCTATGGTACCATTGAGCTTTCTCAGCCAAATGGGCCTAACTTCAAGGTGAATGGCCAGCGTTTGAAATTGTACGTTGGTGAGGACATCTCTCAGGAGATGATTCCATCCCTCACCACGTTTCCCTTGAATTAGTTCGGGACCGAGTCAGGCTCGTGACTCGGTAAACAAAAACAAGCGCTCCTCGGGAGGCAACCCGAGTATCTATCCCCCTTTCCCGTTTTTCATCATAAGTGTAGGGGGAGCTATATAGGTTGCTTGTTTTTGGATGGTGATGTGATTACAGGGATTATTGCACTCTTGGAATATTTGAAGAACTGTGCCCCCATGTTATCCGAAATCCGGTTCTATCTCTCAACTATCGTGATTCAAATTTCTTCATACTCACATTTGAAATTGATCACTTTAGTCGTCTCTTCCTTCACTCGAGTTAACCAACGTGCACAATGTCATAAGTGTAGGGGAGATTTTTCTCACATGCTTAAACATTGAGGACAATGTTTATCTTAAGTGTAGGGGAGACTTCTATCGAAGTTTTAAGTGGACTTTTCCATGAAAATGCCTTCATTAAACCGGAAAATCATCTTTTTCAACATTTTTCAAATTTTTTATTAACTTTGGCCATTTAGTCATAATTTTTAAATTTTTATCGTTGCTTTCATATGTATATATCCCGCAATAAAGTCAAAAATATTAATAAAAGTGGTGTAGCTAGTTTAGAAGTCTTTGACATATTAGGCCCGTTGCGTTTATTTTGACTCAACCCGAATAGACTTATCCAAGTTTATTCTAGCTAGTATCCTTAACCATGTAGACCTTAATTGGTTTATTAGGCTAAGTGTCCACGAGTCTCATTACTTGAGACTTTAAATTGTGGAGGACGAGAAATGATAGAGTCAATTATAAGTCGGTACTCTTGCACAAGCTCACTTGGTGTAATTATTTGCCTATTCTCCCATCACTTGCTAATAATTTATCTGCAATAAGTAAGGTCATATGATTTGAAAAGTTACTTAGCTTCTAGCCCAAGATCGTTTAAAAGTTGCTCGGTAATGACGAGAGTTCATAGCCAAGGCATAACTTATGAAGCGGGGCGCGAAGATTGGCGAGTCCGAAAAGGCCCTAACAAGGCATGAGGATTCAATTTTATTGATGAAGATCCAAAAGTGATGTGAAAAGCATTATTCCCAAAATCAATATGAAGGATCAAGACTCACGACAAAAAGCAATCAACTCCCACAAAGATGATGGAGAAGTCTATCCGAAAAGACCCTAACAAGGTATGAGGATAAATAGATCCAAGTCCGAAAAGGAGGCGGATCGTTGTATCTCGAAATCCCAATTAGAGATTGAAGAAATAATCATGAAGTCGTGGTCAACAAAGTTGGAGCACCCCTCAAAAGTCTCCAAAGTGAAGAAACTCTATTATGATGAGAAGACCATTATCTCAAGAACGTCTCTCGAAGATATGAAGTATGAAGTACATGCCAAATATCGGCCCGAGAAAGGTCTCAAATCGTGAACCGAGTTATGCCAAGATATGAACTTTTTGATATCCCGAGAAGCAGTTTTAAGAGATTTTGTCCTTTAGCTAACTATTGATCAAATCGTCCTACTTTGCTTTCAGCCTAAATAAACTATCGAAATAAGTCCAAAAATGCATCTTCATGATCATTCTAAGACAAAAATAAAATATAAGAGATACACCTAGGAATAAGGGAGTTTAAGCATTTAATTAAGCCATGTGTGTAAGTGTTTGAATTGCTAACTTATAATAACAATGATCTCGTTTTTAAGCTTAGTTTGGGGAACGTGAAACTTGAGGGTGATAAATCTTCGCAGCACCAAAGCCCTAATGTAAGTCCTCGATCTCTTTACGAATTATTCCCACATAGCTATGTTCTATCCTTTTGTTAACTTTAAATTTCTCTTAGTGCTTTAATTTTTGTTTAGTAGTATTTGAATAAGGCCAAGGTTAATTAATTATGAGAGAAGTGTAATGTTGCTTTATCACTAAGCATTGCATGAGGGCATGGCAATGGTTAAGTGTAGGGGATTTGATAGGTGTGTAAACACCCATCTTTTCTACCACTTATTTTTTGCTAAAACAAGACCAAAACGCGTATTTAATGTCATTCGTTTGGAATTATGCGTGGTTTGTGTGTTTGTTATGTTTTCAGAGCCAACCGGATAAATATTGGAGAAAACATGGGATTGCACGGGTTTTATCAAGGAAAAAGACTGAAGACGAAGTCTATTGTCCAAGAGATGCAAAAGATTTGAAGTCAATGGGCCTATTTGAAGATTTATCGAAGAAAAGGACCAAAGACGGAAGATTTACACATGTCAAAGAAACTCAAGTCTATTTAACAAAGAAATTAAAAGACTAGTTGAATTTAATCGACGACAAATCCCGAATCAGAATCAAAAACGTCAACTTTTCTGAAAAGACGAGAAGACAAAAAGAAGGGAAGAAAGCCCACTCACCAACAAAGGGAGAAGCCTATAAATACTCCTCCCATTCAAGAATCCATATCTTCTTTTTTCAGTTATTTTCTTCTTCCTAGTTTTTAGGAACCATCTCCCTTAAGGAGAGGTTTTAATCTTTGTTTGATTTATCTTCCAATCTTGTAAGTTAATCTTTTCTTGTGTTGTTGAATCTTAATTCATTAATACAAATCATCTTTTAATCTTTCCATCATCTTGTTCTTCATTTCTTTTTGTCTCTTAGTTCTTAAGTTTTATTTGTGTGATTTGATTGTCAAAAGTAAGTGGGTTTTGTGATTTTGTTGTTTTGGATTCAAGTTTTCTTTGAGTAAAAGGTTAGTGGTAAAATTGGTTAAAGTTTGGATCAAAAACTTAGTGATTTTTGGTTTTGATTTCGTGATCTGTTAACTCCCCTGTTCTTCGCTACACTTTCTGATCTCGCCCAGATTCCGAATAGGGAATCTGGGATTGTGACTATTCGGAATATTTCGTTTATTCAGAATAGAGGTTATTTTCTTGGCTATTCGGAATATTTCAGTTATTCCGAGTGGTTGTAGATTTTCATTGTTATTCGGAATACCAGTTATTCCGAGTAAGGATTCTTTTTCCGCATAGCAGCACTATTCCGAATAGGGGATTTTCACAATTTTTCCGCATAAGGCTTTTTCTTCAAATATTCCGCATAAGAGATATTTTCCGAATTGCCCTCCTTTCCGCATAGTCTGATTTCATTTCCTCTATTCGGAATATTTTCCATATTCCGAATAGCCCCATTATTCCGCATAGAACCCTATTTTCCGAATAGGGCATTTTTCCGCATAAGAAGGATTATTCCGAGTAAGAAGATTTTTCCGCATAAGACTTTTGTTCCGCATGGCATTAATTATTCCGAGTAAGGGAAACATTCCGAATGGAGCAGTACATTCCGCATAGCCCTAAACATTCCGAATAAGAGAGTTCCAGTTTTATCTTTCATAAGGTATTTTCTCCTGTTTCATTTAAAGTCTGGATTTATTTTCATTTCTAGTTTCTAGAGTAATTTTATTACTTGTCTTTATCAGTTTAGTAGATTTAGACCAAAGCTCCCCCTTTTTAGTCACCAATAACAACGATTCCACTTTTGACCGTGATCGATTCGAGAAGATACCGAGAACGAAACAACGATATATATCAATTGGGTACGAGCAACGCAAAGAGAGATCTTGCAAGCAAAAACCTTTTTATTAACCAACTAAAAAGTCAGTTATTACTTGTTCTTACATATTGTCGTAATCAAAACTAAGCGAGACCGAAAAATGCAAGTAACGTTTTTAGTCATTATTGAATTAACAGTTTTTGAATATCCAAATTTATAAAAAAATTGGTTCAAAATCTAACACATATTTAATATTAAACTTAAATTGGTGAATAATTTAAATAATTGTATGTAAACAATAAAAGTTTACAGCAATGATCATTTTTATATGTTGCATATTAATTCGTACTCATTATGTCATTTAATGTGTATTGGTCATCAACTAATACGGAAATAAATTTATGAAGTTTTTGTGTTGTAAAGGTTTGTAACAAATATTTGTAAGGGTGTACTATTTTAAATTTTGGAGAGATAGTGCAATCTGTTTTAAAAGTAGTATAAATTTATGTGCCGTTAGAAAATAGTACATATTTATGTAATGGGTTTTTTTATAGGTTTAGAAGGAGAATCCGGAAGGCCTTTTGGCTAACCGAACCGATTGTGACTCTGTTCCCAGTTTAACCGTTGGTCCGGTTTGATTTTCAAAACTATGTACACCATCATTTTAAGTAAAAAAATATGTACGATTTCGTAGATATATGCTTTTAAGTTTTGTACAATGTGCATATATATTTGTATATTTAAGTAATGAGATGTATTAGTTATAAATTAATTAATATTAACTATTTTTATCTTAAATGTTGTATTAATTATTATGTATTGATTAGTTGTATGTTATAATTTTTAAATTAGAATTTTATGTTTTAATTAGTTCTTAATTATGTGTACATAGTTGTACGTTATGATTACTACATGTAAGTTGATTTTTTAACATTTCCATTAATAGTAGTGGCTTTTTTTAAGTCGTATAGAGACGTGGCAATAAATACATTATCACAGCGAGAATTAAATTATATTTCTATAAAAGAGCACATATATATGCATTCGATAATTTTTTTTATATGAGAAAATCATATATGATTCGTATCACAAATCATATATGATTTCATAATTTTATGATATAAATCATGTATGATTTATTCATACGAGAAAATGAGAAGAGCATTGCATGAAAAAAATATACATGTGCCCCTCGATAAAAGGATGATTTAATTCTGGACGTAATGGGATGTTTTAGTTTACGTAACCGTTAACGTTTTGTATTTTTTTAAACCAGAACAATGAGTTCTTTTGTTTCGATGAAAAAATGTGTCGTTAGAATTAGTTGATTGGATTCATACTAATTTTGGGGTTTCTATTAAACTTTTCCCTACCATTGGTTTCTAATGAATCTTATTTTTTTATTATCAAAATCAAAATCAAGCATTTGATACTATGTGAAAAGTACCCGTTGACAATATTAGAGAAATAGGAGTTGTAAAGTTAAAAACCTCCTCATTTGGCCCCAAGTGGTGTCACATCATTTACCACTCCTATTTCAAAATACCCTATTTATTTTAACAAATCTCTCTTCCTCATTTGGTCCCAGCACTACAAATTTTTTTCCATCATTATCAATATTCCAAAACAAGGTCAACAAGGGTGATTAATCTCCGGTTAATAGCTAGAAGGCCCTCAACCTTGCCGATTAATGAAAAAGCGATTAATGGCAGTCAACTATGGTCAACGATGGTCAAGGGAGGTAATAAGTGTGAAAATACTTATCCTTTTACCACTTAAAACAATTAAAAACAAGACCCAAACGTGTATTTAATGTCGTAAAAGTCGGAATTATGCGTGGTTTGTGTTTTTATTGTGTTTTAGGACCATAATATGAAAAAAGAAGAAAACACGGGCTTTCACGGGCTTTTATCAAAGAAAAAGACAAAAGACGAAGTCAAAAGATCAAAAGTGCAAAAAGAACGGAAGTCAAAGGCCTATTCTAAAGATTTACCGAAGAAAAAGACTAAAGACGGAAGTTTAACGAAGTCGAAGAACTAAGTCTAATAAAGAAGAAAATTAGAAGACGAGTTATTTTATTTTTCGTCAAATCCCTAGACAAAGTCGAGAAAGACGAATTATTTAAAAGACGAGAAGACAAAGAGAAAGAAGGAAGCAACAAAACTCCTCCACTATCAATAGGATTCATTTCCATCATTTTGTAGTTAGTAGTTAATAGTTTTATTTTTGTAAGGTAATTAGGAGTAGGGGTTAATTACTTTCTCTTTCTAGTTTTTCTTTCAAGTTTTCAAGTTTTTCATCTTTAATCTTGTATTTTTGAATCTTAATCTTCATCTTTTAATTCAAGCTTTTGAAATTAATCTCATTCTTCCTTTCTTATTTTTAATCTTGTTTTTTATTTGGTTAATCATTTAACTTTTTTTTATCTTATTGCTTATTTGATTGAAGTGCTTATTTCATACTTTTTATTATTTTTATGTGGTTGATTTTTATAGCTTATTGTGCTTATTGCTTATTGTGTGTTTAGATTATTTTTAATCAAGTGGATTTGGTAGTTTAATAATTTTAAAATATATTTTATTAATTTTTCTTAATTGGTGTTTTTATAATTTTAATTTGTGTTTAGATTGGCATATTTTTTAGACTAAATTTTTGCTTATTTTGGCTTATTTTTGGTTCCCTGTTATAGGATCTGTTAGTTTGCGTATCTTACGTTTTTCAGAAAAGGCTTTATTTTCCCGAAGATTGTCAATTTATCCGAAGATTTTGAAAAAATTTTATCTGAATTAGTTTTTATCCGAAGAAGTTGGGAATTTATCCGAAGATTTGTTTTAGAATTTATCCGAAAATCTCAAGTTCCCATTTATCCGAATTTATTGTTTTACCGAAATCTAGGATTTTTCCGAAAAAGCTTATTTACCCCAAAACACCCCATTTATCCGAATATCCCCTTTTATCCGAAAATACTTCTTTTTTCCCACCAGAACACATTTATCTGAAAGATGGTGTTATTCCGAATATGCCTTGTTCTCTGCACTAGTAATATTTCTTCCCTCCATTTTTTATGGTTCCCCTTTTGTCCTACATGTCTTTTATTAACCAACATTTAGTTAATTTATTTCGAAAGTCGATTTAGTTTTACCCGAAAGTCGTTTTTATTTTTATTCCGAAAGTCAGTTATTTTTAGTTTATTTTTCCGCCAATTTTAGTTTTAGTATTTTATCCGAAAGTTTTAGTTTTAATTTTCATTAATTCAAATGGTCTCTGTCACACCTTTCTTGGGCCGCACTCATGATGATCCTCACGATCATATCAAGAGGTTCGTACACTTAACCAATACTGTGAAATACAATGGGGTCTCACAAGAGGCAATTCGTTTGCTCCTCTTTCCTTTCTCTCTCGAGAGACAAGCCCGGATTTGGCTTGATAAGGAACCACCCCAAAGTATTACCACATCGGCAGATTTAGAGACCAAATTCATTAATTACTTCTTTTCATCCTCACGTACTACCGCTTTGCGGAATGATATAATCAATTTTGAACAAAAGTACCGTGAGACGTTTAGTGAATCTTGGGGTCGTTTTAAGGAGCTTTTGAGAAAGTGTCCACAACACGGTTTTACTAAGGTGCATCAAATTAATACTTTTGTTAATGGATTAAGTTTGAATGACCAAGATTCACTAAATAGTGCTTCGGAGGATAATATTCTTGTCAAATCTATGAATGATGCTTGGGCAATTATTGAGAACAAGGCCAAAGTGCAAACTAAAAGTGTTAGGGCTACTATGGCTCGTACTAGTGATAGTGAGACCACCAATCAAATTCAAGCACTTGCTTCAATCGTGACTAAACTTGCCTTACATGTTCAAAACACCTCTAGTCACCATGTGAATGCTCTTAATATTACTTGTGAAACATGTGGTGGACCACACTCTTATGTTAATTATGATAAGGCTTATGATCAATCTCACGGGGAAGTGTATGCTTACAACAACACAGAGAGGGTTCATTTCAAGCCGAATGTCGATGTTAATCACTTGTCCTATAATTCGACAAATTACTTGGCTCCACCCAGTTTTCAAGAAAGACCACACCCACCCACCCAAAATAACCAAGGGCTACCACGAGCTAAATTTTCAACAACATGTAAATGTGAGGGGCTACAATGCAAACCAAGGAACTTATCAAATGCAAAATCAAGTCTTTCCTAACCAAGGTTTTAATCCTCAAGGTTTTCCACCATACAACCAATACCCAAACCAAGGTTTTCAACAACAAGGGTTCAATTTACCTAATCCGCAAATGGACTTAGTTATTCAAAAGCTTTCGGAACAAGATAAGAAATTAAAGGAAATGCAAGAGTCCACGGATAGGAAATTCGTTCAAATGTTTCAAGCCCTTCGTCCCCAAGGTGCTCTTCCTTCAACAACCGAAAATAACCCTAGAGCTAATGTGAGTGCTATTACTACACGTAGTGGAGCAACTTTAGTAGGACCTTCTACCCCTCCCCCAGTTAATCCATCTACACCTCCTCCATCCCCATTTATCCCTCCTACCACCACGCCTAGTACTAGTTCTCCATTAGCATCTCCACCTCGTACTGAAGATGTATCCAAGAAAAATCCTTCATCCTCTCAACCTTCAACATCTCAACCCTCACCTTCTACACCTACACCACCTAAACCCAATATTCCTTATCCTTCTCGGTTAGACAAGTGGAAATTGCTCAATAACGAGGATTCTCAAGTTACTTCCTATTTGAAGATGATCTCCCAAATGAATTTTAACATTATCCTTCTTGAAGCACTTGTCTAAATGCCGAAATTTGTTAAAGCGTTCAAGGAGTTGCTTAGTAAGAAGGAGAAGATGGTTCAGTTTGTCAACACCCGCTTAAATGAAAATTGTTCTACAGTCCTTCTCAAAGAACTTCCAAAGAAACTTGGAGATCCCGGTTGTTTTGTGCTACCTTGTTTATTTTCTCAAATCCAAGAATGTACTACCTTAGTCGATCTCGGGGATAGTATAAATTTAATGTCGCTAAGTGTTTGGAAGAAGTTATCATTACCCGATCTTATACCAACACGTATAACCCTTGAGCAAGCAAATCGAACTCTCGCTTACCCCGTTGGTATTGTTGAACATGTTTTTGTTAAAGTTGGTACCTTCACTTTTCCGGTTAACTTTGTTGTTGTTGATTATGAAATAGATCCTCGTATTCCGTTAATACTTAGACGGACATTCTTGAGAACCGGAAAAGCTTTAGTCGATGTTGCCGAAGGTGAATTAATTCTTAGGGTCGGGAATGATCAACAAGTCTTTAAGATGGGGAAGATTACAAGCAAATCAAATGGGAAAGAATCGGCGAAAATGATTGATGTGCTTCAAGACGAGCTTGTTACAACTACTTTGGAAAGTACAAAGCTTGATGATTTTTTGTTACACGACAATCCTCTTTTCGAGACTTTCTATGATAATATACTTTTTCAAGACCATGTGGAAGATCCTAATGATTCTCTCTCTGATTTGTATACTCCACCAATCAATGATGAATATGATGATGATTTTCTTTCCGATTTGGGTGATCCACCAATTTTTTATGAATAAGATGATTTTTCTTCCAAGTATGAAGACATGCCGACTTATGATGACTTTGATGACGTTGACACTCTTTCGAATGATATTTCAAGTGTTGTGTCTTCTAATGATAATTTTGCTCCTATTTTTAATGAGGATCCTCCACCAACAGCGCTTGATACTACTTTAGAGGATTACTCTTTTGAGGAAGATTTCGCCACCTTTCTCAATACATACTTTCCTAATGAGCGTGATTCTCCTTCTTTGGATTTTGATTATGGCCTTTACCCTCCTTCGGATGTTAAGAAACCCATTTCAAAGGAGAAGAAACCGGACGACACCAACCTCCGTAGTACTTATGTTTTGACACCTCTCTTTCCACCTTCTTCTGTTGAGATTGTGCGGTATATGGGCGAATCTTCTTCAAGGTCTACTGAGTGTCAGTCTTATTTTCCCCTAAAGGAAAAGGTGTTCGATCCGGGTATTACAGTTTTTGAGCCATCTTAGTATCCATATGATGAAATAAAAGGAAATACTTTTGGAAAATACCGAGCTATGATTTCACCTTATCATACCTTCTACCACCATGTTTAACTTTTGCTTAAGGGAACCTCGCCTACTCTTCTTTGGCTTGTGTTGTTCACTTTAGGCTTATGCTACTTGTTGGATGAGAACCATGTATTTGACCCCGTCGGATGTTCTTCAAGGTCTTCTATGTGCTTTTCACCATAGTATTGCAGGTTCGAGTTAGGCTCGTGACTCGGTGAACAAAAACAAGCGGTTCTCGGGAGGCAACCCGATGATCTATCCTTTTATATCTGTTTTTAATAAGTGGGGGGGGCTAGTATGTGTTTGTTGTTTTATTTTTTATGATGTGCAGGGATTCGAGCTTTCAAAGATCCACTTTGATGACTTTTGACGATCCGTGATTCCGTATGCCCGTCTTCCCGGTTTTATCCTAAACTTTTGATTCACTATTTTATCATTTATGTTGAAATAGAAATCACTTTAGTTATCTCTTCCTTAGCAAGATTTAAAAAACGTGCACAATGTCCTAAGTGTAGGGGAGTTTACTTCCACATGCTTAAACATTGAGGACAATGTTTATATTAAGTGTAGGGGGACTTCTATCGAAGTGAAGTGGGCTTTTCCATGAATTTGACCTCATTTTAATCGGAAAATTGATTTTTCGGCATTTTTCAAAATTCTTGATCTGTTTAGGCTTAGTTGTATTTTTCCTTTGTTATTGTTATTTTCTTTCTTCGTAATAATTTAATAAAATGGTTTTATTGAGTTTAGATGTCTTTGATATATTAGGCCCGTCGTGAATATTTTGACTCAACCCGAGTTTACTAATTTGAATTTACTCTAGCTAGTATCCTTAACTGGTTTATTAGGCTAGGAATCCACGAGTCTCATTCCTTGAGATTTTAAATTGTGGAGAACGAGAGATGATAGAGTCAATTATAAGTTTTGAATTCTTTCATGAATTTATGTGAGTTAATTATAAGCTTTTTCTCCCATCGCTTGTTAATAAATAAAAGCAATAAGTAAGGTCATACGATTTGAAAAGTTACTTAGCTTCTAGCCCAAGATCGTTTAAAAATTGCTCGGGATTAATTAGAGTTCATAGCCAAGGCATAACTTATTTAAACGGGATGCGAAGATTGGTGAGTCCGAAAAGGCCCTAACAAGGCATGAGGGCTACATTTTGTTACAAAAGATCCAAAGTGATGTGAAGAATCATTATTCAAAAATCAATATGAAGGATCGAGACTCACGACGAGAAGCAATCACTCCCATAAAGATCATGGTGAAGTCTATCCGAAAAGACCCTAACAAGGTATGAGGATCAATAGATCCAAGTCTGAAAAGGAGGTGGATTGTTGTATATCAAAATCCCAAAATTGGAGAAAAATGAAGAAGTCGTGGTCCAAGTTTGAAGAATCTCTCAAAAACTTCAAGTGAAAAATTCCTATTATGAAGAGAAGACAATTATTTCAAGAACGTCTCTCAAGATTCGAAGTATGAAGTCAATGCCAAATATCGATCCGAGAAACGTCTCAAATCGTGAAACGAGTTATGCCAAGATATGAACTTTATGAGGTTTCGAGAAGCAGTTTTAAAAGATTTCCTCCTTTAGCTAACTATTGATTAAATCGTCCCACTTTATTTTCGGCCTAAATAAATTATCGAAATAAGTCAAAAATGCATCTTCGTGATCATTAAATACAATAAAAAAATATAAGAGATACACCTAGGACTAAGGGGTCTAAGCGAATAATTGAGCCACATTAGTAAGTGTTAGCTTTACTAACTTATAATAACAATGATCTCGTTTTTAAGCTTGGTATGGGGAACGTGAAACTTGAGGATGATTAATATTCATGACACCAAAGCCCTAATGTAAGTCTTAGATTTCTTTACAAGTTTCTTCCTTCAAACATTTTGTAATTTTCTATCTTTTTAGTTTCCTTAGTGTCTAGTATTTAATAAAGGCCAAGGTGGGTTAATTATGATGGAGAATGTAAATGTTGCTTTGTAACTAATGCATTGCATGAGGTCATTGCAATGGTCAAGTGTAGGGGATTTAATAAGTGTGAAGACACTTATCCTTTTACCACTTAAAACAATTAAAAACGAGACCAAAACGTGTATTTAATGTCGTAAAAGTCGGAATTATGCGTGGTTTGTGTTTTTATTGTGTTTTAGGACCAAAATATGAAAAAGGAAGAAAACATGGGCTTCACGGGCTTTTATCGAAGAAAAAGACAAAAGATTAAGTCAAAAAATCAAAAGTACAAAAAAACGGAAGTCAAAGGCCTATTCTAAAGATTTATCGAAGAAAAAGACTAAAGACGGAAGTTTAACGAAATCGAAGAACTAAGTCTAATAAAGAAAAAAATTAGAAGACGAGTTATTTTATTTATCGACAAATCCCGAGACAAAGTCGAGAAAGACGAATTATTTAAAAGACGAGAAAGCAAAGAGAAATAAGGAAGCAACCAAACTCCTCCACCATAAATAGGATTCATTTCCATCATTTTGTAGTTAGTAGTTAATAGTGTTATTTTTGTAAGGTAATTAAGAGTAGGTGTTAATTACTTTCTCTCTCTAATTTTTCTTTCAAGTTTTCATGTTTTTCATCTTTAATCTTGTATTTTTGAATCTTAATCTTCATCTTTTAATTCAAGCTTTTGAAATTAATCTCATTCTTCCTTTCTTATTTTTAATCTTGTTTTTCATTTGGTTAATCATGTAGTTTTTTTTATCTTATTGCTTATTTGATTGAAGTGCTTATTTCACAGTTTTTATTATTTTTATGTGGATGATTTTTATAGCTTATTGTGCTTATTGCTTATTGTGTGTTTAGATTGTTTTTAATCAAGTGGATTTGGTAGTTTAATATTTTTAAATAGATTTTATTAATTTCGCTTAATTGGTTTTGTAACACCCATTTTGGAAATGGAAATATCACAGTAATTATGGCGTGTCATCAAAGCATACAAGGTAAAATGTCTAAACATTACTTGACCATATAAAGGAAAATACCGGAATCAAACATCGGTATTCCAAAAGTAAAGCTCATCACACACAAACATAGTATAGTAAAGGAAAAGGACGAAACAATGTCCAAAGCATAAGTATCATAAAGAAAGGAAATGCATAATGTAAAGAAGGCTAGACAGCTTCCAGTCCATATGCACGTACTCTTAATGTCTACGAGCGTCCCTGAGTACCTGCCGTTTTGGGAACATAGAAAAGGAAAACGGCTGAGCAATACGCTCAGTGCACGGATGTACAATAAAGCATGAATAGGATAAGCATATAACATAATAACAGCGGAAGAAACTAAGTCCCGAGTAACCTGGTTAAGTCTTAATAAAACTAGTTTTATAGTTTGAAAGTCTTATGTTTATCTTATAAAAACTGTTTGTCATATTTTACCATTAGCCAATATAGGTCATGAATATCCACCGTGCATGAATAATTGGAGGGGTGACCTCATCATGCAAATTAGAGGGGCTGCCTCTAATTTAATATACTGGTTTTATGGGTAGGAGGGATCAGCTCCTTGTGAAGGATGCAAGGCACACACCACATTCACCATGTAATCCTGAATAAAAACGTGTAACTAGGATGCACCCATACGCCCCACATGATAAATATAAATAAATGGCCAAAAGCTGAAGGGACGCCACGAGCAATCACTCTGCCGTGGTGAAGTCATAACATCAGTGCCTCTAATGTTATGGTTATGGTACCTCCATAACTAGGTGAAACTGGTCATGCATGTATATGGCTATAGGTAATCATATTTAAAACATAAGCAATCAAACTCATACTTATACTACGGGAAAACAGTTGGCTGCATACGGGGAAATCCTAACAAGGAAAGAATGTCCATACTGAAAGGACGGGAATCCGTACCTTATGTCCAGTGAACGAGAACGATGAACTGCGAGAATCCTACTTCCGAAACACTAGTGCTACATAAATACGTACATGAAATAAGTATCTGCTTACTACATACATAGCTGGTTTTATATAATGTCTTAGCTTATTTTATGTGTTCTTACTATTTACACTATTTAAAGCCTTAAACTGTGTTAAGTCTTATATCCTGTTCATTCTGATTAAGTATTTTTGATATTTCATGTGTTATTATACTTACTATGTAATAATAAGTAACTTTCCAGAAATAGCAGGTTTCCTTAAATAGAAAGTTACCAAAAATAGAAAGTTTTTAAAAATAGAAGGTTTCCAAAAATAGAAAGTTTCCAGAAATAGAAAGTTTCCAAAAATAGATTTACTGCTTAAAATAGAAAAGTTTCTAAAAATAGAAAGTTTCCATAAATAGATTAGCTGCCTTAATTAAATAAGTTTCCATAAATAGATTAGCTGCCTTAAATAAATAAGTTTCTAAAAATAGAAAATTTCCAAAATTAGAATAAGCTGGTTAAATAAGCTAAGTAAATAAGCCTAAGTGTTTTCATGATTATTTCCTAAGTCATATGATATATTATATAGTTTAATAATTATTTCATGTAATTTAATTAAACTATAGGTTATAATATTTAATTAAAGTATGACATGTTTTTAATTAATTATTAAATACTTAGGTTAAAATATGTATTATTAAATACTAATAATATAACCTAAGTCATGTTTAATTAATTAATTATATCCATGGTATTTAAAATAATTAATTAATTATAAGTCTTCATAATATAAATACTTAGGTTAAAAAATAATTCATGTTTATTAATAACTAGTTAACCTAAGTCATGTTATTAAATTAATTACATCTTATTAATTTAATTCTTAACATAAGTTTATAACATAACAACTAACATAATCATGATCCGGATCTAAGCCTAAAAACATGCACCGGATATGAAACAACGCCGTACCCCGAACCAAATCGGGGTACCCCCTTGCTGCCGTGGGACCCACACGCACCAACCAAGACCAAAAAGGTCTTGGTGGTGGTCGGCTAAAACAAACCGAGCCCCCTTGGGGTCGGTTGTACCTTGCGCCCCAAAAACAAACACCCCTTAGATCGACCCTTTGATTAATTATTGATCAAAACATGTTAGATCTATGATTAATTAATGTGTTTTTATGAAAAACATCACGTGTTCATAATTAAATAAAAGATTAATTAAAAGAAAAGGGTTTAAAAAGGTTTTACCGTATTCGTGGATCAAGAGGGTGAAGAACAAACACGAACAAACACTAATTTAACAAGATCCAGGATCAATGGAATCACCTTGTTGGTGATTGTAGGTGGCGGCACAAAGAAGGAGGAGGAGGAAGGGTTTTAGGTTTTTCTTAAAATTCTTCTGTTAAGTTCTTTGAGTAGTAAAAATTACTTAACCCTTCTTTTAGTAAAAATTGGTAATGGGCTTGGCCCATTACCCTTGTTTGGCCGCGGGTAGGGACTCCCTTGTGGGGTTCCCGTACCTCGTTTCGTGTCTTGAAATTTCGTACACATTTATGTTTACTTATGTTCGTGTTTTAAATGTTCTCGTTACGTAAATACCATACACTTATATATTTAATTACGCTCGTATTAAATATATATACGTAACTAATAATAACTCGTGCTTTAATTACGCTCGTGATTCCGTGATCGTATGTTCGTGATTATTTATTGCTAAATAATTATTACGTGATCGTTCATATAAAATACTTATCGTGTTCTAACACGTACGTAATACATAAACTCCTAATACGTAATCGTAATCATGCTATATTAGGAAAGTTTTTAACTAGTACGTACGAACTTAGGGTACTATGCATGGTAAAAGCATGCGGGTTTTACAACTCTTCCCCCCTAAAAAGAATAATTCGTCCCCGAATTATAGATAAAGTAACTGGAAAAGAAGAACATACCCGAATTCAAAATATGAAATGAGGGTAAGAAGCCCGGATAGACTCCTCCGTTTCCCAAGTGGCTTCCCGCTCGGTATGATCCCTCCATAGAATTTTGACGAATGGAATCGTCTTCTTTCTCATGACACGTTCTTGCCTGTCAAGAACTCGTTCGGGTTCTTCTATAAAAGTGAGATCTTCACGAATCTGTTCTAGTGGATACTGAACCATGTGAAGGGGATGATATTGGTACCCTCTGAGTAAGGACACGTGAAACACATTGTGCACATGCGAAAGCTGCGGAGGTAACGCCAATCGGTAAGATACTTCACCGACTCGTTCAATGATATCAAACGGTCCGATGAAACGAGGACTGAGCTTCCCTTTAACCCCGAAGCGTCTAACACCACGTGTCGGCGAAACCTTAAGGAAGACGTGATCTCCTACATTAAAGTGTAAATCCCTACGATGCTTGTCGGCGTAACTCTTTTGACGTGACCGTGCCTCCTGAATTTTCTGCCTAGCTACTGCGATCTTCTCATTTGTCATCTCTATGATCTCTGGTCCTTCGAGTGTTCGCTCGCCAACCTGATCCCAGCAGATTGGGGCGCGACACTTCCTGCCATACAACATCTCAAATGGAGCACACTTGATGCTCGCGTGCCAGCTGTTGTTGTACGCAAACTCCACCAAACAGATGTATTCGTCCCAATCACCCGTCCATTCCAACGCACATGACCTCAACATATCTTCCAATGTCTGAATGGTTCGCTCCGACTGTCCGTCCGTTTGAGGATGAAAGGCCGTGCTAAGCTTAAGTTGTGTACCCCAAGCTTTCTGCAGACTTTTCCAAAAGCGTGAAGTGAATCGAGGATCTCTGTCTGAGACGATGCTGGATGGTGCACCGTGGAGTCTCATGATCTCTCGTCTATACGTATCTGCGAGTTTACTTACCGGATCTTCCTTGCGGATCGGTAAGAAATGAGCTGATTTGGTAAGTCGATCAACGATAACCCAAATTGCATCGTGCTTCCTTTTGGTAGGCGGAAGACCGGTAACAAAATCCATGGTGATTTTGTCCCACTTCCACTCTGGAATATCTAACGGTTGAAGGAGACCGCCAGATCGCTGATGCTCGATCTTAACCTGCTGGCAGGTAAGACATTTGGAGAAGTAAGTTGCCACATCCTGTTTCATACCACTCCACCAAAAGTACTACTTGATGTCATGGTACATTTTGGTTGAACCACGATGTATCGAGAATGGGGAGCTATGAGCTTCTGCTAGCAAAGCTTCCCGGAGTTCTTGGTCATCAGGAACACAAAGTCTAGTGCCCTGCCATACGATACCATTTGCATCTACTCTGAGTTCTGTCTGCTTCTCCAAATTCTGTATTATCGCCCATATTTCTTCGTCATCCTTCTGAGCTTCCTTGATCTTAGATAGTAACTCGGGTTCTACTCTAAGATTAGCCCAGTAACCGTGCTGTCCACGTACCATAATCTTGATGTCTAGTCGCTCCAAGTCTCTTATGATTGCCTCTTCGGTTCTAATGCTGTTGATCATTCCGGACTTCCTGCTAAGGGCGTCCGCTACTACATTTGCCTTTCCGGGATGATACTGTAGATTAATGTCATAATCCTTCAACAGTTCTAACCATCTCCTCTGCCTCATGTTCAATTCACGTTGAGTGAAGATATACTTAAAGCTCTTGTGGTCCGTGAAAATGTCACATGATTCTCCATATAAGTAGTGTCTCCATATCTTCAATGCAAACACGACTGCAGCAAGTTCCAGATCGTGCGTGGGGTAATTCTCTTCATAAGGCTTAAGCTGCCATGAAGCGTACACGATCACTTTCCCATGTTGCATGAGAACACAGCCAAGTCCCTTCCCAGATGCATCGCTGTAGATTTGAAATCCACCCGTACCAGATGGTAGAGTAAGAATAGGTGCAGATACTAGCTTCTGCTTCAGGTCTTCAAATCTCTTCTCTCGATCTTCAGTCCAGACGAATTTCTCCCCTTTCCGCATCAGTTTGGTCAATGGTAGTGCTAAGCGGGAAAAGTTCTCTACGAACCTACGGTAATAGCCAGCTAAGCCTAAGAAACTGCGGACTTCCGTCGCTGATGTCGGCCTTGGCCACTTAGTGATGGCCTCAACCTTCGCTGGATCCATAGTGATTCCTTCTGCTGATAAAATGTGACCTAAGAATGCCACCTTGTCTAACCAGAACTCACACTTGGAGAATTTAGCATACAGTTGCTTCTGGCGAAGAATCTGTAGTACTGTACGAAGATGGTCTTCGTGTTCCTCCTTGGACTTAGAGAAAATCAGGATGTCATCGATGAAAACAATGACGAACTTGTCTAGAAATTCATGGAAGATTCTGTTCATCAGATCCATGAATACTGCTGGAGCATTTGTCAGGCCAAATGGCATAACTACAAACTCGTAGTGGCCATAACGAGTACGAAAAGCAGTCTTAGCAATATCCTGCTCCTTGACTCGTAACTGATGATAGCCTGACCTAAGATCGATCTTGGAGAAGTGTTTGGCCCCTTGGAGTTGGTCAAACAGATCGTCAATGCGTGGCAGTGGATACCTATTCCGAATGGTAATCTTGTTGAGCTCCCGATAGTCTATGCAAAGACGCATACTGCCGTCCTTCTTCTTAACAAATAAAACCGGTGCGCCCCATGGAGATGCGCTCGGTCGAATAAAACCTCGTTCAAGAAGTTCTTGCAGTTGATCCTTCCGCTCCTTCAGCTCTATGGGAGCCATGCGATAAGGAGCTTTGGAGATTGGTTCAGCTCCTGGAACCAGCTCGATACTGAATTCTACTTCTCGTGCAGGTGGTATGCCCGGAAGTTCTGCTGGAAACACGTCTTGGAATTCCGACACTATTGGTTGATCCTGAATCGATGGAGATTCAGCATCCATGTCGTGAACCGTAGCTAGATAACCCTCGCAGCCATGTGACAGTAGTGCACGCGCTTGCAGGGTGGATATGATTTGTACAGACCGTCCGGGTATGAACCCATTATGAATGTACTCTGGTGCATTGACATCACCGAAGATAACCCGATATGAATGGCAGTCTATGGTAGCATGATACTTGGATAGCAAATCCATGCCCAAAATCATGTCGAAGTCATTCATGTCCAGCGGAAGTGCGTCGACAGGTCGAACCTTATCATCAAATTCTAGGGGAAGACTCTTGTATACATGGGTGATTAATACAGAGTCCCTCAAAGGCATGGAAATAGTAAGCCTATTTTCTAGTGGCAAGGGAGGCATCCTAATGTTCTTAGCATAAGCAGTAGAAATAACCGAGTGAGTAGCACCCGTATGGAAAAAAACACATGCAGCGCGACCATACATATACAAGATTCCAGTGATGGTACCTGTAGACTTGTTGGCCTGGTCTAGAGATGTCGTGTAGACACGCCCGGCAGTAGGAGGCAGCTTGGTATCAGCATGTCCCGATGTACCCTCCATCTCGCCCTTACGGTAATCCTTCATAATATGGCCAGGAAGACCACACTTGAAGCACGCATCAGTATTACGGCGACATGGTCCTGGGTGCCTACGGTGGCAAGTAGAGTGAAACTAGGATTTTTAGTCCTTTAAATTAAAGTTCGTTTTCCTCTCGATTCGACTCGAATTTGATTTCCGTTTTTACGTTTCAACTTAATTCGTTTTTGGTATAATCTCTTTTTGGGTATTTTTTTTAAACTAATTATATTAAAAATTAAAAGCTAGTTTAATTAAATCTATTTTAAAACTAATTTTAAAAAAAAACAAACTATTTAAAATAAATCTAATTTGAAATGAATCTAATTAAACTATTTTGAAAACTTAATGTAAAAAAAACTTAATTTAAAAAAAACTAGATTAATTTAACTATTCCTAAAATAATGTAAATAAAAACTATTTTTAAATAAACAAAATTAAAATGAAAAGTAATTTTAAATTACAAAAGTAACTAAAATATTTTTTTTGTCCTTTTGAATTTTTATAAAAACGGAATTTAAATACAACTTTTTAATAAAACTAACCTTAATTAAACTAATTTTAATTATATAAAAACTGCCACCCGAAATTCACGCTATATTAATTAAACTAAGTGAAATAAAACATAAAGAGGGTTCTAGTCTACTGGTTGAGTCGTTGGGCTGCCAAGCGAGAGGTCTGGGGTTCGACCCTTGCACAGACCCAATATTGCTATTTAACTTTTTAGACTTTTAATTTTTGGACAGATTACACCCTCAGACCAATTGGGTCTGAGGAGTATGCAGCAAAATAAACTCAAATCACAGATCAAATACGCAGCAGAACAAGCAATAAGCCAAATCTAGATAAGTAATACTCGAAAAGCAGAAGCAAATAAGCTATGACTAAAACCAGTATTAAGCTACTCTAAACAGAAAACTGATTATCTAAATAGCTTATCAAATATAAAACGTAGCTCCAAACACCCTTAATTCCACAAAAAACAAACCAAAGCAGATAAGACTAAGCAGATCCAAACTATGCAGTAACTCAAATAAGCTTATCTAAATTAACTAAGCAGATTCTAATTCCATCAATTTAAACCGAATCCAAACATAATCGAACAAACAATAAACTGATAACAACTAATCTTAATAAGCTAATTCCAAAAACTAGAAACTAGGAAGATTAAAATAAGCAGATTCAAACAATTAGCAAACCTATAAGCCAAACAAACAGATTCGAGCTATCTTAAACCTACAACTTAAACAAGACCTGAAAAATATAAGCAAATCCTACGCAACTCAGATGAACACAAGCAGATTCAAAAAGTATATAAACTAATCAGGCAGATTTATAAACTAAACTTAACAAAAATTAAAAAGAAATGAGAACCTATTGTAGAAAGCCTTTGAGCAGAAGGTGAGCGCTGAGCTCCCTTGAAACGTCAACAACTTCAACAATAATAAACCGAACTTCAAACAAACACAACCTTGAATCGAGAACAAGTAGCCTTTCGAACCAAAACAATCACCAAAACCTTCGATCTTTCTCTTTTTTTTTTATATTTTATAAACCTTCCAGTGGGGAAAATTTATTTAACTTTTCTTTATCTTTTATTATTTTTTTTTATATATTTTTTTTTTATAATATTAATGCGAGAACAGTAGACAATATGATATAAACTGATTAAAAATAAGAACTATAACTGGGAATTTAAACACGAGATGATATTTAAATCGAAACTTCAATTTTCATTAATTTAAAACAAATTACAATACTGAAAATGAGATTACAAAATTTAAAACCCTAATCAATCTATTTTCTAAAAATTAAAATAAAGAAAAGCATGATAATTACATGATAGAAAGGGGGTTTATATAAGGCTCCCCCGAACCTTCTAGGCTTCCTTGGTGGCTACGGAGAGAAATCATAGCCCTTGATTCTTCTCTTCTTCTCTCTTGCTTGATCAAACGGTGGAGAATACTCTTTCTTCACAAGGATCGCCAGCGTGGAAGATTTGTGTTTCTTTAGAGGCCTCTGATTGGTGGATATGGGAGTATGATGTGTTGGTTCCAATGATGAGATGCCACGTATTGCCTCGTTCCATCTTCTCTTCCGAAATCTTTGGGGAATTAATTCCCAAACTCGTGCAAGGCACGTGGGATTAAAACCCCAATGATTTATTGAGTTTTTACCATATTAGGGTTTAAAGTAAATAGTAGTTTTTACTGGTTTTAGGGTAAAAGGAGATGGGGAAGATGAAGCTGCATAGGAAATATCGATGTTAATAATGTGAGAGAGAGAGAGAAACGAAAATGTGAGGTGAGGGTGAATGTGGGTGGGTGAAAACCAAGGGCCGGTTTTATTTATTTTTTTATGGTTTTGGGGAAAGTGGGTTACACGTGTAGGTAAAAAGGAAGGGATTCGGTAATTGGGTTTATGTGTGTCGGTGGGTAAAAATGTGTGAGAGTTGGTAAAATGTGACTGAGGGGAGAGTTAACCAAAGCAAAACCCTAATCAGCCCATTAATGCGTTTCTTTCTTCCTTGTTTGGGCTTGGGCCCAAGACTCTTTTTCCATCCGAATATAACTTGCACTAAGGCTAAGATTTGGGCTTTTGAGCCCATTTATCCCATTGTGGGACCCACTTGGTTTGTTTACTCGACAAATGATTAATCCTCTAAAGTTGAGCTCGGTTATGGCTTCCTCGATCTTGTTCATCAATCTCGTGTCGATTTTTGTCGGTTTTCGCGATCTTTGGCATACTTTTGGTTTTTTTGACTTTGTCTTCGTTTCTTCTTGGACTTTTCTTCGACATTTGACCGTGAAATCCCGTGTTTTCTCTTCTTTTGGTCATTTGTACCTATTTAACATACAAAACACAAAACCACGCGTAATTCCGATATTTATGATAATAAACACATGATTAGGTCTTGTTTTTCCTTGATTTTAGTGGCAAAAAGGATAAGTGTTTTCACACTTATTAAATCCCCTACACTTGACCATTGCAATGACCCCATGCAATGCATAGTTTTAAAGCAAAGAGTTACATTTCTCTCATAATCAATCCATCTTGGCCTTTATAATTATTACCACTACTACTACGATGAAAAGATAAAAACTTTAAAGGAAACAAAAATTATAATAATTATTTTATTTAACTTGGAAATTATTAGATGGAAGAAACTCGTAAAGAAATCTAAGACTTAGATTAGGGCTTTGGTGTCATGAATATTAATCACCCTCAAGTTTCACGTTCCCCATACCAAGCTTAAAAACGAGATCATTGTTATTACAAGTTAGCACAACAAACACTTGCTCATGTGGTTTAGTTAATCACTTAGACCCCCTTATTCCTACGGTGTATCTCTTGTATTTTATTTTTGTCTTGAATGATCACGAGGATGCATTTTTGACTTATTTCGATAATTTATTAAGGCCGAAAATAAAGTGGGACGATTTAATCAATAGTTAGCTAAAGGACAAAATCTTTTAAAACTGCTTCTCGAAACCTCAAAAAGTTCATATCTTGGCATAACTCGTTTCACGATTTGAGACCTTTCTCGGACCGATATTTGGCTTGTACTTCAAACTTCAAATCTTGAGAGACGATCTTGAAATTATGGTCTTCTCTTCATTTTGGTATACATCTTCATAAGGAGTGAAAGATGCTTCAAACGTTGACCACGACTTCTTCATTTATCCTCTTCTTTATTTAGGATTTTGATATACAACGATCCGCCTCCTTTTCGGACTTGGATCTATTTATCCTCATACCTTGTTAGGGTCTTTTTGGATAGACTTCTCCATGATCTTTAGGGGAGTAA
This sequence comes from Glebionis coronaria, assembly GCA_025667525.1. Lineage (NCBI taxonomy): Eukaryota > Viridiplantae > Streptophyta > Magnoliopsida > Asterales > Asteraceae > Glebionis > Glebionis coronaria. The sequence continues at coordinate 607,667,494 of CM046879.1, forward strand.
CTGCTTCTCGTCGTGTGTCTTGATCCTTCATATTGATTTGGATTAATGATCTTCACATCATCTTAGGATCTTTAGCAAAAAGTGAATCCTCATGCCTTGTTAGGGCCTTTTTGGACTCGGGTATCCTCATGCCTTGTTAGGGCCTTTTTGGATAAGCCAATCTTCGCGTCCCGTTTCAATAAGTTATGCCTTGGCTATGAACTCTAATTAATACCGAGCAACTTTTAAACGATCTTGTGCTAGAAGCTAAGTAACCTTTTAAATCGTACAACCTTATTTATTGCAAATATATTTATTAACAAGTGATGGGAGAAAAAGCTCATAACTAACTCACATAAGTTAATGAAAGAATACCGAACTTATAATTAACTCTATCATCTCTCGTTCTCCACAATTTAAAATCTCAAGGAATGAGACTCGTGGATGCTTAGCCTAATAAACCAATTAAGGTCCATATGGTTAAGGATACTAGCTAGAGTAAACTCGGATAAGTAAACTCGGGTTGAGTCAAAATATTCACGACGGGCCTAATATATCAAAGACATCTAAACTTGTTAAACCATTTTATTTATTTATTTTATTTTATTTTTGACTTTATTTTTGAAAATATAAATACGATGCAAAGAAAATAAAAGAAAAATACTACAAGGCCAAAATAGATCAAAAATTTGAAAAACGTTGAAAATTTTAAAAAATTTTCCGGTAAAATGGGGTCAAATTCATGGAAAAGGCCACTAAAATTCGATATAAGGCCCCCCTACACTTGATATAAACATTGTCCTCAATGTTTAAGCATGTGGGAGAATAAACTCCCCTACACTTAGTATATTGAGTACGTTGTTTAAAATCGAGCTAAGGAAGGGACAACTAAAGTGATTACATTTATTTGTTTTATTTTTATACAAGTATGAATCACAATAGTTTTGATAGAACCGGGTACACGGGAACACGGGATCACGGGTCGCGTCAAAAGTACCAAAAGTGGATCATCAAAGCACATATCCCTGCACACAATCACTACACACAAACAACCTACTCGGCTCCCCCCTACACTTATTGGTGGACAATGGATGAAGGCGAAAAAGGGTGGAAAGGATGGTAAAGGTAAAAATCTAACCTAGTTATACGATGCTTGATTTATTTATCACGAGTCTCTAGCTCGACTCGATTTCCCGAATTAATTCAAGGGAAATGTGGAGAGGGATGGAATCATCTCGTGAGAGATGTCCTCTCCATAGTACAACTTAACCCGTTGGCCATTCACTTTGAAATTGGGACCATTTGGTTGGGATAACTCAATGGTGCCATAAGGGAAGACATGGGCCACGGTGAATGGACCGGACCAACGGCTCTTAAGTTTACCCGAAAAGATTTTCAACCGAGAGTTAAATAATAAAACTTGATCACCAACATGGAACTCTCGGTTTTTAATCTTGGAATCATGAATGAGCTTAGTTTTCTCTTTGTAGATTAATGAATTCTCATAAGCCTCATTCCTAAGTTCATTGAGTTCATTGAGTTGGATTTTCCTATGATCACCGGCTTTGTTAAGATCAAAATTAGCCCATTTCAAGGCCCAATAAGCCTTATGCTCCAACTCAATGGGGAGGTGGCACGCCTTTCCGTACACAAGGCGATAAGGGGTACAACCTATAGGTGTCTTATAAGCGGTACGGAAAGCCCACAAAGCATCATCTAATTTATCGGCCCATGAAGCACGATGCTCTCCCACGGTTCGCTCTAAGATTCTCTTAAGACCACGGTTAGAAACCTCGGCTTGTCCATTAGTTTGAGGATGATACGCGGTGTAAAGTCGGTGATTGACACCATACTTAGCCATGACTCGTGCAAATTGATCATTGCAAAAATGAGTCCCGCGATCACTAATAATAGCACGAGGCACACCGAATCGAGCAAACAATTGTTTCAAGAAGTTAACAACCACCCTCGCATCATTAGTAGGTAAAGCTTTTGCTTCAACCCATTTTGAGACGTAGTCAACGGCTACGAGGATGTACTTGTTACCCTTCGATGATGGAAATGGCCCCATAAAGTCGATGCCCCATACGTCAAAGATTTCACATTCTTGGATGAAATTTTGAGGCATCTCATCTTTATGTGTGATCTTGCCTTGCCTTTGACAAGCATCACAATGTTTAACCATTTCATGTGCATCATGATAAATGGAGGGCCAATAGAATCCGGAGTCGAACACTTTTTTAGCTGTGTAATTAGGACCAAAGTGACCACCGGTGGGTCCTTTATGGCAAGCTTCAAGGATTTGTAAAGCCGCCAGCCCATCAACACATCTACGAATGATTAAGTCCGCACATTGCTTGAAAAGATAAGGGTCGTCCCAATAGTACGTTTTCACGTCCTTGAAGAATTTTTTCTTTTGTTGGGACGTTAACCCTTCGATAAGAACACCACCCGCCAAATAGTTTGCAATGTCGGCAAACCATGGGGTATCATCAAGATTGGAATTAATAGACATTAAGGTCTCAAGGGGAAAGGATTCATTAATCTCTTGATTTGGAGATTCCCCTTGATACGGATCCTCAAGTCTACTAAGGTGATCCGCGGCTAGGTTTTCCGCTCCTTTTTTATCACGAATTTCGATTTTAAATTCTTGTAGGAGCAAAACCCAACGAAGGAGTCTCGGTTTAGCATCTTGCTTGGTCAACAAGTATTTCAAGGCGGAATGGTCGGTGTAAACGATGGTGGTGGAAAGCACAAGATAGGGGCGGAATTTCTCAAAAGCATACACTACAGCTAAAAGCTCTTTTTCGGTAGTGGTATAATGCAATTGAGCCCCCGTCATTGTCTTACTAGCATAATGAATGGGTTGGAAATGTTTGTTAACTCGTTGACCTAAAACCGCTCCTACCGCGAAATCACTAGCATCGCACATGAGCTCGAAAGGTAACTCCCAATTTGGAGAGACTAAGACCGGTGCCTTAGTTAATTTACCTTTAAGAAGTTCGAAAGAGTCGAGACATTCTTGAGAGAAGATGAAAGGAGCATCCTTTTCTAAGAGATGAGTCATTGGACGAGCTATTTTCGAGAAATCTTGGATGAAACGTCGATAAAATCCCGCATGGCCTAAAAAACTTCTAACTCCTTTGACGGTGGTAGGTGGAGGTAACTTAGCAATGACGTCAACTTTAGCACGGTCGACTTCGATACCGGCTTTGGAAATTTTATGACCAAGGACGATGCCTTCTTTTACCATGAAATGGCATTTTTCCCAATTAAGAACGAGACGAGTGTCTTCACACCGTTGGAGCATACGTTCTAAATTAGCAAGGCAAGAAGAGAAAGAATCACCATATACCGAGAAATCGTCCATAAAGACTTCCATAGTTTCTTCAACCATGTCATGGAATATCGCCATCATACACCTTTGGAAAGTCCCGGGAGCATTGCATAAGCCGAAAGGCATTCTTTTGTAAGCGAATGTTCCATAGGGACAAGTGAATGTGGTTTTCTCTTGGTCTTTTGGATCGATAGGGATTTGAAAATATCCGGAAAAGCCATCTAAGAAACAATAGAAATCATTACCCGCTAAACGCTCGAGCATTTGATCCATGAAAGGAAGAGGGAAATGATCCTTACGAGTGGCATCATTGAGTTTACGATAATCAATGCAAACTCGCCAACCCGTTACAAGTCGAGTAGGAATCAACTCGTTGTTTTCGTTGGGAACAACGGTGATTCCGCCTTTCTTAGGCACACAATGGACGGGACTAACCCATGGCGAATCCGAGATAGGGTAAATCATTCCGGCATCGAGAAGTTTGATAACTTCTTTCTTAATGACTTCATGAATTTTTGGATTAACCCTTCTTTGATTTTGGATCGCGGGTTTAAAGTCATCTTCCATGAGAATTTTATGAGTACAAAAATTAGGATCAATTCCGCGAATGTCGGAGATTTTCCAAGCAATTGCTTTCTTATGATTCTTAAGCACATCTATAAGTCGGGATTTTTCATCTTCTTTTAAGTCCTTAGCAATAATGACGGGCAACTTATTATCCTCCTCTAAGAAAACGTACTCTAGATGAGACGGCAAATCTTTAAGCTCTAAATCCGGCGGATTATCAATGGAAGGCTTGGTCAAATTAGGATCATCGTTTGTAACTTCTTTTGGAGTGGGTGGAGATATATTGTCCTCATTGAGAAGTCTCTCAATCGTACGAATGTCTTCATCCCAATTGGTGGGAGAATTATCATAGTTAATCTCGAGAGGACCTAAACTAGCTTCAAACTCATCTAAGTCACTTTCTCCAAATGGAGTCAATGAAGGAGCAATAGAAGCTATGGTCTCAACATGTGGTAAAGGAGAAATCCCGCTCTTACAAGCCTCGTGAAAATGTTCTTCGCATGCTTCGTCAAGCACATCGATGAAATTCACGGATTCGGGCTCATCGGGAAGTTTGGAAAGTTTACCCATGTTAAAGACGATTTTATCATCCCCGACCCTCATGATAAGTTCACCCGCGGCTACATCGATTAATGTACGCCCGGTTCTCAAGAAGGGTCGTCCCACAATTAAGGGAACACGGGGATCCATTTCATAGTCGACGACGACGAAATCGGCGGGGAAAGTGAATTTGTCGACTCCTACGAAAACATCCTCGGCTATCCCCACCGGATAAGCAACCGTACGGTTAGCTAATTCCAATGTCATACGAGTGGGGACTAGCTCGGGTAAAGATAATTGTTTCCACACGGACAATGGCATAAGATTGATACTCGCTCCGAGATCCGCCAAGGCCATACAATTCTCAACACCCGGAAAATTACAAGGAATAAGGAATCGACCGGGATCTCCTAACTTAACCGGTAATTTTCTCAAAAGAACCGCGGAACAATTCTCATTCAATTGGGTATTGGCAATATCAAGCAACTTTTCCTTATCACTTAAAAGATCCTTAAACATCTTAGCGTACTTAGGCATGTGAGCGAGCGCCTCGGCAAAGGTGATATTAAAATTCAATTGTTTGAACATTTTTAGGAAGTTCGAAACTTGAATATCATCCTTATTCTTCAATTTCTCTTTCCGCAACCTTGAGGGATAAGGTATATTGGGTTGAGATGAAGGCTTTGGAGTGGATTGCTCACTCACATCCTTTGGAGGAGGAGGAGGAGTAGTAGAAATAGAAGGTGAAGGAACCGGTTTTGGAACCGAAGGTGGGGTATAAAATTTGGGTATCGGTGGAACATAAGGTGTAGACGAATGCATAACGGGAGGTATGTCACAAGTGGAAGAAGGGGGAGGTTGTGTCGAAGAAGAAGGAATCTCGGGCCCTTGGTTAGGTGGGGAAGGTTCTACGGTGGTCTTACCGCTCCTAGTAGTGATAGCATTAACATTAGCCCTAGGATTGGTCACGGTGTTCGAGGGAAGGGCACCTTGGGGACGAAAGGTTTGAATCATAGTCAAAAACTTCTTATCATTCGATTCTTGCATTAGTCGAGTATGCTCTTGCATCTCTCTCATCATTCGTTCATGGTCGGATAATTTTTGAAGAACCAAGTCCATTTGAGGATTATGCATGTTCATTTGATTATAACCTTGATTATTAAAACCTTGGTTTTGATATTGATTAGAACCTTGATTAAATCCTTGATTTTGAAAACTTTGGTTATTATATCCTTGATTATTCAACCCTTGGTTTTGCCCTTGAAAATTCCCTTGATTTTGATTAAAACCCCGTTGATTAGAACTTCCTTGAAAATTACCCCGTTGAGGAGCTTGGTTCCTATTTTGGGCGGGTGGGGGTGGTCTTTGTGGTGCTACAAAACCCGGGGGAGCCAAATAGTTATTAGACTTGTAAGACAAATGGTTAACATCAACATTTGGTTTGAATTGAATCCGATCAAGTTCATTGTTATTATAAGCATAAACTTCTTGTTGATCATTGTAAACCTTGTCACAATTAAAGTATGAATGTGGTCCACCACAAGTCTCACACGTCTCACTTTTTTCTTTCACGGCATGAACATGTGTAGTGAGGGTGTCGGTTCTTAGAGCAAGGGTTTTCACAATTGAAGTAAGCTCCTTAATTTGATCATTCACCTCACTATTACTCGTACTAGCACTTGCCATATTAGCCCTAACACTTTTGGTTTGCACTTTTGCTTTGTTCTCAATAATGGCCCAAGCCTCGTTCATTGTTTTCACAAGAATATTGCCCCCCGCGGCACTATTAAGTGAGTCTTGGTCGTTTAGAGTTAAACCATTATAAAACGTGTTGATTTGATGAACTTTAGTAAAACCGTGTTGTGGACATTTTCTCAAAAGATCTTTAAAACGATCCCAAGCCTCACTAAACGTTTCCCCATATTTTTGCTCAAAATTGATTATTTCATTCCTTAAGGAAGTGGTCCGTGATGGTGGGAAAAAATAGTTAATGAACTTGGTCTCTAAGTCGATCCATGTGGTAATACTTTGGGGTGGTTCCTTATCAAGCCAAATCCGGGCTTGTCCCTCGAGGGAAAAAGGAAAAAGTTGGAGGCGAACGGCCTCTTGGGGCACCCCATTGTATTTGACGGTATTAGCTAATTGGATGAAACGTTTGATATGAGCGTGTGGGTCATCATTAGTACGGCCTAAAAATGGTGTAGCGGAAACCATTTGAATAAAACCCGATTTAAGTTCGAAATGATTAGCTCCAATATTCGGCACCACAATCGCGTCATCGTTTCCTTCAACGTGAGATTGTAGAATCTCAATCATTGGTCGATTATCCGTTGCCATCGTATTGTTGAAAGCTCGATTCTCGGGATCGGCTTTAATGACGGTCTTTTTGTTTTTCTTCTTCTTCTTCTTAGAAGAATTAGAAGTATTTGGTACACCACTCGGTATGTATGTACGCGCGCGAGTGCGCATACAATTAAAACTTTGGAGTGAGGTAGGTGACCTCGGTCGACTTTGAGAGGAAAAGGATTTTCCCTCTCGAGGAGCAATATGAAAAAGCTACAAAAATATATACGTAAAATACTACTTGAGTTGGCAAACCAATAATCGGTCGTCCCTCTCAATATACGCACAAGCAAGCGGGGAAACGAGGTGGCACAAAGCACTTAAAAACCTTTTTCCTTAGACGGCCTTTTATAGCGCGTCGCCTTATACCCACCTTATAGTTTGTATATATTGAGTTCAAACGTCTTACTAGTATTTATCTATTTTGCCCTTTTTTCTCGTTATGGATTCGAATACAATAGTTAGGTGATGAAATCCCAACTAAGGCCTTATTTGATAAGTAGGTAATTTATTGTGCTACGTAATATAATAAAATGAAAAATCTTTTTGTATTTTTTTTAGAAAAATATATATTCACAAGAAAAATCGAAAGAAATCGAATCGAAAAATTAACACTAATACGTAATATTTTTGGTGTAATACGTTTAGGAAAACGTATTACTTTTGGATTTTTTTAATTTTTTTTTGGTGCAATTCTTAGGAAAGAAATTGCTTTTGTGATTTTTTAATTAACTTTTTTTTTTTTTTTGTATTTTTAAGTTTTTGATTTTTTTGTATTTTTGATTTTTTGTGCAAGAAAATAACGTTCAAAAAGAACGGATCCCAAAATCCAAACGTCTTCACGAAAAATCGTCAATCGTACGAGCGAAGCGGCAGCGGCGCCAATTTGAAACTAGGATTTTTAGTCCTTTAAATTAAAGTTCGTTTTCCTCTCGATTCGACTCGAATTTGATTTCCGTTTTTACGTTTCAACTTAATTCGTTTTTGGTATAATCTCTTTTTGGGTATTTTTTTTTTAAACTAATTATATTAAAAATTAAAAGCTAGTTTAATTAAATCTATTTTAAAACTAATTTTAAAAAAAAACAAACTATTTAAAATAAATCTAATTTGAAATGAATCTAATTAAACTATTTTGAAAACTTAATGTAAAAAAAACTTAATTTAAAAAAAACTAGATTAATTTAACTATTCCTAAAATAATGTAAATAAAAACTATTTTTAAATAAACAAAATTAAAATGAAAAGTAATTTTAAATTACAAAAGTAACTAAAATATTTTTTTTTGTCTTTTTGAATTTTTATAAAAACGGAATTTAAATACAACTTTTTAATAAAACTAACCTTAATTAAACTAATTTTAATTATATAAAAACTGCCACCCGAAATTCACGCTATATTAATTAAACTAAGTGAAATAAAACATAAAGAGGGTTCTAGTCTACTGGTTGAGTCGTTGGGCTGCCAAGCGAGAGGTCTGGGGTTCGACCCTTGCACAGACCCAATATTGCTATTTAACTTTTTAGACTTTTAATTTTTGGACAGATTACACCCTCAGACCAATTGGGTCTGAGGAGTATGCAGCAAAATAAACTCAAATCACAGATCAAATACGCAGCAGAACAAGCAATAAGCCAAATCTAGATAAGCAATACTCGAAAAGCAGAAGCAAATAAGCTATGACTAAAACCAGTATTAAGCTACTCTAAACAGAAAATTGATTATCTAAATAGCTTATCAAATATAAAACGTAGCTCCAAACACCCTTAATTCCACAAAAAACAAACCAAAGCAGATAAGACTAAGCAGATCCAAACTATGCAGTAACTCAAATAAGCTTATCTAAATTAACTAAGCAGATTCTAATTCCATCAATTTAAACCGAATCCAAACATAATCGAACAAACAATAAACTGATAACAACTAATCTTAATAAGCTAATTCCAAAAACTAGAAACTAGGAAGATTAAAATAAGCAGATTCAAACAATTAGCAAACCTATAAGCCAAACAAACAGATTCGAGCTATCTTAAACCTACAACTTAAACAAGACCTGAAAAATATAAGCAAATCCTACGCAACTCAGATGAACACAAGCAGATTCAAAAAGTATATAAACTAATCAGGCAGATTTATAAACTAAACTTAACAAAAATTAAAAAGAAATGAGAACCTATTGTAGAAAGCCTTTGAGTAGAAGGTGAGCGCTGAGCTCCCTTGAAACGTCAACAACTTCAACAATAATAAACCGAACTTCAAACAAACACAACCTTGAATCGAGAACAAGTAGCCTTTCGAACCAAAACAATCACCAAAACCTTCGATCTTTCTCTTTTTTTTTATATATTTTATAAACCTTCCAGTGGGGAAAATTTATTTAACTTTTCTTTATCTTTTATTATTTTTTTTTATATATATTTTTTTTTATAATATTAATGCGAGAACAGTAGACAATATGATATAAACTAATTAAAAATAAGAACTATAACTGGGAATTTAAACACGAGATGATATTTAAATCGAAACTTCAATTTTCATTAATTTAAAACAAATTACAATACTGAAAATGAGATTACAAAATTTAAAACCCTAATCAATCTATTTTCTAAAAATTAAAATAAAGAAAAGCATGATAATTACATGATAGAAAGGGGGTTTATATAAGGCTCCCCCGAACCTTCTAGGCTTCCTTGGTGGCTACGGAGAGAAATCATAGCCCTTGATTCTTCTCTTCTTCTCTCTTGCTTGATCAAACGGTGGAGAATACTCTTTCTTCACAAGGATCGCCAGCGTGGAAGATTTGTGTTTCTTTAGAGGCCTCTGATTGGTGGATATGGGAGTATGATGTGTTGGTTCCAATGATGAGATGCCACGTATTGCCTCGTTCCATCTTCTCTTCCGAAATCTTTGGGGAATTAATTCCCAAACTCGTGCAAGGCACGTGGGATTAAAACCCCAATGATTTATTGAGTTTTTACCATATTAGGGTTTAAAGTAAATAGTAGTTTTTACTGGTTTTAGGGTAAAAGGAGATGGGGAAGATGAAGCTGCATAGGAAATATCGATGTTAATAATGTGAGAGAGAGAGAAACGAAAATGTGAGGTGAGGGTGAATGTGGGTGGGTGAAAACCAAGGGCCGGTTTTATTTATTTTTTTATGGTTTTGGGGAAAGTGGGTTACACGTGTAGGTAAAAAGGAAGGGATTGGGTAATTGGGTTTATGTGTGTCGGTGGGTAAAAATGTGTGAGAGTTGGTAAAATGTGACTGAGGGGAGAGTTAACCAAAGCAAAACCCTAATCAGCCCATTAATGCGTTTCTTTCTTCCTTGTTTGGGCTTGGGCCCAAGACTCTTTTTCCATCCGAATATAACTTGCACTAAGGCTAAGATTTGGGCTTTTGAGCCCATTTATCCCATTGTGGGACCCACTTGGTTTGTTTACTCGACAAATGATTAATCCTCTAAAGTTGAGCTCGGTTATGGCTTCCTCGATCTTGTTCATCAATCTCGTGTCGATTTTTGTCGGTTTTCGCGATCTTTGGCATACTTTTGGTTTTTTTGACTTTGTCTTCGTTTCTTCTTGGACTTTTCTTCGACATTTGACCGTGAAATCCCGTGTTTTCTCTTCTTTTGGTCATTTGTACCTATTTAACATACAAAACACAAAACCACGCGTAATTCCGATATTTATGATAATAAACACATGATTAGGTCTTGTTTTTCCTTGATTTTAGTGGCAAAAAGGATAAGTGTTTTCACACTTATTATAGAGCAAAGAGGATGAGTGTATCCTCCAGCAGGTGCTCTGGCTGGCTGAGGACCTGATAAAAACATTTTACATAAGACATAATAGTTGGGTACAAAGGACGAAGCGGATAATCATAAGATTGAGTACCAGTGATAGCTGGACGGCTAGGCTGCGAACCTCTCTGGTTCTGGTCCTTACCGTTTCCATGGTTCCTGGTAGAATTTTGCTAGAGTGTCAGAATATGAGTTATAACATAAAACATAAGAAATTTCGTAAGTATTAAGACCTGCTGTTGCTGGATTGCCCGACATTGTTACAATAATTGTCATTACCGCCACGCCTATCCGTAGCAGATCGGTCATTAGTCTGACCGTTTCCCTTGGGCTGATGAGGCTGCTACTGAGTAGCCGGCTGAGACCGGTCCCCAGTTTTCTGCCTGGAAGATACATTTAAAGAGATGAATAATTGACATATGGAAGGTATACGGATTGGTCACCGCTTGAATACGAAGGTTTACCTCTTGTCGGGTCTTTCAGCTTCCCCGAACTCATCCCTCTCCTGCAGCATTTCTAGTTTTCGTGCTGCATCGGCCACTTGTGCTACAGTATTAAACGTAGCACACACCAGATTGTTTGCGACCGATGTGCGAAGAGCCCATCTGAAGTGATGTGCCTGCTCTTCAGGAGTACCTGCTGCCGCACCAAGTAAACTAGCCAAGCGAAGAAAGCGTTGCATAAACTCATTGCTATTCTCCCCAGCCCTCTGACGGATCCCATGGTACTCTCTCTTGAGTTTGTCCTGCTCAGCCTTGGGAAAGAACTGCTCCATCACCCTGTACTTGAACTGAGCCCAAGTCAAACCAGCAACCCACTCATCACCACCTTCAGATTGCATCAAAGCTAACTACCAGTTGAGTACATCGCCTTCGAACCGATAGCATGCCAACCTCGCCTTGTATGCGGGGTCACAGCCCATAGCGTTGAAGATCTTCTCGATGTGAGCCAACCAGCTTTCAGCATCGCTGGGGCTATCTGTCTTCTCAAAAGCTCGAGGGCGGAGCTTGTTGAATCTCTCCAGCCATACTGCTAATGTCACTGGAGGAGGAGGAGGAGGTGGCTGATTGTGCTGCTGCTGATTGTTGGCAGCTTGAACTTCAGCCCGGATGTCATTCCTCAGTTGAGGAAGCAAGGCTTGCATGGTAGCCTGAATTGCAGCATTGAGCTGCTGCTGTTCGCGTGTGAGAACCATCTGACAGTATAACATAAAACATATGATTAACAGTTCAAAACATAAAATATAAAATATATATACATGAAAAAAAAAATTATACTAAAAATTTCACGAGAAAAATTTTATGCAAGAAAATTTTGTGTATGAATGCATGATGCAGTTTTATGAAAACTTTGTATGCTCGAGAGTGAACGCCTCTGGTAAGTTCACCCAAAACAAAGACATTGGGGACGCCTATGGGTCGGTCCCAAATCTAAAAGTTTCGATAAAACACATGCGACTAAATAGGGCCAGTCCTGTACCAACCATTACTTAGTCAAAAACCCTGTAACAATGACATATATATGTATGCTTAAAAATGATGAATGCATGAAAACAACTGTCAGTTCTAGGAAGACCGTAGTGACTACCCACTAATCACAGGTCATATTTGAGAGCCTACAGGTCGAAGCCTTGGCTCTGATACCATAATTGTAACACCCCATTTTGGAAATGGAAATATCACAGTAATTATGGCGTGTCATCAAAGCATACAAGGTAAAATGTCTAAACATTACTTGACCATATAAAGGAAAATACCGGAATCAAACATCGGTAGTCCAAAAGTAAAGCTCATCACACACAAACATAGTATAGTAAAGGAAAAGGACGAAACAATGTCCAAAGCATAAGTATCATAAAGAAAGGAAATGCATAATGTAAAGAAGGCTAGACAGCTTCCAGTCCATATGCACGTACTCTTAATGTCTACGAGCGTCCCTGAGTACCTGCCGTTTTGGGAACATAGAAAAGGAAAACGGCTGAGCAATACGCTCAGTGCACGGATGTACAATAAAGCATGAATAGGATAAGCATATAAAATAATAACAGCGGAAGAAACTAAGTCCCGAGTAACCTGGTTAAGTCTTAATAAAACTAGTTTTATAGTTTGAAAGTCTTATGTTTATCTTATAAAAACTGTTTGTCATATTTTACCATTAGCCAATATAGGTCATGAATATCCACCGTGCATGAATAATTGGAGGGGTGACCTCATCATGCAAATTAGAGGGGCTGCCTCTAATTTAATATACTGGTTTTATGGGTAGGAGGGATCAGCTCCTTGTGAAGGATGCAAGGCACACACCACATTCACCATGTAATCCTGAATAAAAACGTGTAACTAGGATGCACCCATACGCCCCACATGATAAATATAAATAAATGGCCAAAAGCTGAAGGGACGCCACGAGCAATCACTCCGTCGTGGTGAAGTCATAACATCAGTGCCTCTAATGTTATGGTTATGGTACATCCATAACTAGGTGCAACTGGTCATGCATGTATATGGCTATAGGTAATCATATTTAAAACATAAGCAATCAAACTCATACTTATACTACGGGAAAACAGTTGGCTGCATACGGGGAAATCCTAACAAGGAAAGAATGTCCATACTGAAAGGACGGGAATCCGTACCTTATGTCCAGTGAACGAGAACGATGAACTGCGAGAATCCCACTTCCGAAACACTAGTGCTACATAAATACGTACATGAAATAAGTATCTGCTTACTACATACATAGCTGGTTTTATATCATGTCTTAGCTTATTTTATGTGTTCTTACTATTTACACTGTTTAAAGCCTTAAACTGTGTTAAGTCTTATATCCTGTTCATTCTGATTAAGTATTTCTGATATTTCATGTGTTATTATACTTACTGTGTAATAATAAGTAACTTTCCAAAAATAGCAGGTTTTCTTAAATAGAAAGTTACCAAAAATAGAAAGTTTCCAAAAATAGAAAGTTTCCAAAAATAGAAAGTTTCCAAAAATAGAAAGTTTCCAAAAATAGATTTACTGCTTAAAATAGAAAAGTTTCTAAAAATAGAAAGTTTCCATAAATAGATTAGCTGCCTTAATTAAATAAGTTTCCATAAATAGATTAGCTGCCTTAAATAAATAAGTTTCTAAAAATAGAAAATTTCCAAAATTAGAATAAGCTGGTTAAATAAGCTAAGTAAATAAGCCTAAGTGTTTTCATGATTATTTCCTAAGTCATATGATATATTATATAGTTTAATAATTATTTCATGTAATTTAATTAAACTATAGGTTATAATATTTAATTAAAGTATGACATGTTTTTAATTAAATATATTAAATACTTAGGTTAAAATATGTATTATTAAATACTAATAATATAACCTAAGTCATGTTTAATTAATTAATTATATCCATGGTTTTTAAAATAATTAATTAATTATAAGTCTTAATAATATAAATACTTAGGTTAAAAAATAATTCATGTTTATTAATAACTAGTTAACCTAAGTCATGTTATTAAATTAATTACATCTTATTAATTTAATTCTTAACATAAGTTTATAACATAACAACTAACATAATCATGATCCGGATCTAAGCCTAAAAACATGCACCGAATATGAAACAACGTCGTACCCCGAACCAAATCGGGGTACCCCCTTGCTGCCGTGGGACCCACACGCACCAACCAAGACCAAAAAGGTCTTGGTGGTGGTCGGCTAAAACAAACCGAGCCCCCTTGGGGTCGGTTGTACCTTGCGGCCCAAAAACAAACACCCCTTAGATCGATCCTTTGATTAATTAATGATCAAAACATGTTAGATCTATGATTAATTAATGTGTTTTTATGAAAAACATCACGTGTTCATAATTAAATAAAAGATTAATTAAAAGAAAAGGGTTTAAAAAGGTTTTACCGTATTCGTGGATCAAGAGGGTGAAGAACAAACACGAACAAACACTAATTTAACAAGATCCAGGATCAATGGAATCACCTTGTTGGTGATTGTAGGTGGCGGCACAAAGAAGGAGGAGGAGGAAGGGTTTTAGGTTTTTCTTAAAATTCTTCTGTAAAGTGATTTGAGTAGTAAAAATTACTTAACCCTTCTTTTAGTAAAAATTGGTAATGGGCTTGGCCCATTACCCTTGTTTGGCCGCGGGTAGGGACTCCCTTGTGGGGTTCCCGTACCTCGTTTCGTGTCTTGAAATTTCGTACACATTTATGTTTACTTATGTTCGTGTTTTAAATGTTCTCGTTACGTAAATACCATACACTTATATATTTAATTACGCTCGTATTAAATATATATATACGTAATTAATAATAACTCGTGCTTTAATTACGCTCGTGATTCCGTGATCGTATGTTCGTGATTAATTATTGCTAAATAATTATTACGTGATCGTTCATGTAAAATACTTATCGTGTTCTAACACGTACGTAATACATAAACTCCTAATACGTAATCGTAATCATGCTATATTAGGAAAGTTTTTAACTAGTACGTACGAACTTATGGTACTATGCATGGTAAAAGCATGCGGGTTTTATAGGTGTTTTTATAGTTTTAATTTGTGTTTAGATTGGCTTATTTTCTAGAATAAATTTTTGCTTATTATGGCTTATTTTTTGTTCCCTGTTTTAGGATCTTTTAGTTTACGTATCTTACTTTTTTCGGAAAAGGGTTTATTTTCCCGAAGATTGTCAATTTATCCGAAGATTTTGAAACAGTTTTATCCAAATTAGTTTTTATCCGAAGATTTAACTTTTTATCCGAAGAAGTTGGAAATTCATCCGAAGATTTGTTTTAGAATTTATCCGAAAATCTCAAGTTCCCATTTATCCGAATTTATTGTTTTATCCGAAATCTAGGATTTTTCCGAAAAAGCTTATTTACCCGAAAACACCCCATTTATCCGAATATACCCTTTTATTCGAAAATACTTCTTTTTTCCCGCCAGAACACATTTATCCGAAAGATGGTGTTATTCCGAATATGCCTTGTTCTCTGCACTAGTAATATTTCTTCCCTCCATTTTTTATTAACCAACATTTAGTTAATTTATTCCGAAAGTCGATTTAGTTTATCTGAAAGTCGTTTTTATATTTATTTCGAAAGTCGGTTATTTTTAGTTTTATTTTTCCGCCAATTTTAGTTTTAGTATTTTATCCGAAAGTTTTAGTTTTTATTTTCATTAAGTGCCCGTTTTAATATTTGTTTCGTTTCTTTTTAAAGTAGCTTTATAATCCAATTTTCTTTATTTTTATTAAGTAAGTTTTTATTTTTAATTCGAAAGTTTATTTTTATTTTTAGTTTTATTTTTATTAATTGTTTCTTTTTAATATTTGTTTTAATATTTGTTTTAATAGTTGTTTTAAAATAATTCGTTTTAACATTTGCTTCTTTATTGTTTGTTATTTGTCTTTAATCTATTTTTAATATCTTTTCGCATTTACTTTTTAAGTAGAAATAGATATCCTAAATTCATTTTATTTACCAAAAGCGACTTAGTCACGCTTAAAGCGAGATCAATTCCAATCGAAACGAAGAACAATATTTTATATTAAAATTCAGTTATTAGGAGGTCAAACTTGCCGAAAACCTGCGAATTTGGCCAAAAATACCAAAAACTCACTGTAAACTTATGTTTACCACTTATAGTAAGGGAATTATCTCGTTTTGTAACTGAAGAATTATAATAATTGATTGTCATTAATTATATACTAGTTTTGGGCGCCCATTAAATTAGTCACAAAGCTAAAAAAAAAGCTGTTACAATTGGAACGTGTTTCCATTCACTAATCTATATCAATATATATTCAAAAAAAATTTAAAAAGTCTACAAGGCCTCATAACGTATGGAAGGAAAAACGCCTTTAACCATCTGTTTGCCTCAGAGCATCAACAATAATAAAGCTTTAACGACAACACTTGTAAAAATCTTTTTATTGATATGACAATTTTATTTTAGACTTAGCAAGTAGTACATGTACATATAGAATTTAAACACCCAGGACCAAGGGGGCATTTGCCATTAGATCCTATTTTAGCTTCACACTTCTGACTACAACACATTGAATGGCAATTATTGTCACACGTCCCTATTGTTTCCTTGTTGCAACTAGCAGTCGTACTCAAACTCGTTGCCGATAACTCCAAATTACCGACGTTTTCTAATGGAGACAAATCTCTTGCCATCATCATGGTTCAAATTTACAGAGAGATTGCATTCATATATCAATATATCAACATCCAAATAATATATAAATTAAATATAACTTGAAAATATTATGTTACAAGTAACAAATTAATTACCTAGCAAACCTATGACGATGCTTATATTCTTGCTCACCATTTTGAAGCTAAAATGAGTTTTGTAAATTGAAAACGTTTGAATAATATTGACAAACTTGCTATTTTACGATCCTTTTACAGGCATACATGTTATTCGGTCAAACGACTATATAAGGGAATTATTTTTTCACCTTATTTCGTAGTCCCGGTCCCGTACCGAACGGGATTCGAGAACCGGGAATTGGTACGGTTCTGAACCTTTGGATTCAGGATTCGAGTCAAAATGCTCATCGTAGAAACGATTGTTCTCCACTTTGTGAATGGCCATTTCAAATGAAAATGAAACGGAAAATCATTTTCAAATGATCTTTAGCGGTAGAAGTTTGTCACAAGATAATACAAAATGGATCAAAATTTTGATCTTTTGTATATTTTTTCTATTTGTTCTTACGGGTATCATACAGAGTCTATAAGTGCGAGCAGGTGTAAATGGGGTTGCACCATTTCATTTTCACATGTTGCTAACAATTTTTGCATAAACTAAAACATAGACGGACCTTCATAGGGACCCGGGGGGGGGGGGGGGGGGGGGGGGGGGGGGGGGCTGTGGCCCTCCCAATATTCGGTCTTCATAGTGTAATTTATAGGTATTTTCAGAAAAATTTGTATTCGGCCCTCCTAAAAAAATATTGTCGGCCCTCCCACTAAAATTGTTCAAGTTCCGTCTATGAAATAAAACCTGCGGCATACGCATAACTTAATTACGAAGTCAAGAAAGTATGCATCGCTTAATAGATGTTGTTCTTGTTGGTCGCCGCTCATTTTTTTTTATTATATAAGCTCGCAGTCTTAGATATATTTATCATCTTAGGCGTTCTTCTTTATTTTTTCTCTTTTGTAACCATAAGATTCATTAAATTTTAAAAATGATGCCAAATGATAATGCAAGAATCAACACTTGCTTTCACCAAATGCAGAAAAGAAAAAGACTTTCACAACATATTAGAAATCGGCTCCAAAACGTAACACCATTGCATTTTAAAAAGTTTATGATATTTTTTATATAAGTTACTGACAACATCCTTATGAAGTGTACTTTTGAGTAACAATTTTGATGTAAGAAGGATTCGACCTTTTAGATATATATAATTCAACAAACACATCTAAACTCTAGCTCGTAAAATGGTTTTTTGGGACCGGATCGATTTTTAAACCGGTTTAATTTTAGTCAACTCGTTTGACTTAAACCAAATCGGTTTAAAACCGGTTTTGTATAATTTTCAACCGTTTTTGTTTGATTTTTAACCGGTTCCTAATCGATTTTAACCGGCCTTGACCATTAATAAAAGTGGCTACGAACCACCGAATCGATTTGACAAAAAGCGATTTAATAAAAACCTTGATGTTGTTGCTTCTGATAAGCTTCTTGGGTATCCATCCAAAAGACAACCCTTTTCAATAGGATAACCAACCTTTTTATCATCTATGCCCATTTTCAGATCCAGCGGCAACATACGGAACATAAGAAGATGTTGCAATTTATAAAAAACCTTTTATCATATTAACACATTAATAATCACGAGTACGCAGCGGAATATAAGATCACGTATAGACAAGTAATTAACATAAACGATAAAGAATTGCGTACCTTTATCAATGGATTAAATACCTTTATCGACCCACCAATATAAACGAAAAACCAAAAATCAAACAATGATCTCTCTAAAAGTACGCACACAATACGTTATAGCAAACAATTAAGTATTCCAGTACTAATCGTGATAAAGCTAATGAATACTTGATTTCTTTAAAACAAGTAAAACCAAACAAACCTCCGTATATTTGATCGGTAAACAATACAATAATAAAACCAACCGATTGGTTTCTTTTTGTTTACTATGGAATCGTAAATCACTTTCGTAATCTATCGTATATGTGTATAAATAATGACATCTCATCTCATATTATATACATTGAAAAGTCGGTTGGTAACAAACCAATTTAGAAACCAATAGCTTACAACAAAAGCAATACTTCTTAATTCCAAATTTGCTTTTAATTTGATTTACATACAAAGTCCTTATAGTTAACTTTTAACTAACGTTTGTCAAAACCCGTTAACTAACTATTAGTTAACGTTCGTCATAGCTTATCACTAATTGATATATTACGCCTAATATATTAACGTCTAATTGTTTTACATATTAACGCGTGCGTCTCCTTAGGCTCGGGACGACTTCCGGACATATATTATTTACGTATACATATTCCTTCAGAAGATACCCTAATTCGAATGATTTCATGTTAGTTTGACTGAATCACTGTGACCCCATCCGGGTGTTTACTCGTGACGCCTTAGGGTAATAGCAATGACTTTGTAGATTATGTTTTTATTATATTGCGTTTATGTAGTACATATTCACATTTAGGGTTGAACTTAAGCCTGAAAAAAATCCATATGCGACACCGAATAATCTCCAAACATGCAACTACTGCAATCACGATATTGCCATGCATGAAAGGGCTATTAATGAACAAAAAGGATGTGAATTGAAAAAAAATTCTAAAGCACAGATGTGTTTATGTGCACGTTTTACAATGGGTCAAAATAGATAACTTTGGTATTATATGTTTAATTAGATCGTAGCATAAGAAAAAACTTATGAATCTTAATAAGCCCATTCACAGATAAACTGCAATAAGACCAATGTAGAATGACGTATGTAACTTTAAAGAGGATGATAACTCCTCATATTTGTATGAGTTTCATGCTAGTTGTTTTAGGTTTGTCGTGAGAGGTTGCTAAAAATCTATCGATATGCACACAAGTTACAACATTAAAAATACCATAAAGGTACAAAATATTTTTTTTACCCTTATTGATAACCCTTATCTCACAAAAAAGTACAAAAAAAAATACAAAAAGTACACTATTTATGTAATTTTTGTCTCCCAGTTTTTTTCTGGAATCGTTTTTTTATCAGTTTTTTTATTCCGTATTTTTGTCAGTTTAACAGTTTTGACATGTTAAACTTTATTTTTTCGATTCCGTATTTTTGTGAGAGGGGTATAGATGGGAGTTTTGGGGGTTCTGTATAACCTGAACCTTTTTTTTACCTCTTCTAATTAAGTCTGACACGGTTTTTATTGTTCTATGTTTTTTGTCAGTTTAAATTTTTTACTTATCAAACATTATAATTTTCATTTTTTATTTTTAGTTTCACAGTTTGATAACAAAAGCAATATTATAAAAATAAAAAATTAAAAAAAATATATTACAAAAAATTAAAGGTACGGATGGTGTTTTAAGAGGGGTATCTTTACTGCAACCATGTTGTCAGACCATAAGTAGTATTTATCAAGTTGTCATCAAAAATAAAATAAACACTACATTGAAAATTGTAGTGATGGGTCTAGAGAGTAAAACACAAAATGTACCAATTTGCTTAAAATATTATAGGTGCACCTCACATATATATGTTTGATCATACATAATTACAACTACTAATATTTAGTATGACATAGATATAAGACAATTAATGGTCAAAAATAGATAAAGTTTAAGATAAAACAATCGAAGTAATGTTGACTCACATCTTCCTTCCTTGCGATTTTATCTAGTTGAATTTGTAAGCAATTATAGAAACACTCATACATCATTAACCGTCCAATATGAATTTCTTTTAGTATGAATGATACAATATCAAAAGATTATATTTAAATGAACCTTGTCCCTTAAAACTCTTTTAACTCCAAAATAGATTTTTTTTTCTTTTGAAAAGCTTAAACAAAGACAAAAATGATTGAAATTATGTGTTGTGTCTTTTAATCAGTAAATAATGGATTGGTGATTCGAAACTGCAAGTGATATTGAATTAGTTACCGAGCTTACAGAAGAATGTAGTAGTTTTTTTTTGGTATTGACGTTTGCACAGTTACGTTTTGGTTTGATAATTTTTAAGATTTATTTAAGGTAACATTTTTAAGAGGTTTTTAATTCTTTATGCTTGAAAAACCGGTTCCGGCCGAAAAAACGGGTTATATTGACCCGGGTTTCATATTTTCGAAACCCGGCTTGACCCGGCGGGTTTGGGGTGACCCGGGTCAACCCGGTTCTCAAGACCCGGCCGAGTTTCAAAATTTTCGGGTTTTTTTTTATTTTTTTTTTTTAAATTTATGTATTTACGACGAAATTTTATTTTTACATATTATATTGGTTGGTAAAAAATCTAAAATTTTAATATATGTAAGTTTTTGTAGTTTTTATAAGTATAATTTTGGTAATTATTAAAAATATAAATTTATTTTTTTTTTAAAAACCGGGTCGACCCGGGTTGACCCGAACCCGGCGACTCGACCGGGTCAATCTAAGACCCGGGTTTTAAAACATTGGTTTAAAGTAATAAATGACTTATGATCTTTAGCATTCTCAATATGAACTATACACTTGAGCTTCCATAACCGTTGCACTTCCATCACATCAATTCCGGTAGAACTAAGCATTGAATGGACACTTTTACATTTAACTTTAGAACTAAAATTTTATATATAATAGATTTTTTTATCTTTTCTTTGAAAGGATGTACTCACCTTATGCAAATGTCAAAGTCATTGAATTACAATAAGGGTCGTTTGGTTCGCAAAATTTAAACCCTTAGTTTTAAAACACAGTCCTATTGGGGTTTTATAATACTGATGTTCTAAATACTGTATTATGTTTGGTTTGCATAGTTTTATTTAAAAATATCAAATGTTGAAAAAGTAAATGACAAGATTACCCATTATCTTCAACATCTTCCATTTTCATTCTGGGTAGTTTCTTTAGACTTAAGTATACCAAATAGTTTTTGTTTAAGTATACTGATTAATTACGACACTTCCTTTAGATTTAAACCATCTCTCTATTATAAAAAAACACAAATAAAAAGATTAACAGCTTGAAATTTAAAGATCTATAGAAACAATAAATGGTTGACTTTTCTAATCCAAGCAAAGAAATGATAAGTGGTTGAAATTTAAAGATATATAGAATTAGTAAATCCAAAGTTCTCAAGATCGGGATCTTACCTAGGATCGTTTTCGTCTTTGCAAGATCGATATCGTAAAGTAGGATCGGGATCGTAAGATCCTACTATAATGTAATTTTTTAGTAGTCTTTGCAATATTTTACAAATTTACAAATTAATATACATCGTAAACACAAAATTATACAAATATTTTATAAAAATGTGGTCCTAAATTATAATTATGAAATGAATGAGAAGATTTATACGTTGTTTTTTTAGATTATACAAAATAGAAACTAAAAATTTTTAGTTTTTTAGTTTGTCGCACGAGAAAAGTAAGATCGGATCGTAGTAGATCCTAGGATCTTATGATCAAGATCGGGATCCTATAAGATCTTAAGCACCTTAAGATCCTACGTAAGATCCGGATCGTTTTTGCTTTACAGTATCGTAAAATCGTAAGATCCTAAGATGAAGATCGGGATCTTGACAACCTTGAGTAAATCAATAGATTTGATTCTCTAACATATTAGCTTTGCTAAAATCTTTGTATATTGAAAAAAACAGTGCCACAAACTTCTTTGTAACCCATTACCATCCATAAACATCATTTAGAACACGTTTGGTGGGTTTCCGACGACTGTGGAGGTTCGAATGTAATGGTTGGACGACGGACATGGTTTAGGAGAGAAGGGTCAGTACGGTGTGTTTGAGAATTGGATGTAATGAGGATATATGTGTAAAATGGTTCTTAAAAAAATTGTGTCATTGCATTTTCTAAAAACATCCTTCCTTGAATGATATCTTGACCCCTCCTTTTTTGTGAGTCAATATTTTTTAAAATCATTTGACTTACTAACCAAACACGAACTTTCATTGTTTTTCAATATCAAAACCCATGAATGCCAACAAAATTAGGCCAATCAAACAGCCCTAAGGGCGCGTTTGGTTCACGAATTTTAAATCACAGTGTTTTAAATCATGGTGTTTTGAGAGTTTAAGATTGGGTGGTTTATTATATCTTTGTGTGTTTGGTTGACAAATTTTTTTACAAAGATAAAATATGAGTGTTGGTAAATGACTAAATTGTCCTTTACCTCTACAATACGAATCTTGGATCTGTCTTTGGTGAAAAAAAATAAAAAAAAGTCAAACAATTCACCATTCATGAACAACTCAATTATAATGTAGTAATATGCAATCGTGAATCTTAATTTTGCAAGGTTACTTGTTACCTTTTTGTAACCAACAAAGTTTTAATTTTTTTATATATTTGTTTGCTGTTCTCAAAAATCAAAATCAAACTACCCACTAGAAAAAGTTTTATTTTCTAATTTTCTTTCAATATCAATATATAAATTATTAGAAGAAAAAAATATAAAAGAAATTAAATCGTATAAAGCGTTATGTTGTAAACAATATACAGTAATAAATTACACAAACCTCTTCATAAATGGAGTCACATATGCAGATCTTAGTAGGGAAGATGACAACAAGAAAGAAGAAAGAGAAGGATAAAGTATTTTAATTGAAGGCTATTTTTGTCCCTTTCACCCAATATAAAGAATTGGGCCCTCTGTTTTTTTAACTCATCACATGCTGGTAGGTTTTATAAGTCAGCCTAGTATCACGTCCCGCCTAGTTTCACAAGGTTAACGGGGATCCGGATGGTTCTACACTTGACTAGAAGACCTAGTGGAATTCTATGAAAAGTGGGAGAAGCTTTTGGAAGCCTTTGGAAGATACATAGAAGCTTATAGAAACCCTAATGGAAGATTGTAGATTATGGGCCTTGTCTTGGAGTTATAAATAGAGCCATCCTCATTTGGGGAAAGCATCTCATATTCACTTGTATTCTCTCTTGTAAAGTTTCTCAAGTAATACAAGCATTTTCCGCTAGTTCTCTTGTGTTCTTTCTTAGTAGCTTTATTTGTTGCCTAGATCGTTGAGTGTTGGGAGCAAGGCTGACTTGATAGAGACTAAGTGCCGCACGGAAGACCCTTGTCGAGACAATCCGTGACAAGTAGTATCAGAGCGAGATTCGATTCGAGGCAATGGCGATTGAAACCGAGAAGAATGATGCTAGCGGAAGTGGTGTCGATGGGAACCGTGGTCGAAATGATAACCAAGACCCCAAGAAGAGAGGATCGTCGAGGGACGTTATGGCAAGTATGGATAAGAGAATGGCGGATTTCGAGAGATCCATGGCGGATATGAAGACCCAAGTTGAGGGCTTGGCAAATCTTGAATCCGAGTTTGAGAGTATGAGGGAAGACTTTAAAGTAGTCCTAAATGCTCTTAGCGGCGACATGAAGAAGGAAATCCTTGACGTACGAGATATGTTCAAGGATGGAATGGAGAAGATGGAACAAAGGTTCGGGAAACAGATCTCCACAATCCATGATACTATTGGAAGCTTGCGCGCGGACGTAGAGTTGTGCAAGATGTCCTTGGCTAGTGTGGGGTAGCGCTAGTAATCATGGTCCAAGAATGGACATTCCTAAACCATCATCTTTCATGGGAAAGCGAGAGGCTAGAGCGGTCGACGATTTCTTATGAGAGATGGAGCGATACTTGAAGGGTGCCAAGATAGTGGAGGATGCTATGAAGATCGAGACGGCTACTCACTACTTGAAGGACACCGCGGAGTTATGGTGGAGACGTCGGCATGGAGATATCGAACGAGGTACGGTTACTATTAATACTTGGGTTGATTTTGTCGCGGATTTCAAGAGGCAATTCTATCCGGAGAATGCTAAGAACGAAGCGAAGAGTCGGCTTCGTAAACTTAAGCAAACCGGAGCGATTAAGGAGTATGTGAAATAGTTCACTACACTTACCTTGGAGATTCCGGAACTATCCGAGCAAGATTCTCTCTTTTACTTTCTTGATGGTTTGCAAGGGTGGGCTAAGACGGAGTTAGAGCGACGAGGAGTCCAAGACGTGGCTACGGCTATTGCCCACGCCGAGGCCTTGATTGACTTTATTTCGAGGAGGGAACCGTCGAAGCCCAAAGATCGGAAGGTGAGCCATGAGAAAGGTGGGGGAGAAAAACCGAAGTTCGATTATGCGAAGAAACCCCCTACCGGAAAGGAGAAAGACTTAAAGACGAGTTACAAAAGTGGTGGATGCTTCATTTGCAATGGACCTCATAGAGCTCGAGATTGCCCGAAGAAAGCAAGCCTCAATGCGATGTCGACTCATGGAGACGAAGGTACGAGTAATGGTGGAAGCATGGGTTCGATGAGGATCTTGAATGCGATCAAGGCAAAGACGGAGGTGCTAAAGGTTGTAGGGGGAGGCCTACAATATGTCGAAGCAAACGTCAATGGAGTAAAGGTGCGTGCTTTAGTCGATTCCGGTGCGACTCATAACTTTGTGGCGATTGATGAAGCTAGGAGGCTAGGGATTAACGCTACAAAGGGGAGTGGAACTATGAAGGCGGTAAACTCGGAGGCCAAACCAATTCATGGAGTGGCTAAGGATGTCCGAGCGAAGATTGGAGATTGGGAAGGGACGATTGATTTGTCGGTGGTCCCGATGGATGACTTCAAAGTGGTTCTTGGGTTAGAGTTTCTCGATAAGGTACGAGCTTTTCCTATGCCGTTTGCTAATTCTTTATGTATCCTAGATGGTGGAAAGACTTGTATGGTGAGCACGGAGCGGGATTCCAAGAGTGGAGCAAAGACCCTTTCGGCCATGCAATTCAAGAAAGGATTAAACAAGAGCGAGCCTTGCTATTTGGCGGTAACAAGGCTAGAGACGGAGGAGTAATCAAGCAAAGTGGAGGTACCGGAGGTGATCGAGAGGGTTCTTGAGGAGTTCAAGGATGTGATGCCCAAGGAGTTTCCGAAGAAGCTACCGTCAAGGCGAGAGGTGGATCATACCATCGAGTTGGAAGCGGGTTCCAAGCCCCCTGCCAAAGCCCCTTACCGAATGCCGCCACCCGAGTTAGAAGAGTTGAGTAGGCAACTCAAGGAGTTGATGGATGCGGGCTACATTCGACCCTCGAAAGCCCCATATGGTGCGCCGGTGCTATTTCAAAGGAAGAAGGACGGGTTCTTGCGGATGTGCATAGACTACCGGGCACTCAACAAAGTAACAATTAAAAATAAGTACCCTATTCCTCTTATTGCGGATTTGTTTGATCAACTTGGGAAGGCGAGATACTTCACTAAGTTGGATTTGAGATAGGGGTACTACCAAGTACGGATAGCGGAGGGAGACTGTTGGGTCCACTAGATGTGGATCTTGCAGCCTGTCAGGAACGGTGAACGACTTCTGTAATCACAAGTCTATTCACAGAGAGACTCTATACACAATATAAATGCGGAATACAAATATAATAAAGAAGAACAGAATAACTATTAAGACTTGATCCTTTCTAAGGATTTCTAATATTGATAATGACTAGAACTACGTTTGATGAAGGTGTGTATAACCCTTCTGCCTAAGGTTTCTTTTATACTACAAGGAAACCCTAATACAGCATTAAACAAAACGTGTAAAACTGATATGCATATCCTTTCCTAACATATCTCATGCATATCCTAACAGAATAATAAATAAATATTAAAGTTTGACTTCGACTAGGACCAGGAGCACGACTTGCTCCTACTACTACTAGGACCAGGAGGAACTACATACCTCCTAGTCTACCTATTACAATAACTATTCCAATGGTCCTAACAATCCTCCCCTAAACTTGAATTTGACCTGTTGAGTTTAAGTTTCCTGGTAAAACGTGCATTAAAGCTTGAGGATTGAATCAACAAAAGAAACAACAGCATCAACAAGATAAGAGTCAGAAGAATCGCCGCAACATGGAACACT
This sequence comes from Glebionis coronaria, assembly GCA_025667525.1. Classification (NCBI taxonomy): domain Eukaryota; kingdom Viridiplantae; phylum Streptophyta; class Magnoliopsida; order Asterales; family Asteraceae; genus Glebionis; species Glebionis coronaria. The sequence continues at coordinate 607,694,179 of CM046879.1, forward strand.
AGAAGCTTCTCCAAAGCTTGAAACAAATCAACATCGTTTTGAATCTTTACAGCAACATGAGCAGATTTGATGAGCCTTTACCAAGTATCTGCTCGCTCTTGGGCTAGCCAGTCTTTCTGGTGGAATAAGCATCACCCTGGGAGACCAGAACCCAGCCCAACTCTTAGAACATGAATCAATGGTGAGTGGGGGTACCCTGATGATTTTAGGCAAACCATCACAGCCGTCAACGGATTTGATATGTCTTTACCAGAAGCCGTACCCCTCTGGACTCGCCAACTCTCAGCAATGAAGCATCGATGAGTTGAAAACCCTATAGCTTTAAGCAAGCTATTACAGCTATCAACGGATTTGATAAAATCTTTACCAAGAGCCGTACCCCCTTGGATTAGCCACTTTTCAGTCTAGGACCATGGCAAGTGAAAACCATCCAGTTTTGGGTAACCTGACAACCATCAACGGATTTGAGAATCACACCAGGAGCCGTACCCTCAAGGTGAATCAACTCTTTCTTGCCGGTGAGACATGGTGAGTTGAGGACCATTTGTTGTGAGGACCAAGTCCAACACCAGAAGAAACCAGTAACCAGCACAAGTATGAAGCAGCAACCAGAACCCAATGTGTGAATCAGCAGATTGTATTATATCCACAAGTGTAAAATCCATGATGAGTTTAAAGTATAAGCAGATATTATATAAAAAGTATATATATATATATATATATATATATATATATATATATATATATATATATATATATATATATATATATATATATATATATATATATATATATATTTAAATCAATTAGTTTTTTTTTTAAATATAATGAATGAAAGTCACCAATCACTTTACATATTGGTGAAAAGAATTGCAATATAAACAAATGATCAAAAACACAAAACATAAATACTTACAAACCAACCAAATCAGAGACCAGAAGCAGCCTTCTTATCAGCTTTCAAACGAGCTTGGATCCCTTCCACCAATGTCGTCGCCATCGAAGACTCATTCCGGGGGGGGCATTAGAAATCTGCAAGTGACAAGCCAACATAGCCTCCATCGAAGCAATCGTCAACGGATAATCCAAGTATGTCAGCATGAATACCATATGACCAGATTCCAACTCTAACATATGCACACCACAACCCGCATACAACTTCCATCGCTGAATAACCCATTGCAGCTGATCCTTTCAGACACCAGAAATAGGAGCATGGGGAGGGGCATCAAGCATCATCTTTAAATCAGCCCATACTCGCAGACCAGGCCAGGAAGACACAACAGTAGGATCATCAGGCATGCCGGTATCCACAAACCCATATAAAGCCATAAGATCCTTACGATCCGCCCAAGACAAAATACCCTGCAGACCCGAAGCAAATCTAACAGACCCATCACTAAGAGTAATCCTATGAGATATCGTACCAGGAAGAGTCACGCGCAACCGTCCAACCAGTAATATATCCATTTCCCAAAGGCAAATCAGAGTCACTATCAGAAGCTGCATCAATAAGATTTTCGGGAGCACGCTTCTCATAGGGAACGGTCTTGCCACGTCGAGCCAATTTCTTGCGAAGCGAACGGCGAGGTGTGGGATCACTAGGCGAGGGTTCAACCTTTACCTTTACCTGAGCAGCAGAAGTGGGAGCAGTAGAAGTAGAATCAATAGTTTGCCCACCCAAAGGATCAACATGAGCTGCACTAGAAGAAGGAATAGGTTGAGAACCCGACACGGGTGGTGATGGTGATGCCATAGCAGGTGTAGCAGTCGTGGTGGTTGTGGTAGCAAAGGTGGTGGTGGTAGCATGTGTGGTGGTGGTAGCATGTGTGGTGGTAGCAGGACCTGAAGAAGAAACCAGAGGAGCAACCGAGGGAGTAGGGGTGGTACCAACTGTAGAAGCAGCCAAAACCGATGGAATAGCAGCAGAACCAGAAGCAGGATCAGATGTAGGACCAGTAGTAACAGCAGGTGAAGAAGTGGTCACCACACGCGGAGAAGGACGATAAATAAATCGCTCCGGAATAGGGGTGCTCTGATGCTTGACCATACGTTCATAGAGCGCCTTAAGCTCATCAAAAGACAAAGCCCGAACCCTGTCCCACTTCCAACCAGTAGCGAAATAAGCAGCCGACTGATACTTCACATATCGTTGCATCTGCTTACGTTCCTCAGCTCTTGACAAAAGGTCTGTTTTTACGCTTCTCACGAAGCTGGGCAGCAAGCGCCAATTGATGCTTGCGCATGAGCACCATGGCTCGAGGAATACAGTTATGCTCATCCACATCCGAACCCAAAAGATCAGTGAACTGGGAATAATCCTTGGTAAGAATAGTCAACACCTGCATCCAATCGCTATCATTCCAATGCATAGCATCATGCTGCACTTGTTCACGTCTTTGCTTTTGAAGCGCTTCCTCCTCAGCCCGAGCAGCTTGATCAATTTCGGCTTGCATCCTTTGAGCAGCATCCTCACCCAACCTATCCTCCTCAAGCTGTCTGCGTGTACGCTTGCGAGGTGGTGAGGGAGCATCAGTCATGAGAGCCTTCCCCTTTGGATCATGGGATGGACCAGCATTAGAACCAGCAGTAGGACCAGGAGCACCTTCCATTGGTGTGGGAATAGCAGCAGGAGAAGGAACACTGGAGGAAGTCGGAGGAATCAGCAAATCATCATACATTTTATCAGCAAAGGCAGCCTTTGCCAACAAAGTCAAACCATCCTCAACACGATCCTTAACCTCCTCATCTGAATCAGATTGAACCACATGCTTCTTTCGGCGTCTTTGCTGAGTCTCCAACGCTTTGATACGATCAGCCATGGGAAGAACAAATTCCCTAGTAAGCTTCCGGTGTTGATTCAAATCTGCTTCCAAGGAAAGAATCCGGGCATGATACCTGTGCATAAGATTAAGTAAGGAAGTAAGTGTAATAGGCTCCTCTGCTTTCCCACCAAGAGGACTTGGGTCAGAGAAGGCGTCATTGGAACCAGAAGCAACAATGGGTCAACATTAGGAGCACTAGCACCAGAAGACTTATCAGAAGAGTGTGAAACAGGACTAGGAGGGGGAGTCTCCACAAATAGAGACGAATGTGGCAATGAAGAAGGAGCAGCCTTGGAAGTGGATGGCCTTTCAACCACCACCTCCACAACTGGCTCTTCCTCAACCACATGAGGTGCACCACCAGCATGATCCTCCTCCTCCATCGGGTCATCACCTAATTGAGGTTCCTCCTCGGGTTGTTCAACCGGAGGAACCACAACATCAGGAGGACCCTGAGCCAGCCCCAACATGGCCTCAGTAAGGGGCCTCCATTCCCCGCTAAACCCATGGACCATATTATAATACACTTTGGCAGTAAGCTTCGAAGGCACATGTTCAACCCTATCACGAGGTATACAAACAAGTATCTGTTGTAAAAACCTACGATACATCAGAAACTTCTTCCTAGAACCAGCACTAGACAGATTGCTAACCATCCCCTCAAACAAATAACGAGAGAAATTAAAAATTCTACCCTGTGCTAAGCAAATGAGACCAGTAGCCAAAGGAGTAGGGAAAGCATCCCAACTCCTAGACTTGGGACTTAAACAATGAATCAAAAAATGCACCAGAAGCTTCCATTGGGGGGAAAACCTATTCTTCTAGAAGTTAAACTTCCCCCCATGATTATACCCAAGTGCAGCCATCCCCTCCAACACCTCCGCATTGGGGATGGAAACAACACCACCTTCATCTTGAAGATGAAGGGAACTTCGAATAGAAGCCTCAGAAACCACGTATGAACGTCCATCTATGGTAGCATGGAGTTCACGTGGACGACCAACCACAGCCACAAGACGAGCAGAAGCCCAAAACTGACGAATGACACTATCATACACAATTGGACACACAGTAAAAGCTTACCTGAGGTTTGAGGCCTCAATGAAGTCCAGAATATCAGTGAAATCATCACGGTGTGGACCATCTCCTAGATAGGCGACCTTGTTGTGAGCAGGTTGGTATACCAGGGCAGCCATGGATCTTGATTAATAGGAATGGAAGATGATTTTTGTTAGGGTTGAGAGAGTAGGATCGGTTATGTGTGTTATGAGTGAGATGAATGAGTCAAGGGTGGGGGGGTTAATTGACCATAAATAATGGGGAGAGTAACTGTTCATTGACCCCTAATAAAGGGGGGTTGCCCTTTCAAATTAGTCAGTTATTGCAAAGTAACCACTTGCCTCTTTTAACATTATTTCCAAATTCCAATTTACCAAAGTTAAATAAGAGTATAAATACCAGAATTTGAATGCGTTGACTAAAAGTCAAAGCTCACAATGGTCAATACTAGAAGCAGAACGTGGTCAACAGATGTCAATACGGTGAACAGTGTCCCACACCAGTACCAGGAGCCAACCATCACTTGACAAAGAAGGATTTTTATCCACCAGACGCCAACCAATAATGACTAGAAGCCAGTCATGAAAGAATATAACCATCAGAAGTGAGCAAAAACCTCCACCAGGAGTAACACACAACACCAGAACCAATGCAATAAGTTGTTAAAAGCTACCAATATGTAAGTCTGTGCAAGTTAATATGTACACGAAGCCTCCCCTCAGGCTTAGCCTCCCCTCAATCCTAGATCTCAAGGATTGACCATCCCAATGTGAACCACCAAGTGGTTGAACCGAGGACCATCAAAGGCTTTTGTCAACAAATCAACAACATTATCATCCGTATGAACTTTAAGAACCTGTATCAACTTCTTCTCATTGGCATCCCGTATAAAATGGTGCCGAATTTCAATATGATTTGTACGTTGATGAAAAACAGGATTCTTCACAATGCAGATAGTACTTTGATTGTCAATGAAAATTTTGGTGTTCATAAAATTGAACCCATAATCCAACATCTGGTTTTGGATCCACAATACTTGTCCACAACAGCTAGCAGCAGCAACGTATTCAGCTTCTGTGGAAGAAGTAGCGACTATTGTCTGTTTCTTGCATTGCCATGAAATAAGTCGTCGACCCAAAAATTGACAACCACCAGTAGTAGATTTTCTGTCATTATTAGCACCTGCATAGTCACTATCACTATATGCTTCAAGAAAAAAAGGTGATTCTTTAGGATACCATAAGCCCAGTTTAGGTTGAGCCTTGATATACTTGAAAATCTTCTTAACTGCATTCAAGTTAGAAACCGTTGGAGTCACCTGATGTCTAGAACAAGCACTTACTGCAAACATGATATCCGGACGTGATGCAGTCAAATACATGAGTGAGCCAATCATAGACCTGTACATGTGAACATTGACCGGGGGATCTGGCTCATTCTTGAGTTTGACTTTAGCAACTTCATAAGGAGTTGCTGCTGGTCTAAGAGGATCCATGTCAAACTTCTGAAGGATCTCATGTACATATTTATCTTGACTGATGAAGATCACATCCGACTGTTGCTTGACTTGAAGACCAAGGAAGAAGGAAAGCTCTCCCATAGCACTCATCTGAAATTCGCCTTTCATCAAGTGTTCAAACTCATCACACCATTCCTTCTTAGTAGAACCAAAGATAATGTCTTCCACATAAACCTGAACAAGGAGAATGTCCTTGGTATTCCTCTTAAGAAATAGTGTTTTGTCAATAGTACCTCTTCTATAGCCATTCTTTAACAAGAAAGTTGAAAGACGCTCATACCAAGCTCTAGGAGCATGATGGTAATCCATAAAGAGCCTTGACCACCTTGTAAACTTTCTTGGGATGAAGTGGATCGACAAAGCCCTTAGGTTGAGTGACATACGCTTCCTCATCAATCTTGCCATAGAGAAATGCACTCTTGACATCCATCTGAAAAACCGTAAAGCCCACATAAGAAGCAAAAGCCAAAAACAGACGAATAACCTCAATCCTAGCAACCGGAGCAAAAACTTCAGTGTAGTCAATGCCCTCAATTTGAATGTTGCCCTGTGCGACAAGCCTAGATTTATTCCTCACGATAATTCCCCGTGCATCCTTCTTGTTCTTGAGAATCCATTTGGTATTGATTGTTGTCTTTCCATCTGGTAAGTCAACTAGAACCCAAACATTCTAAAACAAGAATTGCTGCATTTCCTCCTGCATAGCCTCCACCCAAGTTTGATCCTCAAGAGCATGAGTGACCGATCTAGGTTCCACCTGAGAAAGAAAACAAGCAAACAAACAGTGTTGAAAGTCCGTATGATTATTATGCTTTTGGTCTTCAATATAGCTCACAAGAGCATGATGATCAGACGAGGCCTTCTTATGCATTCTTCGTGTCTTGACAGTAGAACCAGGATCTCCAGTGATTTGAGTGGTAGGGTGATCTTTGTGGGATTGCAACGCTGGATTGGAAGCTACTTCTACTTTTGGTGCCAAGTTATTGAGATCCCTAACAAAGTCAGCATCATATGAAGCAGCGTTGAAAATGCCATCTTTTGGTTGTTTATGAATATCATCCAGCTTGGTAGAAGACTTCTTATGATGGTTCCCCAAATCAGAAGGACTTAAGAATCGAGTATTGGAAGCAGACTCACTAGCTGGAATACCAATAGGTGATAAGCTAGCACTAGGAGTAGAAGCTGGGGCACTAGGAGCAGCTTTGTCAGTAGGCGTATGCAAAGGAAACTCAAAGCCACCTTGAGCAGCTGCTGAAATAGCTTCTTGTTGTTGTTTGAGGAGGGTTTCAAGAGCTACTTGTGAATCCAATACATCCAATGGAGTGTCATCACTAGGAGGAGTAGGAGAGACGGTGGTGGAGTAGGATGGAACCACAAAATATCATCCTCGTCATCTGAGTCAAAAAGACTAGAAGGAACACCTGTGCTAGAAGTTGCAAACACTTGTGGACCTGCATCATGGTTAGTTTCGAAACGAAAATATCCTAATGAATCACTAAGATAATCAAGATCAAAATACCATTCAGGACCCTTGCCTTGGATGTTCGACTTCTCTTCAAAATACCTGAGATTTATAGTTGCAATGACCCGCTTGGCTTGGATATTGTAGACACGATAAGCCCGAGAGTGAGCTGAATATCCCACAATGTATCCTTCATCTGCCTTGCCATCAAACTTCCCCAAATAGTCACTAGTATTCAGAATGGTGACACGACACCTAAACGGCTTCAAATGAGCAATATTTGGAACTTTGGCCGTTAGGAGCTCATAGGGAGTCTTCTTGTGAGGATTGGTAATAGAAACCCTATTCAAAACATAACTTACAGTATTAACAGCTTGTGTCCAGAACATGGTTGGAAGCTTGGAATCGGCAAGCATTGTTCTTGCTGCTTCAATTAGAGTCCTGTTCTTTCTTTCTGCCACGCCATTATGTTTAGGAGTTCTTGCTGCACTATAATCTCTTTTGATGCCCTTAGCATGACAAAGTGCTATGAGGTCTTTATTTTTTAACTCGGTTCCATTATCACAACGAATACCTTTGACCTTCTTGGACAACTGGTTCTCTATAAGGGTAAGAAAATCTCTCAGAATTGAGTAGGTCTCACTCTTGGCAGCCATAAAGAACACCCACGTGAACCTGCCATATCCATCAGTTACCACCAGACAGAATTGTTTGTGGTCAATGCTCCTAATGGAGGTAGGACCAAATAAATCCATGTGTAGTAGCTTCAGTGGTTCAGTAATAAACTAAGAGCAGTAATGGCCTTGAAGGATGCTTTATGATGTTTGCCTTTGCTGCAAGCAATATAATTTATATCATTTCTAAATGACTTGGGAGGTAAACCAGAGACCAGATTCAGATTTGCTAATTTGTGAATGGTCTTGAAGTTCACATGCCCCATCCTCATGTGCCATTGAGTGGCTTCATCTTCTGAGGCTTTAGCAACCAAACATGCTAGTTGACCAGTAGGGTTGACTTCATTCAGCTTGATGCTATAGAGATTGTGTCTTCTAGGGATTCTGAGCAGAACTTGTGAGTCATCCGGAAGTTTAAAGTCTTTGGAGAGCACAAGTGCATCAGTATCCGTAAAGAGAACAAATTGCTTCTTGTCACAAATCTGAGAGACAGATATCAAGTTGAAGTGCTGAAGTGCTTCCACATAGTAGACCTGCTCAAAATTTAGATTAGGCGTCTTAATCGTTCCTTTGCCAGTTATCTTGCCTTCACCTCCACCATAATAGACCTTGTCGCCTTGAAATGGTACAAAGTTAGAGAGAAGACTTTTATTTCCTGTCATGCTCCTGGAGCAACCACTATCAACAATGCCTAGACTAGGATCTTGGTATGGAGTAACCTACAACAACAAGATAATAAAAATGCAAAAGTTAGTGTCTTAAGGGGACCCAAACCTTGTCAGGTTTGAGCCTGCCTTGTGGATCTTTAGTAGAGAGCCAAGAAGATTGATGAGATCCACCGTTGTTCCTTGGTTGCCTATGCATCATATGGGTATTATTGTTTGACCAAGAACAACCTGCTGAGGGCTTAACAACAGTTCCCATACATCCCAAACCAAAATACATGTGGTCCAAATTATGTGGATAAATTGGATTAAAATTTTGAAAATAGTTACTGGTGGTTCTATTTGGTGTTAATCCAATGTTTCTCCAATGATCAGAAGCTAATGGAGAGGACCTTCTAGAAGAAGAAAATGATTGAGCACTAGGATTGAGTCTTCTAGAAGTATATGGAGCAACTCCTGGTGGACCAGGAGCAGAAAATGCTTGATGAACAGAAGCATGTTTGTCATAAAAATCACAATCTTTAATCAAATGAAAAGCACTTCCACAAACAAAGCATGTTCTAAACGACCTTTTATTAGAATGGCACTGTTTCATACTGCTAACTTTATTACACACAATTCTAGGAGAATCAATCTTCCTAAGACTCAATAAACCAGGACCAGACACACTTGACTTAAAAGTAACTCTCTCTTCACACTTCCTAGCACTAGTAGCAGCATGATCATTTGACTTGGAACTTGTAGGTCTTGACTCTTCACTTGAACCACTTGATGCAGAGTCACGGGCTTTGTCACTGAAAGTACACGAGACAAAGTCATTAGAATTAGTAGAACTTTTTGGGGACTCATGCATCTGTGATCCATCCAAGTCATTATGCCTAGAAGTGGGCATGAAAGTTCCAGTAAGAGGGGGAGGGACAACATGCATTTCTGCTGTTGGTTTAAACCTATTGTAACTAGGTTCACCCTCTTCCTCTTTGTCGGCATCAAAGACACTCGAAAAAGATAAATCAAACACATCTTCTGAATCAATATATTTATCAAATCCTAACCCTCTTTTAGTCCTGCCAGACATGTTACTATCGATTAATTTTGAAAGATATTTAGGTGCCTTTTGCCATTTTTCAAATCTCAACATTGTAGCATATAATCTTTCTTGCATCTCCTGTTTTTCTTTGATACTGGCATCTTTTACCTTTTCTGTATATTTAAGCATATTTGTTGTGTTTTCTAAATCGATGCTCAGTATCCTGATTTTATCCTCATACTCACGTTGAGTATCTTGTAGCCACCTCTTTTGTTGTTCCAATGTGTTTAAAGAAGCCTTATAGGCTTGAACCTCTAAAAAATACTTATCATTCTGATCATTTACTTCATTAAATTGGGACAACAGTTCTGAATATTTATCATGACAACCAATAGGACAATGTTGTACCTGAGATGAGATGCCCATAAGAGCAAACTCGTCTGCTTCTTCTGCATCAGATAGATTCCCAGCAATCATTACAAACACGTCAGTCAAGGACTCAGCTGATTCCAAAGTGGTAGTCTGATGATCATTCCAGTTGACCATAGAGTCAACAGATACCAATGCCTTCTTGTCATCTTTTACCTCCTGAACCTTAAAAGCTGAGTACCTGCTCTTCTCCTGGTCATTCTTGCTAGGGCATTCCCTTGCAAAGTGGCCTTGCTGTTGGCAGTTATAGCATCAAACCTTGCTTCTGTCGAATCTTGCTGGCTCCCTTGGGTTGTAATTAAATTTCCGACCTGCTTTCTTCTCAAATTTGTGAACCCTAAGAGTGAGCATGGCCATCTACCATTTAAGATCCATTTCATCCAGGTCAAGTTTATCGACCTGTTTGAAGTCATCAAAGCAAGTTGTTGTTGAGCATCAACATCAGCCACAAAAGAATGAAGGACGGCTTCTACCATACTACCAGACTTGGCTGTAGGATCAGGAGCAGAAGTATGCTGAAAAGTATGTTGAGAAGACACAGTATTGCTTGGGCTACTAGAATACGACATAGGACTGGATGCCATAGAACTCACAAAAGCAGAATTAGCAGGAGTGGGAAAATAGTCACTTGAATATACTCTCACATGAGGTTCAAAAGTTTTGAGCTTATGAAATAGATCATCAAAATTGAGATAGTCAAGCCCACCTTTTGCTTTGAGAGAGATTACTACCTGATTCCATGAGTAGGGTAAGGCTCTAAGAAACCTTGCATTAATATCACCATCGTCAGGTTTTGACCGAAGTTGATTCAATTGACTCAATATCTTTTGGAACCTGTCATACCCTTGATGTAAACCTTCAGTTTCTGAGATTTTGAATTCTGTGAATTCATCTCTCAGCATGGATCTTCGCATTTTCTTTGACTCCTCATTCCCACCAAACCTTGCTTTTATTCCATTCCAGATCTCTTAGAAGTCACCCATGTGATCATCAGGAAGAGATTGAAGCAAAATAGTTTTTGCTTTGACCTCCTTCTGAATGGCTATGATTTCTTCATGAGTTTTAGGGTCAAGAAGAGTAATATTACCATTCTTGTCTCTTCCAGTTAGCTTCCTGCTGTTCCCATTCAGAATAACCTTCCAAAGGTCTTGATCAGTATTGGTGATCCACCATTCCATCTTCATTGCCCAACTATCATACTCGTCCTTTTTTAGAAGAGGGAATTTACCATTCGTGTTGGAAACCGTAGCAACGATCTGCTGAGGTTGCACAGTTTTAGGAGTGCTGTCTTCTCCTGTTTGAGTAGAAGTTAAGGCAGACATGATAAAACAAAAATGTCAGTAATAAGAAAACTTGATTCTTCTTGTACAGAGACCCTCCCAGGCTCTGATACCACTTGTTGGGTCCACTAGATGTGGATCTTGCAGCCTGTCAGGAACGGTGAACGACTTCTGTAATCACAAGTCTATTCACAGAGAGACTCTATACACAATATAAATGCGGAATACAAATATAATAAAGAAGAACAGAATAACTATTAAGACTTGATCCTTTCTAAGGATTTCTGATATTGATAATGACTAGAACTACGTTTGATGAAGGTGTGTATAACCCTTCTGCCTAAGGTTCCTTTTATACTACAAGGAAACCCTAATACAACATTAAACAAAACGTGTAAAACTGATATGCATATCCTTTCCTAACATATCTCATGCATATCCTAACAGAATAATAAATAAATATTAAAGTTTGACTTTGACTAGGACCAGGAGCACGACTTGCTCCTACTACTACTAGGACCAGGAGGAACTACATACCTCCTAGTCTACCTATTACAATAACTATTCCAATGGTCCTAACAGAGACGAGGCCAAGACGACGTGTGTCACGAGGTATGGCTCTTACGAGTTTTTGGTCATGCCGTTCGGATTGACAAATGCTCCCGCAACATTTTGCACCCTTATGAATAAGTTATTTCATCCATTCCTCGATAAATTTGTGGTTGTATACTTGGATGATATTGTCATTTATAGTCATACTTTGGAAGAGCATGTCTTGCATTTGAAACAGGTGTTCGAGGTGTTGTGAGACAATGAACTTTATGTGAAGTTGGAGAAGTGCTCTTTCGCTCAAGATGAAGTCGAGTTCTTGGGCCACAAGATCAAGGATGGAGGCTTGATGATGGACGGGGCAAAGATTAAAGCTATCCAAGATTGGGAGCCACCAACCAAAGTGACGGAGTTGCGGTCATTCCTTGGCTTGGTGAACTATTATCGAAGATTCATCATGGGCTATTCGGCGGTAGCATCACCATTGACGGATCTTTTGAAGAAGAACAAAGCTTGGGATTGGAGTATAGAGTGTTAAGCGGCGTTCGAGAAATTAAAGAAGGCGGTTGTGGAAGAACTACCGGATATGACGATGCCCTTTGAGTTACATACGGATGCCCTTTGAGTTACATACGGATGCGTCGGACTTTGCTATTGGAGGAGTTCTAATGCAAGATGGACACCCGATCGCGTTCGAGAGTAGAAAGCTAAATGAGACGGAAAGGAAGTAAACGGTGCAAGAGAAGGAGATGACGGCGGTTATCCATTGCTTGAGGATTTGGAGGCATTATTTCTTAGGTTCGAGATTCGTGATCACGACGGATAACATTGCCACAAGTTACTTTCAAACCCAAAAGAAGTTAAGTCCCAAGCAAGCTCGTTGGCAAGACTTCCTAGCCGAGTTCGACTACCAATTGGAGTACAAGCCGGGGAAGGCTAATGTGGTAGCCGATGCATTGAGTCGTAAGGCGGAATTTGCGGCAATCACTCAAGCGCAATTCTTCCTCCAAGACCGAATCAAGGAAGGATTGGAACATGATCCTATGGCCAAGAAGATCGTTGCCTTAGCGAAGGACGGGAAGACTCGGATATTTTGGCTCAAGGGAGACATGTTGTTCACCAAAGGAGATCGGCTTTACGTACCTAAGTGGGGTGATCTTAGGCGAGTAATCTTGAAAGAGTGTCATGATTCGAAGTGGGCTGGTCATCCGGGGATGAAGAGGACGTTGGCATTGGTCGAGGGTACTTACTATTGGCCGAGGATGGAAGACGATGTTGAGACATATGTTCGGACGTGCCTTATTTGCCAACAAGACAAGATAGAGCAAAAAAAATCCGGAGGATTGTTGGAGCCTTTACCTACGCCCAAAGGACCATGGGAGAGTGTCTCTATGGACTTTATCACATGCTTACCGAAATCGGAGGGGAGTGGGAGTATCATTGTGGTGGTCGATAGATTCTCGAAGTATGGTACTTTCATAGCCGCGCCATCCGATGTTACCGCGGATGATACGGCCAAGCTCTTCTTCAAGAATGTTGTTAAGTATTGGGGAGTGCCACATGTTATTTTTAGTGATCGAGATCCGAGATTCACGGGGCGCTTTTGGGCGGAGTTGTTCAAGATCATGGGGACGGATTTGAACTTCTCTACGAGTTTTCATCCCCAAACGGATGGGCAAACGGAGAGGGTAAATGCACTATTGGAGCTCTATCTTAGGCACTATGTGAGTGCCAACCAACATGATTGGGCTAAACTTCTTGATGTTGCTCAATTCTCTTACAACATGCAACGAAGTGAAGCCACGGGGAAGAGTCCTTTTGAGTTGGTCACGGGGCGCCAACCATTAACACCAAATGCCTTAGCCGCATCATACGAGGGGAGTAGCCCGGCCGCTTACAAAACTATGAAGGAGTGGCACGAACAAGCGGACATGGCTCGGGCATCTTTGGACAAGGCGGCTAAGAAAATGAAGAAATGGGCGGACGAGAGGAGGAGACACGTTGAGTTCGAGGTCGGAGATCAAGTCATGGTGAAGCTCTTGCCTCAACAATTCAAGTCATTACGGAAGGTTCATAAGGGATTGATACGGAGGTATGAAGGCCCTTTCCCGGTGATTGGACGTGTTGGAAAGGTATCTTATCGAGTTCAACTACCGCCCAAGTTGAAGATTCACCCGGTCTTTCACGTAAGTTTTCTCAAGCCTTATCATGGAGACGGGGAAGATCCTAACCGAGGAGTGTCGAAGCGAGCACCAACGGCAGTTGTTACTTCGTATGATCGAGAGGTCGAGGAGATTTTGTCGGATCGTACGATAAGGAGACGAGGAGTGCCGAGCTACAAGGAGTACTTGATCAAATGGCATGACTTGCCCGATAGTGAAGCAAGTTGGGAAGCGGAAGACTTATTGTGGCAATTCAAGGACGAGATCAAGAAGTATCACGAGGATGGCACGACGAGGACGTCGCGAGCTTAGGTGGGGGTGGATGTCACGTCCCGCCTAGTTTCACAAGGTTAACGGGGATCCGGATGGTCCTACACTTGACTAGAAGACTTAGTGGAATTCTATGAAAAGTGGGAGAAGCTTTTGGAAGCCTTTGGAAGATACATGGAAGCTTATAGAAACCCTAATGGAAGATTGTAGATTATGGGCCTTGTCTTGGAGTTATAAATAGAGCCCAAATGTAACCCTATAGTAGTAGTATAAATAGAGCCATCCTCATTTGGGGAAAGCATCTCATATTCACTTGTATTCTCTCTTGTAAAGTTTCTCAAGTAATACAAGCATTTTCCCCCAGTTCTCTTGTGTTATTTCTTAGTAGCTTTCTTTGTTGCCTAGATCGTTGAGTGTTGGGAGCAAGGCTGACTTGGTAGAGACTAAGTGCCGCACGGAAGACCCTTGTCGAGACAAGTCCGTGACACTAGGGCTGAGCATCGGTCCGGGATCGGACCGGACCGGCTAAGACCGGACCGGACCGGCTAAGACCGGACCGGACCGAGGACCGAAATGGTCCAAAACCCCGGACCGAGACCGGACCGAAATAGTTCGGTCCGGTCCGGTCCGGTTCGGTCCTCGGTCCGGTCCGGTCATATTAGACATTTTTGACGAGATTTTGATAAGACCGAACCGGACCGGACCGGACCGACCGGACCGAGGACCGAATTCCTCAAAAACCCCGGACCAAAATTACTCGGTCCGGTACGGTTTGGTCCGGTCCGGTCCGGTTTTCCGGTCCAGGTCGATTTTGGGTCTGCCGTGCTCAGCCCTAAGTCAGCCTTTTGATGAGTTTTCCCAATATTTAAACACCCCACTAGTACTAACCAAACACGTTTTGCACCATCTTTAAATGTCAAACTCGCCCAAAACCTCCCAATATTAGTGAACCAAACACGACCTAACAGTAACATACACTTGTTTTTTAATCACATTTTAATTAATGAATAAAGACTTGGAAGGTTATTTTAAATGTCATGTCATGCACAAGCATAAGATGTATGCAATTTTTGTCTGTACACGTTACAACATATAATTAGGGCCAAGCATTATAAATCGCGGACTGAATTAAACCGGTTTGGACCGATCGTTGAACCAGCTATAAAACGGACATTTCAGTTCCATGCGTTCCAAAGGACATAACTAAAGTTTTTTTTTAACGGCAGTTTGGTGCAGCGGAGTATCTTGCTTGCCACCGAGGCACCAAGTCTCTTGACCCGAGTTCAAATCATCTCACGAAAATAATATCAACCTCAATCCTAGCCATCCCGTTTCCCATTAAGGGGCTTAAAGGCATTGCGATGGTATTCAAACCCAGCTGTCAATTCTGGGAAAATACCGCACATGGGGAATGACAAGATTCGAACCACTGACCTCCCCACATGAAGAATATAACCAAATGTATCCATCCAACTGAGCTAGACTTATTTGCACATAACTAAAGTATCTTCTTCCCAGCCGTGTGGGCAACGACAGGGGCAGAGCTCTTCATAAACCAAGCAGAGTCCTGACCCTCCTAAGATGTGAGCTTGTAATATAATTTCTTTGATGTACCAAAGTTAATTTTGTAATTTTATCAAATGGCCCTTCTCAAATTGTCAACTCATTTGTTAAATGGCTCAAAAGTCCTTCAAAATTAGTATGAACTGCCATATTACTATTAGTTAACAAGTTTTGATCCGTACTGTTTGTGTATTTTTCTATAGATTTGATACTCAATTGACATTACTGAGTCTTAAAACTTAATTTTCTGAAATCTCAGCCCTCCCGAAAAAATTCTTCAAGCTCCGCCACTGGACAGCGGAATTGGTGTAAAATCATGAACGCTTCAATCATTAAACAAAGGCAATCAAGGTTCTATCCATCAAATCATCTTAACCACGGTTTTTATGTAACTTTTACTCATATGTTACTCTTTACATAAACCCTATGACATTACCCAACTATAATCGAGTTATAAATATTTATTTTGGCCTTATAGCGCGATGCACCGAACACTCTAAAACAAATAGTCACAGGGAGTTCAGTATTGGGATGAAATCAAACCGAAAACAAAAACCAAACCAAAACCATTTTGTACAGGGAGTTGATGTTAATTGTTAAATGGGCCATTACAACAATGGGTCAGAATAAGTTCATTAAAAAACAATGGGCTAGACATACAAGAATTTTTAATCAGCCCAACGTGTAGATGAGAAAACTCGACATAACGGCTTTCCGAGTTTGCCACAAATAAAAGGACATGTAGTTGTAAAAACATTTTAGTCGATAATCTGCTCACATATCATTAGAAAAGTGACGTTGGGTTGGTGTTATATAAATTGTTAGTCATTTTATAGGTTATTCGTATTACAGTAGAAACTCGATAAATTAATACTCTGATTATTTAATACTCTTTAAGATAATATTTTTTGCCGGTCTCGATTCAGGGATAGGGTGCTAAATTAATAATTCGCTAAAATTATAAGATAATAGTACATTTTTGATAATTTGTTTAAACCCCATATAAAATATAAATTAATAATTCCTTATATATAGCATATTACATTAATGATTTATGAAGGTTTCTTGAAAAAATGACTCAATTGTCTTTTGTTTTTTTGTTTAAATCAATTTCCACTTGAATCCCGTCTCTAATTTTCCTTAGCATGGTAAGAACTTCTGGTGTTGTTTCCTCATAGCTCAACAAGAAATTTTTCAATGTGATTGCCGCTTTAATAGCTTTGTTTCGCGAAGGGGCCTCCATTGTATAACTTTCATCATCTTTTTCATCGATATCATTTTTATTAATTCTAATAACGCTTTCAGTAATTTCTTCATCAGTCAACAACTGTGCAACTACATTTTCTTCTGGGTGAGTCAGAACATGTTCGACATCCATTGCATTGTGATAACCAAACTCTTTGATCAAATTCTGGAGTTCTTGAGTGCTTTCAACACCTTCATCTGAGTTCTCAAAAGTCATGTTATCTGTTAATCGATGTTTACAATGACGAAAGCAGTTCGCAATTGTATTTGCACTAACATCCATATTCCATTGTTGATGGGAAGTCATGTTGTGTCACACAACATGACTTGTGTGTATGATTTGTTTGTGTTAACCTATTTTGATCTTGTATTTATATAGAAAATATTTTTAATATTCATAAAGTGATACATTGAACACAAGAAGCATAATAAAGTGGGAGATTGTAAGTTTCTTTTAAATTGGGTCGTTCATTAGGTATACGTACATGCATTGTATACAATAATTAAATGGAAGCTTGAAAGGTGTTTGTAAAATAAGTATTCTACTATAAATTAATAAAATATTAACTAATATATAAATTAATAATTATTAATTTATCTATTAAATAATACTATTTTAATTAATAAATTTTGATGGTCCTAAATGTATTATTTTATATAATTTCTATTGTATTGTTTATTGAGTTATGAAAACTCGAGATTCCAAATCATGATACCAAATGTGAGCGCGATTTATCAATCAAAAGTCTTTGCTCTCATCAATTTAATGATATTCTTATTTGTAATATTAAAAATAGCTATGATAAAAGAACAAAAATACATTACTTAAATTTAAAATTCGGAGATCATTCTTTGAGATGGTTAGGGGCTTTTTTTATACAAATATACAAGAGAGTTTACAAATTAGAAATTGAGAATGTGTATATAATTATGAAAATATTGGGCTTTTTTTATAGAAAATTAAAAATTATAGTCAATTATATAATTAGTCTTTAGTTTGCTTCGGTTCGATCTTACGTACAATCGAACATTATGTATTTTTAGATCGGACAGACTCACGAACAGGCTATGGATGAACATTTCGATCCAGCATTTTTGGCCTATCATTTTAAGCCTGATCCGATGTTGATCGATCAAGTATGGCTTTGTACTTTGCTCAGCCTCATACGATTCTGATACTCGTAACTCGTAAACACGTCATAGACGTGCAAGATCTCAAATTAACACGAATAACTACTATTAGAAACAAGTACTGTATAATATACTCCATTTATCTCATTTTTTTTTACACATTTTATTTATGGGTCCAGCCCAGACATGCCTTCTTGGACTAATCATCTGCCGCCACGTGGACAGCCATGAGTGGCTGATTGTCTTGTTCTACAGCTGTATTCAACATAGTTGCCAAAGATCGAAATTTCAAGGGCTGTTTCAGTCAAGTTGTATTTGTTTAAGGGTGAAACTTGTAAGTAATGTAGGGGGCAAAATGTAACTTTTCCAATTATATATACCCCTCAATACCTTTATTTTATTCATTTTTTTTTTGGTAACCGTGATTTCTGACTCATTGGCTGACTAATCCACGGGGTTTGAGCCCACCACCACACAGACTCAAACCAGGTAAAGCTCTCTCTTTTCAGGAGATTGGCGTGATCACATCAATTTATTCATTTTTTTTTTTCTATAGGTTTTGCTAATAACAGCCCTAAGGTTGTTGTTAAAAGGTAAACATTTATTACATGATTATTATAAATAATTATAATTGGATGAATATTCTAAAAAATATGGACACAATCCCTAAAAATATGAATTAACAGTTAATACTTGATTGTGATTGACTTATTTATTTCATTACAACCAATTATAATAAAAATTCACTTTATAACGACAACCCTTAGGGCTGTTATTAGCAAAACCCTTTTTCTATTTCTCCTCTAAACTTGTCTTTATTTCTTGTGGGAATTTAATATATACTTAATAAATTTTTATAAATTACATATTTTCTTAAGATACGAGTGTTTAGTGTATGATGTACAATATTATTAAGGGTCCTATTATTAAATCATGTTTTGAGGATATATATAAATATTAAAGTTTTGATGAAGATATATGTAAATGCCTTTTTTTTCTTTATTTAGTAGTTTTGTTGTAGTTTAGTTTTTCAAATTTTAATTTATATAAAAGATGTATTATAAATTTATTATATAAAGTTATTTTATGCAAGTAAGTTTATTTATCTTATACCCTTTTTGTCCAATAGTTACAGTCGAGTGTTGACTTTCTAAGTTTTAATTTTTCCATTATGACTTTAAATTATAATTTTTGTGTTTTATAATACTCGATGTAAAATATATGGGTGAATTGAGTTTTAAAAATATTTTTATTTATATAATTTTCATCAAATATTATAAAACAAATAACTATACTTAAGGTCAAAGTTAGAAATTTAAAACTTAAAAATCAATATGGATTATAATTATAGGAGTGAGAGAGTATCATCTACTTTCTTTTATTTAGCTTTACATTTTTATATATCATTTCATCTCTCTTTAAAATCTTTTCTTTTATAAAATTTCAATTTTGAGCTTTTAAAATGTTTTTTACACTAAATCTGGTACTTTTAAATAGTTTTTAGCTAAATACAACATTTTTGGAAAACCGTCATCGAGCCATTATAATTTAAAAAGTTTTCTAACTTTTAGCTTAAAAATTCATTTCTAATATGTTTTTTATTAATGTTTTAAATCTTTTGCAATTTTAGTATTTTATTTGGTTTACAAACTTTTAAGCTTTTTACTAATTAAGGTTGCAAACTTTATTAACCTAATTTTACATAAAATTACAAGCTTTGGTGATTTTTTTAAGAATATGGTATTAAGGAGTATTACGGGTTATTAATGAGTATTACGGGTTATGTAAGCGCTTGGATAACCAACTGTTTTAGAGCAGTTGGTCACATGGGTTCCTCCTAAAGCTTAGGGAGGGGGTTTGATCCTGGGTTTAAGTTTTGTAAGAGATAAAAATTCATGATTTTCCTCCTTAGTGCGAAGCCGTGAGTTCTAGGGGTTTCCTCTCGTGGTTCGGGTCTCGGGGCCTGCCCGTTATGAATGGTATAACTTGGGGGTCGGATTTCATTGAAAGTGAGGTGTTGTTCTAAGAAAAAAAAAAGGAAAAAATGTAAGCGCTTGGATGGGGTCTTAGTTTATTACTCTGAAATTCTTTACTTTTTATTCAGTCGCGGTATTTTCTAATCTCTATTTTTAACTCTTTTATTTTGTTATGTTTTGCTTATTTACTAGTACGGGGTATCATTTATGCTTATTATTTATGCTCAATTAATACATGCCAATGACTTCGGTAGTCTTTAATGTTGTGAATTATTGGAAAAGTGGTTTGAATATTAGTTGGTATTTTTGTTAATAATTTAACGTGGGTTTTGTTCATACGAAGTTATTGTGAAATATTTTCTAAACAAAATACGTTTTAGTGCATTATTATTTGATATAATAATAATGCCAGACAAAAACATACCATTGACATCGATATGCAAATAAGCATTTTTTAAACAATCATAAAATACCTACGTAGCATAATATAGAAATGGCTCTACAACTTAGCATTTTGGTCCAAAGCTGGATTGACCAAAAGTGCGGCACACTTTTCTGCAAATCATGGAACGTTCTAGACGCGAAATTGTGCGGCGCACCATCCTGGTTGTGCGGCGCACATCTGACCCACCAAATGTGCGGCGCACTTTTGCCCGCAGTGAAAACTAGAAATAGAGAGCATTCCCTCTCACTTTACACACACCTCTCCTTTTATTCTCCCATCTTCTACCATCATTCCTCAGTAGTTTAGGACGTTTTTTTGGGTGTAGTAACATCATCCAAAGGATTCATAGCATAAGGAATTGATCATTGTATCATTAGCATTTAGTTTTCATTTGGGGAAACTAATCAAAACTCTTGTAATCATTTGGTATAATCTCTATAACCCTTTTGTTATGATTTATTCTAGAATTGATTTATATAGCCATGAACTGATTTATATAGCTTCGCAGGGGCGAAGTGCGGCGCACAATTAGGTTTGTGCGGCGCACTTTTTCCCTGGTTCGTGATTATAAGTATGATCTAGATGCTCTTGTATTATATGTTATGAAGTAAGACCATTGTTATATGTTGGATTCATCCATGATCATTGACTAGTACTCATGTGAATGGATGAGTTTCATGTCATCTAGTAAATGAATCTTGTTAATCACTTTTGTAACGATTAGTGGATTAAAACATATATCAACTCTTGCATAATCTCATCTACTACCTTAGTTATCGAATTTAAGCATAAACCATTCTTAATGCTTTTGGCATGACATGATCTTTAGTCAGATTTCTGTTATATTGATTAGATGTTTCATGTGCGACTAGTAATCCACATGTTGTCTTACATTGTTTATGTGCTTATAACCATCTTAGCTATACATCATTTCTATGTTCTAGCCTTAACCAAACGCACCTTTAAATCATTGTTAGAACCTTAAATCTTTAGAACTTGTGACACTCTAGAGATCGTTGTTTTAACTTGTTAACAACAATCCCGTGGATCGACCTGGACTCTACCTTATGACTATACTATACACGAAAGGGTATACTTGCCCGTGTTTTGTTTTTAGTCCCTTGTTTGGTAATCTCTAGTAATATAAATTTAAAACTCGCTTTCGCAATATCAAGTTTTTGATCCCTTTGTTTAGGACTTACGAACACACATCAAATTCTATAATTAATTTACATACATATATGTCTTTGATTATATGTTTTGGTGTTGTGATTTTTTGTTTTGAATTTGCTTCATTCTATATATGCGTGTCTATGTATGTACAGACCCAAGCTGCAATTCAAGCTGATGTGCCACCCTGACTGTCATTGACCAATTCTTCTTGACGCACACCGACCCAGATGGGAATTTTCCTTGCGATGCGGACCGCGTTATGTATGTAAGTATTTTTTTAAATTAATTAATCAATTTATTTTTTTTGGATATACCTTGGTTTTCGACTATTCCCTGCCGATAAATAATGTACCAACCCGGCTAATAAATAATATACTAACTATCATTTGTTTTTATCACTTCATTATGAGGAGATGCTTGCGATGAGGGCTGCAGGCAAACATACGGACGACGAGATCAACCGTATCGTCAGAGGCGGAAAGCAGTGAGACCACATGCCCGATGTCGGTCAGATACTGCCGAGAAGGAGTCTAACTGCTCGATATATTCTTCCCCCTACACCTGCCATCGACCCACGATTGGAACAAGCGTCTCAAGTGTTTGAATTTATGAGAAGTGACTATAGGTTCGCCGATGCGTTCTCACAATTCCTATCGGGTGGTGCTAGCGGGAGTGCCACGGGAGGCAGCGGCAGTGGCGCCGGCGGGAGTGGCACGAGAGGCAGCGGTAGTGGTGCCGGTGGGAGTGGCGGCAGTGGTAATGATAATGCCGACGGGTAGAATGGCAATAATGGTTAGTATGTCTTGTTTATCCTACCTTAGCATGCAAGTTTAATAATTGTAAACCCCGAATTTCAAGTTTAATAAGTGTAACTATGAACTTTGTACTCAAGTTGTGACATATATATGTATTTGTATTGGTCGAGTTAATCGATCGAGAGGTTACATGTTATTGTGTTTTGGTACTAGATTTGTGGTAGCTTTTTAGTATTTGTATCCCCAGGTTTTGTATTTGAATTCCCAGGTTTTGGTAGATTTTTCCGGAAAAATTCAGGAAATAATCTGGAAATAGTCTGCTGTGCAGGCTGCACAAAAAAATGACAAAGTTTCCCCGGCAACATGTCGCCAGGGAAAACTATGGCTCGTTTGACTTTCTGAAAAGTCAGCAAGGATTCCCTGGCTACATGTCGCCAGGGAAACTCTGGCACAACGTTGACTTGTCAACGCGAGGCTTTGACTTGTCAACGTAATGAAATGTTTCCCCGGCGACATGTCGCCGGGGAAACATTGGTATGGCGTTGACTTGTCAACGCGAGGCTTTGACTTGTCAACGTAACGAACAATTGGTATAATGTAACGACATGTCGCCAGGGAAAAGTGAGGCTGGATTAGCATGATTACTTAACTTTGTTAATCACAAAACTTTTTCCCGGCGACATCTGTCGCCAAGGAAAGTTTCCCGCACCAAATCCAGCGTGGCATCAATTTTTGAACCCAAGAGCTGCGGGGCCCACTTAGTCGCCAGGGAAACACAAAAAAATCGTCAGGGAAACTTTCCCGCACCAGCTTTCCTTAGGGACGTTTCCCTGGCGACAAGTCGCCAGGGATACGCTTTCCCTGACGACATGTCGCCAGGGAAACGCTCGAAATTTCGCCAGGGAAAGGCTCGAATTTTGTAGTGTTGCACTTAGAGCAATGGGAGCGGTTGGGGCTCAACTTGGTGCCAAAGGAAAAAGTGAATGCCACGTAGGTTTGGTATGAGAATCCTTTGGCACCACATATTGTGGGGGTATGGTGACGCAAAGAAAAAGTGGTGCAAAAGGATAAAAATAGTGGTAGTATTATGGATCCACAAATACCCCATTTTATTACCAAAATAATAATAATAATAATCAAAAACTACATTGGCGCTGGCTGTTGATTTTGGCGCCACATAGTTTGGCACCATCTCCGGTGTGGTGCGCCAAAGGTTTTTGGTAGTTGGTAGTTTGGCGCAGGCAAAATACGCCACTGCTCCTCCTGCTCCTAAAATGATAACCAAGTGGATAAGTCAGCACATAGAAATTATTGTTATTTACACAGAATATTGGTCCCTGACAATTGATGGTTCTTTCATCGATGTTGACTAGGGACCTTATGTTAATATCACTAAACATTATTGTGTTTTATACCTTACATTCCTAAACAAACACTGAGGTTATGAACTTACCATCTGCTTTATTTTTTAGAGTGGATTAATGGATCCATCGTTAAGTATTGCAGCCAATAATGAGTCGGCTTCATGCTGGTGCTAACGAGCACTTTCATACTGTTGATGGTAATATTTGCTTCTTTTTTTTCCCTTTCTTGATCACACTATGAATATGTTAAAATACATAAAAAAACAATAATTTCAAACTATTTAACTTGAGCACAGCGCTGCAATGTATATGCCGATTAGTTGGACCATAAAACATGTAGAGACTAGAGACCATATACAATGTAAGCTATAGATTTCAGGTTCAGTTGTGTCCGTTTTGTGTCCTTTTTGTGAAGCTCGGAAACAAAAACCTGCATATGTTGCATCAAAATCAATCAAAGTTTCTGATTCAAACCCAAAAAGAATATTCAGAACTGTTTGGTGAGAACATTACCTCTGATCATTTGCTATCAAAATTTTCAAATTTTGCAAATTTTGTTCGCCCTGAAGAAGAAATCCTGTCTGTAAATGTCTTTAGACAGATTCGGTTCCAGATCGGTTCTCGGTCCATATGCTCACTCCTACTCATATGTCTATAACTATTATAAGTATGCCATTTGAGCCGTCTTGTGGATTAAAATCATTTTTATGTTGATTTAGCGAGACTTTACCAGTCAGGTTTGTTAAAATATCTTACGTATAGTTAATAGACACTCTATGAATATAGTTTGCACATAACATGCATACATTTTATGTACTTTTCTGGTGATATTAATTATGTATTATTGAAGGGATATCCAAAAAACGATCCCATTTTAGTAATCTGCAACACGTTGTTGAGGTATTATTATCAATACTAATGTTAGATTCACCATTTTCCTTTTTTTGTTTTTGATGTGATGGTGTTTACAAATGTCCTTGTTTTGAAGGTAAAATAACCAGAGATGATTGAGTGAATTAGAAACAAATCGAATAAGTTCTATTTGCGAGTTCAATTGTACTTTATATTATGTCAAAATGATATAATTAGAAATACGACATTATATATGGCTTAGCAATAATTTCTTACATTTAGATGCATATGA
This sequence comes from Glebionis coronaria, assembly GCA_025667525.1. Lineage (NCBI taxonomy): Eukaryota > Viridiplantae > Streptophyta > Magnoliopsida > Asterales > Asteraceae > Glebionis > Glebionis coronaria. Next base: position 607,718,896 of record CM046879.1, read on the forward strand.
ACAAATGTGTATAATTCATATTTGTATAGCTAATGCATTTATTTTAATAAACGAAAGTACGTTGCTAAAAAAATTAGAAAAAAACTCGTGCGTGCACGGGCCCTTGTGTTTTATAGAGTAGTATATATTTTATTAGTGTAAATTATATCTTTAATAAAAGGGGGAATCTCGGTTCCCAATGAACAGTTCCCCCCTCACATACCCAAATATTAAAAAAACTCCATCACAATCTTCCTCACAATCTTTTATTTCCCTCACAATCTTTTATTTATTAATCCCTCTCATAATTAATCCCTCTCACAAGAACTTGGTTTGTGTGTGTGAATGTTTCTATAGCACTTTGTTGTTCTTCGCCGTCGATCATGAGCCCGATTCCCGTAGCACTCCTTCATTTGGTGCCGTTGATTATCACGCACCTAGAACATTTATTCTCTCATTGTGTTTTGTGTTTGGTATTCTCTCTCCATTATTGTAAGTTTCATCTCCTCACCTAACTCAAAAAAGGATCTGGGAGATCTTGATGTCTTTCGTCTTCATTATTGTGGGTTTCATATATCGTTGATAATTGTCGGTTTCATCTGATCTAACATACATCTTTGATCTTGATGTCTTATTGTGGGTTTCATATAATATCTTGATAAGGTGACTTTTAGTTTGATACTTTCATACATCTTTCTTGATGACATCAGTTGCATCTAAAACTTTAATAAGAATTGTGGGTTTCATCTGATCTAACATACATCTTTGATCTTGATGTGTTATTGTGGGTTTCATATAATATCTTGATAAGGTGCGTTTTAGTTTGATAGTTTCATACATTTTTCTTGATGACCTCAGTTGCATCTAAAACTTTAATAAGAAAGTGGAATAGCGGAAACAAGTGCACATTTTCTTCTTATTAAGATAGCCTGATTGATTTGAGTAACTCCTGAACTCAGTTGGCGGAATGGCTTATGGGTCGTTTTGTTTTTTGTATGCAGACAGAAAGTTTGTATCTGTATGGGTTTCTGAAAAGTTAAGGGTTCATTGTAAGGTTTCGTTTAGTGGCTGTGATGATGTTGAACACCCCAGGTTAAACACGAGACTTCACGGGCCTTGGCGGGGCAACCTTTTGAGGATGCAGCCATGCCGTGTGTCTCTGGCTTTTCACTGACGGCCGTCCTATCTGAGCCTCCTATCGTCCAAGATCAACGGTAGAGCACCAAAGGAAGGGTGCCGATGGTTATGGTATACCTTTTGCCTTATGCTCATTCGATGCCACCGGGCTCTTCGTTGCCACTATCCATGGCGTGCGGCGATGCCCTGGTTGGGTAACGATAGTGCTAAGGTTATTGCCTGAATAATACGATGGATGATGGTTTAAAAGAAAAAAAGGGTTTTGATGTGGCTGAAACACATTTATGGAATCCGTGCTCTATGATTTCGGCTTGCTTATGTTCCAGACTTGCCTTTCTGTTTTGCTGTTGTCAAACCACAAATTGATGCTTGCTTATGTTCCAGACTTGCCTTTCTGTTTGCATCTGGGAGTCCTCATGGGTTACGAATTGAAAATAACAAGGGTAGCTATAATGTGCAATTATATGGGCGATTTTAGCTGCTATTAGTTAAAGTTTCAGTTTTCGCTTTTAGGTTTTTTTAATAACTAAGTATTTCAGAATTATAGAAATACATTTGGGTTTTGGTTTTTTATTTGCTAAAGACTTATAATTAGGCATTTTAGCTTTTATGTTTTGTTGCGTGTAGATATAGATGATAGTGATTGGATTTGTTCACCTAATGTTGTGATTATGGCTGGTGGGGTTCGATTTTTGGGGATTCTATGCGTGAGACCAATTACCGTTGCTGGGTGGGGGTCGATTATGGTGTGGCCTCAGTTCATTAATATGCCTCTTCAATTGTATAAATTCCGTTTGACCACATGTTCATACAGCCTATTTCGCATATGCGTCAATAAAGGCTACTATTTTTTCCTGTTCAGCTTAAGGATAGTTTAGCAAGCTCATAAAGTGATTAATAGGGGTGTTTTACAATTTATGCTCCTTCGATGCCACAATCCCTTTCGTTGCTGCTGGACAAGCTGACCGACGATAGGTGCGTATGTGTGTCATTGGTGATAGGGTCATTAAACAATATGCTTATGAGTTGCTCATGATATTTTGTTTTTTAGTCTACAGTCACGGTGGGTCACAATGTTTTTGTTGTCGGGGTTGATGGCAGGCGACGATAGTCACGTTCGTGACTTTCGTTGCCGTTGTTGATCCCGGGCGACGATATACAATTATATTCTTAATAAAAGGGAGAATCTCGGTTCCCAATGAACAGTTCCCCTCTATAATAATGGGGCAACCTCTTTTGGGGTTTTGTTTCGATCTTATAGATCAAGTATAATAATGGGGTTGGATGTTTCGATCTTAGAGATGGGATTGGAAGCCTGAAACTTATTGGGGGCTGTTCTTAATCGAACTTGGTCTCTTTCGTGAGAAAGGTGTTATCAATGGCAGTAGTGATCTGTTCGTATTTCAAAGGAAAAATGTTTTCGGGCTATGATGAACAATAACGGCAACGGATGAATTTGAGACCACCCGTATCTTGGCGGGGCAGCCTGTTGCAGCTGCAGCCATGGCGGGTGTGTCCGTTTTTTTCCACGGTGTGCCATACCTGAGCCTATAGGTTTGTTGATCGTCGCTTGATATTTGAGTGTCCCTAGGTGGAACTGATTTTGTTGATTTTGTTGGTTTGTTGATCGTCGCTTGATTGTGAGGAGATAATATAATAAGTTTTGGTGTGAGGGGGAACTGTTCATATGGCACCGAGATTACCCCCTTTTATTGGTCATGGGAGAAAGCCAAGATAGCCCGGATCTTGGTAGGGCGACCTTTGAAGGTTGCAGCCATGCCGGGTTATGGCTCTTTCTCCCAAAAAACGCCTTATTGGGAACGAATTTTGAGAATAAACCCAGACTTACGGGTATCTTAATGGCACACTGTGATGAATAATGGTATGCTTCTATAATTATGTCGGGCTGTGATGAGTTTAAACGGCTGTGAGTAAAGACAAGATAGCCTGGATCTTGGCGGGGCGGCCTTTGAAGGTTGCAGCCATGCCGGCCTATGATTCTTTTTCCCAAAAAACGCCTTATCTAAGCCTATGCTAAAACTCACAAAAAAATTGGGAACGAAGTTCGAGATTAAAAACAGATTTACGGGTCAAATAAAAGGTTATATTCATGTCATCTCAAATTTGTGTTGGCGTATTTTCTATGCTGAAACAATGCACCTTCTATTTCGGTGCTTTCTTGTCGGGTGAACATAATGGAAGTAATGCTGCCACAAGTGGCCCGTATCTTTCCAGGTATGTTTACAAAATAATATTATTTTAGGATGTTCTTTCATAACTTATGTTGCATCAGTTAAATCACATGCTCTTGCATTGTCGCTTTCTAATGTTTATGTCGTCATGTGCTTATTCTTATAGCATGATATTGTCATGCTTTAATGTCGGTTAGGTTTGTGATAATTGTATGTGGTAGTATCTGTCGTTGCAGGCTATGATGATTCTAAACGGGATCGACAAAGATGTGAAAAAGAGTGATATTGAGAGAGAGGGACAGTGTTGAGTTTGTGAGATGTGGGAGCTGTTTATGTGAGATGGGTCAATAGACGAAGTGTGTGTGTGTGTTAGGTGTGTGAGGAGGAGTAATAAAATATTGGGTATGAGAGGGGATCACTGTTCCTAGGGGAACGTGATTCCCCTCTTTTATTATAGACGTATTTGATGGAAACCGACAGGATTTTGATCGGGTTTTACATAGCGCGTACAGTAACGCTGGCTCACAAGTTTTCATTGACGGGGTTGATGGCAGGCGACGGTAGTCACGTTTGTGACTTTCGTTGCTGCTTACACCCGTTTGGTTTCTCTCAGGATTTTAATCGGTACATATTGTGTACGGTAACGCTGCCTCACAATTTTTTCATTGTCGGGGTTGATGGCAGGCGATGGTAGTCACATTTGTGACTTTCGTTGCCGCTTACAGCCGTTTGGTTTCTCATTGGTACATTTTATCAACCGTTGGCTGCGTTCATAATCTATCTGATCAAAAATAGATTGTTGTTTTGAATATCGTTGATTGATGCGATCACCCAGTCTATGATGAGTTTTAACGACACGAGATAAATCAAGGATTACGCGTATCTTGGCGAGGCAACCTATCGAGGTTGCAGTCATGGCGTGCCTATCCGGTTTTTCCTTACGGTGCACTATCTGAGACTACAATGCCCTGCTCACATTGGTTTTCGGTATTCTCCTCTTTTATAGAAGTTATAATGTTGTATGACCATGTTGTAATAGCCATAGGGGATGTATCCATTATTCGCGGTTGTCATGATTTTAAATGGGGTCGGTAATCATGAGATTCTCCTTCTTTTGGCATGGATCCCATGTGGTAGCAGCCATAGGGGATGGGATTTACACCATCGTATATTGTTGCTTATATCAGATTACATTGACAAAAAATTAGCTCTTCGAGGATATTCTGTTTATGAAACTTTGTTGTTATATTGCAGGTGCAAATGAGTGCCAATGAGAAGTAAAGATCACAAATAGCCACAATCATGGAATTGAGGTATAAATCTTCAACCACTTCTCAACACAGTCACCATGAAACTTACGTAAATGTTCCTGACATTTAACCCACTGCATAAGCTGATAGATCAATTTAGATCATGATGTCTGCACACAAGGAGACCGCCTGACATAACTGTTTTGTTTAGAACTACAGTACCTATGCCCTTGCTTAGAAGATCAATAGGCCGAGACTTCATAGTTTGTCATCTAGGTAATTATGTATATGATGAAATTAAAAAAAACAAGGTAATACATGTCGTGATACTAGATGGAGGTTAGCAGGCTGTTTTGTTTAGAACTACAGTACCTATGCCCTTGCTTAGTTAACTATGAAGTATATGCTCTAACTTATTAACTGTATTCAGTCTGTTGTATCGATGTTTAATTGATTACACCTTTCTGAATGTTTGTTTAAATATTTTTTACCGGAACATCGAAGTGGTGTTGCAGCTGCCTTCCGCGCGCCAGTTGGTGTAGTCTTCAGTGGACCAAATTGCAGAAATAATCGTCAGAGCCACGGTAACACACAAGCCCGAAATCAAGGCTGCACATTTTGAAGAGTCCATGAAGTCTGCGCGCAGGAGTGACGTACACACAAACGGTTTTCAAAACCGTCCGCATCTCGCCGCGGCGGAGCGCGGGCACAAGTCCTAGTTAAATAAAAATTGTGGGTCACGGGTTATGTGAGTACGGAGAGTGTTGTTTAAGTTTTGTGTGATGTGGCAGACGAATAACTTATAAATCAATGAACAATAAAAATAAATAATTTTTAAAATGACTAACAAAAATTAATATCTTTAAACCACCGTCTTTTGCTAAGTGGTATAACTAAAAAGTTGTATGTTTATTTGTCAATGAAACGAGAAATCTCAGTTGGTGGATCAAACCTCATAGTTGGTTAAATACTTAACTTTTGTTGTTTTAAACGTACGTAACTACATGAGTATGTTACTCTTATGAATTTGTAATATTTATAAGAACAGTACGTCCTTTTAAAAAAGTAGGTGAAACAACAATTCCTTTTGAATACAATTGTGCCTAGTCGTTTTTGGTTCCGAACATGTGTAGAAACTGTGATCAAATGGTCACCTTGTTTTCAAAACTCAATACACAATTAGAGTGAATAGCTGTAAAATGATGAAACCATGTATATATGAAACTCAGTCTTTATGTTGATGGTATGTGAGGTGTCAATTAACTTAAAAATTGAGAGTTTAAGTGTTCATATCAAGTGTTCTCATCTATAGTTTGTTCTATGTTGCACGGAAACCCTCTCGGGTGCCGTGCCCGTCCCAGAAACATTTCGGAAACGGGAAACGGCTGGAAACGCCCAGAAACGCGGCGGAAACGTTTCCCCAAAAAGGGAAACGTTTCATGAAGATGAAAACGCCGAGTCTCTAGCAGGAAACGCGAAGAGAAACGTTTGTTGGGCTTTTAGGACATTGACGTTTCTAAGTACCCGTCCCCGTCTCTGTCCCCGTTTCCGTATCCGTCTCCGTGCATCCTAGGTTTTGTTCTCATGCATCTTTTAATTCATGAGATATATGTGCCTACTAAAAACGTATGAAAATAAAGGTCAAACTTTGTGATCACTTATATCACCTTACTTTCATGTTTAATTTCATATATACTCAAAGTGTAAGTTATGAATGTATGATTTACAATGTTTTTAATGCATGTTTGGATATATATGAAATTTCCATTTAAAAAAAGGGGAGATAGATGTGAAATTGTCCCTTTACTATAAGTCAAGGAACAACAGAGTGAATAACTTTCAAAATGAGTAACAAAAAATTATATCTTCAACCTAACGTCTTTTGTTCAATTGTACGTGCGTTGGCGACAAAGAAAAAAAATCGTAAGTCTGTGTGTTGTTGAAAAAGATAGCTCGCACAATGTAAAAAGTAGTCATTTTATCATATCATCTCGCACAGGGGTGGAGCCAAAGCGTTAAGTTACCAGGTGCACAACATTTTTTATACGAGTATAAAACAAGTACTTATGGAACACGTAATTTTGGACCGGGTTCATTTTGAAAAAAATCGAAATTTTTAGCATATATATACACTACGCAACAAAATTTCATCGGGATCCCGTGCATCCCCGGAACCCCCCTAGCTCCGCCCCTGATCTCGCATACAAAATGAATAAGTTGTAGTTGTAGTTGTAGTTTTTAGAACATAAGAGTAATACACAATTAGGCGATAGTTCGAATAAGATATTTTTGCCGCTTAAATGTCATTACACGAGTCAACCCACTAACCACTAACATTTTTCATTAAAAAAAAAAGTAAAAAGTAAATAAAAACTAGAAGATTGTTCTGAAGGTGGTTCGAACCAAGGTTGACCTGGTTAATACTTTACTTGTCTATTTTTATAGCTATATCGCTACATGAGTATTTTAATACATAAAACTAGTAACTTAAATAACAAGCTTGATACTAGTTAGGATGATCTACACCCTGCCTTTGTATATTGTACTTGGCTACTTGGCTTCTCGTTCACGCGCTAATGTGTCACCCTACAGGTTTATGAGTTATGACATGCTTAGCAGTCTTGTTTATATGTAAGGCTGAGTACGGACTTAGAAGCGGACCAGATTAACTAAAAACTAGACTGACCGAAAGCTGACGTGGCCTAAAATATCAGGCTGAAAATCGGACTGAAGTGTTTGGTTCGTGCTCAAGTCAGTCATGTCTAGTTCGTAAGTTGGTCCGTCTGGTCCAAAAATCATAAATTTATTTGTCGTTAAAAAAGATATATATTTTTAGATAGATGGCATGTTAGATGATGTAAAAATTAGCCATTTTATCAAGACCTTACATACAAAATGAATAAGTTGTAGTTGTCTTATTTTAGTTTTTAGAACATAAGAGTAAAACCAAATAAAAACTTGAACAGTTTTGGGAGGTGAATCGAACTGAGGTTGCCATGGTTGATGGTTTGTCCGTTAAAGATTTTTCACCAACCGAGCCATCTTAAGACAATGAAAAATTTCAGTTTGTTGTCTAGTATATTTAGGTTTCTTATTTTGTTTTGTTTATGTTAGTGTCTTTGGATGTGAGCTTTGCATCAACTACGCATAGTTTGTTATAAGCTGATGAAGTTATGCGTTGATAAATAATCATGTGTTTCAGACGACTCTGCTTAGGATGGTTGATAAACTAAGATTGTGTTAGGTTTTAATATTGAGATCCTATTAATCAAACGCTATGTATGTACTTGCTTGATTCACTCATAAGAATAACATGTATATGGGTCGGTTTTCTACACCTGCGAACTTATTATACCTCTTTGAGCCTTGCGACCATCAGTCTGTGTTAAAATGAGGACTTAATTTGTTAACCCATTGTAACTACATGAACTTATTGTGTTGTGTTTTAATCTTTTAGTTAGCTTGAAGGATATGGAGTGAAGGGTATCTTGGACGATAAGGACCAATGTTGTGAAGTTGTTAAAGTGATTGCTGGACTTGGGCTCAAGCCCAACTTGAAGCCCACTCTCTTCATAGCCTCAACGACTCTATTAGGCCCTTTAGGGTTTATTTAGTGAGGAGCGTCTCATTTCTTATTTGCATCGCCTCTTTTGTATCTGTGTGTTTTCTCCCAAAAACACACTTTGCTCTCTCTCTTGTTTGATCTCAGAAACCTTGTTTAATCTTTTTATTGTGTTTTGATTGTAAGACTATGATCATGTAGATCATAGGGCTACATGTGAGTAGCACTGGTAGTCTTTAGTATTTTTCTATCTCTGTTTGTGTTCTTGATCTTGTTTAATAAAAGGAAAAGTGTTTGAGGTGTCTTGATTCATGTTTTTCTACATGGTATCAGAGCCTGGTTCTTAAAACTTGATGAAAAATCCTTTAGGGTTTGTATAAAATTGGGGTTTTTAGTTTTTTATACTTTTTTGGAAAGATCTGCTATTGAAATAGCTAGATCAGTTAATATTACTGCTCGAACCAAAGTTTTGAACCGTTAATTTTTTTTGAGAAAAAATTAGGGTTTCTGAGATCTGCTCTCTTATTCATTATCCTTATTTATTGTTGGCACTACAAAGAGAAAAAATGTGACATGGCAGGTCCTCTCAACCACATGATCATTATAATAACTAATCTACACCACATAAATTCAACACAGTTTCTGGAAGTTTTCATTTGACTAATTCATGCTAGATTGTCCCACGTTTTTATTATAGATGATAAGTCTAACCTGGGATAGTGACTTGACATATCCTTTTTAACTAACTTACAAATAATCTCGGGGTAATTCAACTTTGCATTGTTTTGGCACCACCCGTTAGTCATAAAAAATAGTATACAAGTCAAATTCTTCCCACTTCCACATCTAACCATAATCTAACCCTAATTATAATGATCACACTTTAAGAGAAATTAAACATGGCAAAGAATCAAGAACTATCTTTCCACCTTGATTCGTTAAACGTGAAAAGAACTTGGTGATCTTATTCTTATCGAAGATTAAAATAACCAGGAAGTTGTCGACGAAAGACGAAATGCAACACTCCATGCCGATGATGAAATAGTTTGTGACGAGGATGAAGACGATGAAGATGTTTATGAACATGTTTGACTTCTTATGTATGTAAATCCTAACGCTTAATTGTATTAGCATGTTTTAGTATTGTTCTTGCATTGTTTAATTCAAGTTTGGTCTTTATTTTGTTTGTGTTTCTAGGTTCTTTAATAAAGGATATTAATCTGGAGAATGTTCATTTCACAAGTATCGTAATTTATTCAAAGTTCCCTAATTTGTGTTTGTGTTTAGCGAACACTAGCTTATACATCTCTTTGTTCTTAGTTTCTTTACCCATAGCAGTTACCAAGAAGAATTATAACTATTTTCGTTCATAAATATTTTACATCTCAAATTATGTTGGCTTTTAAACACAAACTTCATTTGATCAGTTCCTGCCCAAAAAACATTTCTATGCATGTTCTTAATTGTAGGCTGGGAGACAGAATGCGTACCCAAAGGTAAATTAAGTAGTGAGCAACATTGGGACATTGAGCATGACCTTCCTTCCATATTTGCCTGATAGATTTCCAATGAGAGGCATCATCACTAGGCTCCCCATCCCTGTTATCTACATGCATACCATTTATATATACACATTCAAACTCTCATCATCTCTTTCTATTTGCATACCAATATTATTTCAGCTAATGTTTTAAGGCTGGAGGATATGCCATGTCACCTTTTTTTTATCTATTTCACTGTCACATGTTACTATATGACTGTAGTAGGGTGTAGACTAACAAAATGTGTACAATAGTTATACGTAGTAGTTAAATACTTGATTAATTATACACAAACATGTTTAAAACGTAGCTTTTAGAGTTCATATCATTTTTTACTCTTTAATTAGTTGGTGTTCTTAGAATTCCGTTATTGATTCACTTTAGCATATACTTAAAATGCATCACATATGTGATTGTGGATGTAAAACCTTCTGTTATCGAAACTCATGTTAGTGATTTTACACATGATGAATGGTCTTTCCCTTAAGAGAGTTAGGAGTCATCACTTGGAGTGACTTCAATATCGGGTGTCACGTCATCGAAATTCACTCACTCACTCACATGAAAAAAAAAGTGGGGAGTCATCACTCCAAGTGATGGGTGAATGTGTGTCCCACTTTTTTTTTTATTTCTCACATTTTCAAATTAAACTAATTCATTTCATAAATAAAAATAAATTCATTTAATTAAAAAAAATCAAATTTTTTTCCTTTTTATTTTATATAACTAATTTATATTATATTTAAATTATTAAAAATATAAAGTATAATAAAAAAATTCAAATAAAACCCCACCCCTTTCTTCCCCACCCCTTTCTTCTTCCCCTCTTCTTCCCCCGTGAAATACACACATCAGACACACACACTACACACACACACAATACACACACACAATTAATTTCAATGAAAAATAGAAAAAAAAGAAAATAAGTGAAAGACGAAACCACGCCCCGTGAGTATATCAACGCCGTGACCCCGCGCCGTGTGTTTTGGCCATCGCCGGAATCGTAACACCGGCCGCGCCGTGGGTTTGAGCCCCCACGGCGCCATGACTCCCCGGTTTCTAAGTTAAATATGATGTAAATAAAGTTATGTCATATGTGTTCTTCTTCAAGCAATGTTTTGAAATTCGGTTTTTAAATCGATCTGATCGAGTCATCGGGTTTGGGTCAACACGGTTCGGGTCAACCCTGGTTGAAAAACATTGTCTTCAAGTCCTATAATAGAATTAGCTGAGATACCAAGTCGTGGTGATATAGATAACATGATGATGCGCGTTGATCATGTTTTAAATAATGATTATATGGACATTATGCAAGATTATTGAATTTAATAAGTGCTTAATCTTGATTCATATTAACGTTTACTATGATCATCTTGTACATTATATAAATAATAATTTTAATAATAATTTTATATCATCAGAATTTTTATTTAGAATGTTCAAGAGTTATATTTTTTATTTATTAAGATCCGTTCATATTGTATTACTTTTTTATATTTTAGATGTGATAATCATTTTTCTTTTATAAATAATCGTCTACTCGTGCAATGCACGGGTATTGTTCTTGTTATTATTGACGATTGGTTTGATTGGTGGCTTTGTCTCTTATTTAAAGTGATTTTCCCTAATTTTTTTTCTTGAAAAAAAAGGTTAGGGTTTCACTCTTGGGTTGGTGACTTCTTCGATTGGTGGTGATTCATTCTTATTCCTTGTTGATTCAGTGGTTTATTCGCTGGTTTGGTCACTTTCTCCAATTTTTTCCTTGAAGAATTTTTTGGGGATTGTGACTTGGAGGTTCTGTCACTTCTTAGACTAAGTGAATCTAAAAGTGACAATTCGATTGAGCTTTGGTTTATAGCACTGTAACACCTCTACTTCTCTCTCTTTATTTGCTATCTGCTATTTGTTTGTTTATTATTATTATTGCTTGGCTCTTTGGGGGTTTGGTAGTTTTTTTTATTCATACCCTTTATTTTGGATCCTCACTTGCTGCTTGCCCTTGACCTGCCACCCTTCAGTGGTTTGGATTTCTGGGAACTTTGTTTGCAGTATTGTAAGTTCATTTTTGACCTTTTTGACCCTTCACCATGTCTGAACATGGTGATGATGATGCTATAAGTGTAACTGACCTTGTTATACTTATTAGTAAGCTTGACCTGAGTGATCCATTGCACTTGCACCCTAATGACTCAGCTGTTTTAACTGTTTTCACTGTGAAACTTAAGGGAACTAAAAATTATTTGGGCTAATGCTATGTTACTTGCTTTGGAAGTTAAAAATAAAATTGGTTTCATTGATGGTACTTGTAAAAGGTCTGTAACTGATGAGGGTTTTGCAAGGCAATGGGACAGGGTCAATGCTGTTGTGTTGGGTTGGATTCTTAACTCTATATCTAAGGAACTTTTCCTTGGACAAATTTTTTCTAAAAAGGCCAAACATGTTTGGAAAGAGCTAAAGGAAACATATCATAAGGTTGATGGTTCTGTCATGTTTAACTTGCACCATAAGATCAATACCTTAAAACAAAATGGTTGTAATTTGTCTGATTATTATCATAAGTTGAATGCTCTCTAGAAACAATATGATGCTATGATTGAATTACCTGCTTGTGTTTGTTCTGCTTCTAGTGAGTTTAAAAAACATAATCAGTTATTGAAACTTATGTAGTTTTTAATGGGGTTGGATGATTCTTATATGAGTATTAGGAGTTCTGTATTGTCTAGGGAAAGTATTCCTGATGTTATGGGGGCTTATGCCATCATCTCTGCTGAGGAATCTCACAGAATGGCTTCTAACAGTGGTTCTGGGCACTCTTAAAGGGCTCAGACCACTACTTTTTTTATCTAATGGGCCAACCAGAAACAATGTTCAAAGAAATCAGAACCCTAATGCTAATATATTGAGACCCATAACCAACAATTTAAATCAGAATGGTAATCAAGGCAACTTTAGACCTAATAATGGTAATACTGGTTTTAGACCTAATAATCAGAATGTTGTGAGACCAAAGTTTACCTCTAATGCTGAATTGGTTTGTGAAAACTGTGGGTACAATGGTCACACCATTGATAGGTGTTTTAAGATCATTGGGTACCCCAGTGACTTTGTTCATGGAAGAAAAAGGGGTAATCAAAACTTTAATGGAAATAATGTATCTAATAATTCTGTTGGTTCCACCTCTGGTCCAACTGGATTTTCTGATGAACAAATGGCTACTCTTCTCTCTCTTTTTAAAGATAACAGTGGAACTGCAAAGAATGTACAAGCCAATATGACAGGTACTGTTTTTAACTCTAGCAAGGTTTTTAATGAAAACTTTGATAAGTTTTATTGTTCTAACACCAGTTCTAAACTTGGGATGACTTACAATGGGAAGGTTATTGACTCTGGGGCTAACCGACACATGACTGATAGTGATAGGGAACTTGATAATGTGTTTGATATTTCTCATCTTAAAATAAAAGTTGCTCACCCAAATGATACTGAGGCTATTATAACTAAAACTGGTAACCTTAAACTTCCTAATGGTCTGATTCTTGTTGATGTGTTGGTTTTCCCTGAGTATTATGTTACTTTGATATCTTTGCATAAGCTTGCTAAAGATAATAGAATATTTGTTGTGTTTGATAAAACCAAGTGCTTCTTTGTTAACGAGGATTTGAATCTGAAAAAGGTGATGGGGATTGGTAAACAATGTGGAGGTTTATACTATTTAGATACTGAAGGTATTAATTGTAATAATCAAAACAATCTTGTTACCTGCTCTCTGTCTCATTATGATTGGCACTGTAGACTTGGACACCCTGCTGATCCTGCCCTTAATGTTCTTAAACAATCTTTAAAAATTGATAAAGATGAGAAAACCTTTTTTTGTGATGTTTGTCAAAGAGCTAAACAAACCAGAAATCCTTTTCCCTTAAGAGATCATAAAACTAAAAAACTTGGTGATATTGTTCATCTTGACTTGTGGGGTCCTTATAGGGTTACTAGTCACTCTGGCCATAGATACTGCTTGACTGTTGTGGATGATTATACTAGGACTGTTTGGTTGTTTCTTATAAAAACCAAAGATGAAGTTGTTTCTAACATTCAAAACTTTTATAATCTTATTAAAAATCAATTTAAAGGTAATGTTAAAACTTTCAGAAGTGATAATAGAACTGAATTTGTTAATCAAAACTTCAAAGTCTTTTGTGAAAATAATGGCATCATACACCAAACTTCCTGTTCTTATACACCACAACAAAATGGAATTGCTGAAAGGAAACATAGATATCTTTTGAATGTTGCTAGATGCCTTATGTTTCAGGGGGTATTCCTCTTAATTTTTGGACTGAATGTGTGCTAACTACTACTTATCTTATTAACAGATTGCCCTCTTCTGTGCTAAATGGAAAACCCCTTTTGAAATGATTTACAATACTTTTCCTAGGCTCTCTCACATTAGAATGTTTGGATGTCTGTGTTTTGCTACTATTCTTAATAGTTCAGATAATTTTTCCAGCAAATCTGAAAAGTGTGTTATGATGGGTTATTCTAGTTCTCAGAAAGGATATAGGATTTATAGTCTTGATAGGCATCAGTTTTATGTTTCTAGAGATGTTAAGTTTTTTGAAACCATATTTCCTTTTAAAGACTGTTTTTAATTACTATAAAAATAATTTTAATAAAGAAAATGTTTTTCAAGACTTAAATCTGTTGAATTTTTTTTACTTTGATGACCCTGAACTTCCCAATGATGAAGAGAGAGCAGCTAAACATAATGGTGAAAATCTGTCACCAAGTGCTAGTAGCCCACCTTCAAGTCTAGGTGACACTAGACACATTGCCTCAGGCAATGATACAAGTGATGCCAGCTTGAATAGGGAAGAGGCTGCCACACTTGATGAAAATGCTAACTCTGAGGGAACTGATGAAAACAATACCAATCCTTTCATTCATGTTCAAAACATGGAACAAAATGGTTTGAAAATGACTCAATCAACAATGTTTAGGGTGGTCAAGGTTTGAGAAGGTCCTCAAGGCCTTCTGTTTTTCCCAAAAACTATAATGATTTGTTGTCCAATCCAAAGTTAAGTATGGACTTGAAAAGTTTGTTGGATATTCCAAACTTGATAAAGATACTCAACTTAACAAAATGAGTGAACCAAAAAGTTTTTTTGAAGCATCTCAGAATCATCATTGGATTGATGCTATGAACACTGAACTTGCTGCCTTGCTTGAAAATGACACTTCGGACATTGTTGAACTCCCTAAAGGTAAGCCTTAGGGTGTAAATGGATTTGGAAATTAAAGTTTAAGTCTAGTGGTGAGGTTGAGAGGTATAAGGCTAGGGTTGTTGCCCAAGGTTTTGGCCAAAATGAGGGAATTGATTATGATGAAACCTTTGCCCCTGTTGTTAAAATGGTCACTATTAGGTGTTTGATTAACCTTGCTATCATGCAATCTTGGCCTGTTTTCCAACTTGATGTCAATAATGCCTTCTTTATGGTGATCTTGATGAAACTGTGTACATGAAACCACCCCAAGGATATCTTCCTGGGGGTGATAACTTGGTTTGCAGGCTCAAGAAATCTTTGTATGGGCTTAAACAAGCTCCTAGGCAGTAGAATGCCAAACTTACATCTGTTCTTAGTGAAAATGGCTTTATTCAAAGCAAGTCTGATTATTCTTTATACACTAAATCTCAGGGTAATTTATTTCTTGTGTTACTTGTGTATGTTGATGATATTATCATAACTGGGAATAATATTGCTGAAATTGAAAAGTTTAAGAGTTTTTTAAGAACCAAGTTTATGATTAAAGACTTGGGTAAACTCAAGTACTTTTTGGGAATTGAAGTTGTTGACACTAAGAATGGTGTTTGTTTAAACCAAAGAAAGTATGTGTTGGACTTGTTATCTGAGTATGGTATGCTTGCTTGTAAACCCGCTAAAACTCCTTTACCATCTAAACTTGTCATCACTAATCAGCCTACTAATGAGGACCCTCTTCTTGATAACATTGTTGATTATCAAAAGCTTACGGGAAAGCTCATTTATCTGACTAACACCAGGCCTGCCATTTCTTATGTTGTGCATTGTTTGAGTCAGTTCATGCATTGTCCTTTGAACTATCATCTCAAAATTGCTTTTAAGGTGTTAAGATACCTCAAAAGCTCTCCAGGTTTGGGTATTCATTTCACAAGAAACTCAGGTATGATTCTTGATGCTTATTCTGATGCTTACTGGGAAAAATGTGTTGTCACTAGAAGGTCAGTTACTGGGTATTATGTGTTTATTAATGGAAACTTGGTTTCCTAGAAAAGCAAAAAGCAAAACACTCTCTCTAAATCTTCTACTGAGGCAGAGTATAGATCTCTTGCCTCAGTAACCAGTGAAGTGATTTGGGTTCTCAAAGTCTTAAAAGACTTGCTAGTTGAAAACTTGCTTCCTGTCACTCTTCATTGTGATAGTAACTTAGCCATTAAAATAGCTGCCAACCCAGTTTTTCATGAAAGAACAACACATCTTGAAATTGACCTTCATTTTGTGAGAGAAAATTTTTTGAGTGATGTGATTAAAACTGTTAAAATAGAATCTGCAAATCAAATTGCAGATATCTTGACCAAAGGGTTGGACATGGAATTGCACCAAAAGTTTGATAAGGAACTTGGAATGATAAACCTATACGGGTTATCAGATTAAAGGGGATGTTAAAATGAGGACTTAATCTGTTAACCCATTGTAACTACATGAACTTATTGTGTTGTGTTTTAATCTTTCAGTTAGCTTGAAGGATATGGAGTGAAGGGTTTCTTGGACGATAAGGACCAATGTTGTGAAGTTGCTAAAGTGATTGCTGGACTTGGGCTCAAGCCCAACTTGAAGCCCTCTCTCTTCATAGCCTCAACGGCTCTATTAGGCCCTTTAGGGTTTATTTAGTGAGGAGCGTCTCATTTCTTGTTTGCATCGCCTCTTTTGTATCTGTGTGTTTTCTCCCAAAAACACACTTTGCTCTCTCTCTTGTTTGATCTCAGAAACCTTGTTTAATCTTTTTATTGTGTTTTGATTGTAAGACTATGATCATGTAGATCATAGGGCTACACGTGAGTAGTATTTAGTATTTTTCTATCTTAGTTTGTGTTCTTGATCTTGTTTAATAAAAGGAAAAGTTTTTGAGGTCTCTTGATTCGTGTTTTTCTACAGTCTGTCTAACGGATGAACTTAGCTTGCGATGCGTCATTTTGGCAATTAGCGCATTAAAGTTCTTATATTATTGTACATAAACAACTTGCATTAAGGAGACTGGGATTGTGCAATAGATATGAATCGACGCTCTTGTTCACTTGCTTGCTTGTGTATGCAATGTGATAGTTAGTTGGCCAACGTTGACACCCTCTAGCTTCCAAATAAACAGTCACAAAAAGTCATAAAGTCTAAAAGCAAATTAATAAACCATATCGATAACAATCTTGTTTGCTTATGAAGTAAAGGGGAAATTTCATATCTCCCCTTCTTTTAAATGAAAATTTCATATATACCCAAACATGCATTAAAAACATTGTAAATCATGCATTCGTAAGTTGCACTTTGGGTATATATAAATTAAACATAAAAGTAAGGTGATATATAAAATTAATCCTGAAGTAAAATATGATGTGTGGGTAACTTGTTTGTTTTAGTTTGTCTCATCGGTGGATGTTTAAAATAAATATGAGTATATAATCATAATAACATTTTGTTTTCTTAAACATAATCCATCAATTCATACAATTAATAATAGTATATCACTACAACAATCGACTCCTTCTCCAGCGAATTTTTGGTAATGGGTTATTACATGTAATGAATCATTACGTTCTATAATTGTAAACAAACAAGATTTTTCATTTAATCGTAATAACCCTTTCTATTACGACTTCCATTATATTGAAACCGTTAAACACATTTTTTTATCATTCCGTTGCACTAAAACTACACTTTTTATTCTTGAAATAAAACTGCACTTGTTATTCTTGAATTTTTTTGATAAAAATGTATATAATTAATTAAGATATAAATGTTGTAATTTACTAAATAAAAAAGAATTATTTTTGATCAAATAAATATTTTTGTTTTTGAATAAAACAGATTCATTCTAATTGTTTTGTTTTATAAAATAAAAAAATACGCGATGAATAAGTTGTAGTTGCCATGTTTTATTAAGTTAAAGTGTAAAGTGATGTTATTTAATTTTTATTACATAATGGAAAAAATATATGAAAACTGGGAGATAAACATTATGGTGGATCGAACCTACAACAAAATATCAATGTTTTGAAACGTGGGTCGAAAAACGAGTCATATTGACCCGGGTTTTATATTTTCGAAACCCATTCTTAAACAGGAGTTTTGTTGTAGTGGAGGAAGCATCGACAGTGGTGGAAGTAAGGGGGTGTTTGTTTTAGCTTATATAGTGGGCTTATAAACTTATTAGCTTATATAAGCTTAAAAGCCAAAATCAAGTGTTTAGTTAAGCTTATATAAGTAGGTTTGTAAGCTTATATAAGGGGGTTTTGGTAAGCCAAACATTTGAGACTTTTATAACAAAGGGTAGACTTATATAACTATTACATATAAAAAGACTTTTATACCCCATTTAATAAATACATAATTTAATATTTATATGTTTTTTTTGTCATTTTACTTTATTAATTTTAATATGTCTAACCAAACACTTAACATAAGCTTATAAGCTTATTTATATATAAGTCATATATAGCTTATATAATATAAGCCTATTCTCACTAATAAGCTTAATCAAACACCCCTAAGACACATTATTGAGAGACCATAAAAAAGAAAAGAAATAAAAGAGGAAGATGATAAGGGAATTATTGCTTGTGGTGACTTCATTTTTGGAAATTTACTGAAAATTATGAGAATGTGTATTGGTTAACGTTGGTCATGAGTCATGACATGCAACTGGTGAAATGAATATCTTCCACAAATTTCTTATCATCTTGACCAAGACTTATAACACCAATTATGCAACCTATGGTCTATCATCCACATATTCTGTCGTAAGCTTGGCCAACACAATTTGACTGATAATAACTATTTTCCATGTATAATGACATCAGACTTTTAAGAAGACTACCCTTACATGATTGCACATATCGTAGACAAGTAGCTAACGAGTTTCTTTCATAGCCGCACTTCGTTGCGTACTTAAGCTGATTTATGTTCATCTTGATGTGGGTGTTGTTTATTTTGTCTTTTAGCTGAAAATAAGTTTTACTTGAAGTAAATCAAGTTTTCTTTAATTTCCTGATGCTGGTATTGTTTCATTTTCTGTTTTAGGTGACAATTATGGGAAGAAATATGGGTGATAATGTGAATGATGAGATGGTTATGAATCTTGATTTGAAACTAGTGCCTTTTGTAGACCCTGCACCAGTAGTAGTTCCACCAATGACGTCCTCTGCTTATGTGCCGTTGTCGGATGAGCTAGAAAGTGCACACGGTAGAATTGAGTATCGGATTACGCAGTTAGAAGCGGTTAGTGCTAGGGCTAGGGCTAGGCAACGAAGGGTTGTTAGGGGGATATCACATATTCCTGTATCAGAAGCACTTAGACGGATTAGGATTGGGATTGGTTCGATTGAGGAAAACCCTCTTCATCAGGGAGTTAATGGTGTAGGGTCAGGTTCTGAAAGTACGCCGTCATTGTTGCACACTTCAGAGGCTGGTGGTAGTCGTCGACATCCTTCTCGTCCGTATTCTAGGGTGATATCTGAAAGTGCTGCTTCTCTGTCATCCATTCCGTCTGCGTTGAACAATCCAGAAAGGTTGGTTGAGGATCTTGAAACTTATATTAAAGAGCGTATTTTGAGGAGGACTGCAGAGGCACAACGTGTTTTCCCAAGTAATTCAGAGATAAATAATTTTCTTGCTAGTACTGGTGAGCCTCAAGAACCGGAGCCTCAGAATGCAGAGATGAATGCGGATATGCCACTGTCATCTTCGTCTCAAAGAACTGTGGCGACTACTGTTGTGCATGTGGATAACTTGTCGACAGACAGTGTAGAAATTGATTTTACTATATCACGTCCGTCTTCTTCTTCTTCTTCAAGAAGGACTACTGTTCCAAGGGCTTTGAGTTTAGAAGGTGGAACGTCACGTGGACTCAGGAGGGGCGACGTATGAGGTGATATTCCTGTTCCCTATAAAATGAAAGACTGGTACTACTATTGCGGTTTTACATTTGCTAATATCTCTGCAAGCCTTTAATCCATGTATTTCTTGTTATATTATGCATTGCTTTGCTAGCTGTAATTTCATCATCTGATTCAATAAAAACTGGTTATCAAGTTTCAAAAAACATTGATTCTGTTTTTTGTCTCATTTTTATTTTATTTAAATAAAGAATTTGGTAGCCTCCTCTTAGCTAAGTACCTCTAGTTTCCAGTTTTTTTGGTAGCCTGACTTAACATAGCTTGACCTGACCTGACCGGCTCGACCAGTTAAGCTTTAATTTTTCAAGAAATACTGTTTTAGGTGATCATGAAGCTCAAGTTATAAAACCTGCTTAAGACTGCCTTTAAATATTGGGCTAATTCTTGAAATGCCCCAAAATGTCACCTTGTTTCCCTTTTTGCACCCACCAAATGAAAATTTCCCAAAATACCTTATGCAACTTATGCAACTTATGCGACTTATGCGACTTTTCCAAAAATAGAAAAAAAAGTTCAAAATTTTTTCAAAATTTTCCCAAAATTTTACCATTTTTGGAAAAGTCGCATAAATCGCATAAGTTGCATAGGTTGCACAAGACATTTTGGGAAATTTTCATTTGGTGGGTGCAAAAAGAGAAAAGGGTTAACATCTTGGGCCATTTCAAGAATTGGGTCAATCTGTTACAATGTGTCAAGTAGAAGAAAGGAAGATATTACCCAAATGCTTATAGGAAGCACTTTTAGCTTATTTGTTTCTTTAAGAAGCAATTTGAGCTTATTTATTAATTTAAATCATTTTGAGGTTATTGATTACTTTAGGAAGTTGTTAAGAAAATTTACAGTCAATAAGCTATTATTAGACTTAAGCTTTTTCTAGTTGTTTGGCTATTAAAATCTTATTATGTCTTTATCTCTTAATTAACAACTTTTTCAATCAATAAGCTCTTTTATCCAGATGCTTAAAGGAAGCATTTTTAGCACTGATTTATTGCTTTTTCCTTAAGAATTACTTTAGGAAGCTAATTAGTAGCTATTAAGCATAATCTTTTTTCCGTTGGTCGACTATATATGGCAGCTGTTAACAACACTCGATAAGCTTAGCCAAACTCCTCCTCGCTAACAGAGTAGGTCATTATAAAGGTTTGAGTACGAACTATCCTTCGCTAGAATCAGATAAGTATTCTTCCTCGCTAAAATCAGGTAAGCATTCTTCCTCGCTAGAATAAGGCAAGTATTCTTCCTCATTTTCCGCCTCCCTCAACCCTTTGTATTCTCATAGACCTTTTTCATATCCCATCTCCTTGCGATATCTGATTCATAGAATTAGGTAAGGTCCTTCAACAGGTCAAAACGGGTAAGGCCCAGTTCACAACAGGTCAGACCCGGCGACAACGGAACTGACCCAGTGAAGAACATGGTACACCCTGTCAATAACCGATCAGACCTGGCCAAAACGGGTTGCAGGGCATACGGGTCAAACGAGAAAAGACTTAGAGCAACTAACTGAAAATTAACCTAATTTCTTAACTAACTGTGACACATGGGAGTACATAGCTATGCCAAGTTTCAGCTTTGAATTTTGAGTTAGGATCACACAGTCGGCATCAATGATACAAGTATCATGGTTATTCCAGAGGTGCTGGACCTGCAGATATTTATGATCGTATGAGTTATGATAAGCCAGCGAGGCTGATTTTGAAGGTAGTTATCCTGTTTCTCAGGCACCGTTCAGAACTAAAAATATATCATAACCTATTACTATGTCTTTGTAGTTCATATAGTAACAGTTTCAGTGTCTGTTTTTAAAGTCTCGTTTGCAGCCAATCTTCTTTGCGCATATCCCACTAGGCTTTCTCCCTGTGTGTAGAAAATCCTTACACGTCATACACTCGTTAATAGGTCGGTTGGTTGGTACAAAGAACATGCCAACATGCCCATTATGCCACCTATAACAAAGTGATAGTAGCATATTTGCATTCATATAGTACGCAATGCTTCACCGTAACATGTAACCAATTTATATGTCAAGCAAGAACTGAATCAAGCCTTCGTGAAGGTGCCCCGCAAGAACAACTCCAAGAAACCTGCAAAGGCCATTGCTTAATATAAGCAAATAAAAACACAATGAACCCCGTGCAAGGTATCAATCATATCAGCTTCTCGGTCCACTGCTTAATAATCAAGTTGTGCTGTATGGGACTTCAAAGGAGTTGTTAAATGACTCTTTGGTTAACTCCAGTTTTTTTGTGTTATAGTGGTCCTATTTTTAATAAAAACATAATTAAAAAAATAAAAACCCACGGCGCAAGCCCATAACGCGAGCCACGGTACAGTTCTCGCACCGCGCGTGGGCTCGCGTTATGGCTATAATTTTTGGCTGACAACTACGACGCTAGACCCTATAACACCACACACGATGTAGGTCTTCACGCCGTAAAAATGGCGTTTTGAGTATAGCTTGAGTGATAAAACATCATACGACATTACGTCTGGGTCACATGGAACATAGAACAGTGACACAACCAGAGGACTACAAGTCACTTGTTGGTGTAATACCCAAATATGCATTACTAAGGCTACTTACGTCAACGACTTAGTGCGATCAAAAAAATCTCGTTATATTCGTTTTCTCTCTGACGATTTACATGCAACGTTTTTCCGCATCCATGCGATCATTTTATATCAAAAGAAATATCACCCAAACCCTTTATGCCTCCTAAAATCGGTCCTGGAAACCGTTGATGCGTTTTAAAAACAGGTAAAGTACCCAAGCTAATGAATCGAACCTGAGTTGCCTAGCTTAAATATACTAGCGTAGGTATAACAATGTGATTTGGTTTGTCACCAGCTCGGCTGCTTTGCCAGATGATTAAATATTTTATTTCTATCGTTTTAAACGCTACATGATGCTGTCTATATGAGTATATTATCCCTTTTAAACACTAGTTTTAAAAGTATTTACGAGCATGAATACAGTACTTAGGATGGTTATTGGAAGTTCCACCGTGATCCAAACATATGGTCACATCACCCCATGTGAATTTAGACAAGAGAGGTTTTAGTCGATCCCTTTTGGAGCGGGCAGAAGGGCTTGTCCTATATCCAAGGGCACCTTGGTTCGACCCACCAGTGAGTATCTCTAACAGTTTTTACTCTTATAGGATTTAATTAGATGTGAGGGTACTGAATCACGATTAATTGTTCATTTTGTGTTGACAGCTCAAACTTTTGTAGTAAACTGCAAGATCAATGTGTAACATCTGAAGCACCAAACCCGTCAATGTCCAGGCGTACAAAGGATTTCACCAGCTGTTTTAAACTCACAAGGAGTCTCATAAACTAAAGAAATTATTTAATTTTAATATACACCAAATTGGTTTGCAAACAATTCACGTTTTACTGTGTCACCTCTTAGGTTTATAACAGCTTAGCAGTATTGTTTGTGTATTCTATGCCTGCGCCTGTGAGGCAGGCGCCTCCGGGGTATAACATGCCAATGCAGCAGCAAGGTATACGGTTATACCACCACAAGGATTACTCAAAGTGGTCCTAAAAGCGAGTTGCCTGCAGGTGTTTATGGAACGACAAATTTTGGTGGGTCTCAGTATGTTCAGGTTCTTTCTAGCCAGCATCTTGTTGTTAAACATTCACATTTTTAAGCCTCAAAATATGATTCTCGACAACACCACCACTATTTGGTCTACAGATTTTATGTATTCTTCGAAACAATTTCTTTTGTTTGCTTGATCTATGAGCTTTTGTGCCACTAATATCCTTCTCTGGCAATGGCAAAATCCTAATTCGGTCACTAGGATCGTGAATATGGTTAATGTAATATTCGAGATCCTTTGAAATCCTTTCAATTTCATACAAATCGAGAAGAGAACTGGCAACATGATCAGCACTAGACATTGATTTGTGGAATGCTCCATTCTCATGTGCGTTTTCCATAGCTTCCAACTTGTACGTAGAAGGCCCGGTTACAGTATCGTTTGATGCCGCTACTTTTGCAAGAGCTAGTTCGTTGGTATTTTTGTTTGAGTTTTGTTTTATGATCATGATTTGATTGTGTGTGTTAGAGATTGAGAAAGGCCAATGTTGTGCTGCTCTTTTGGTTTATCATTAACTTGGATGCATGCATAAATATATTAGGAGTAAATCATACAAACTACAAGTCATGGATGTCTGCATTTTTGGTGCTACGACACCGATGAGCTAGTTTGATGTGACGAATCGTTTAGAAAAATATATATTAGGGCATCCACAACCATAGACTAATATGCGATCAATAGATGATGAGTCATCAATTAATGCATTGTGAAGACTCGAAATCAAGCGTACGTATAATACTCGTGTGTATCTGAACACACTACAAAAACACTCGTGACATTAAGTACTTTATGAATATTCAATTCATATATTTTTTTTATTTGATTAATCTAATGATAGTGGACAAATAAAAGATGTACTATCTTTATAATAAAATAACATGTATTAAATTGGGTAAGATTTAATGCATTGTGGAAATTTAGTGTAATGATGATTTGATAATGATGTGGCATTGTATTGAACTGAATTGAGTGTAATGTATTGGAGATGCCCTTAGACTCCAAGTCATATGAACATACTTACCACACTAGAATAACATGAAAGCGCCTTTTATAGACACACCAAAACAAACACATACACTATATATATTACGCTAGGCAATGGTTTGGTAATTTGGGCACACAGCCCTTAACATTTTGGCGGCGTGACAACGTGACCTCTAAGACAGAAACAAAGGGTTTTGTATATAAACTTCTGTTTTCTGAAATAAAATTTTAATAATTGTCGAGTGTCTATACAAATCCAAGACTTGAGTGGCGAGTGGCTGATAGAAAGAAAAAACGAAGTGGCGTCATTCAGCAAGTGAAGTCAAGACATTACTTAGAGTAAAGTGCAAAAATCATCCTTGTGGTTTGTCAAAAGTTTGAATTATATCCCTCGTTAATACTTCGCGCAACATACATTATTGTGGTTGCAAAATAGTACACCATACATCCCTGAGGACGGATGGTGTAAATATTTTTTCGTTAAGGCTTAAAAGTGTTTGTTATCTTAGGGGTATTTTAGTCCTTTTACAACCTAGGGATGATTTTTGCACCTAACTTTTCAAAAAAAAAAATTCCAAAAAAAATTTCAAAAAAATTTCAAATTTTTTTTAAAAAGGTTTCGAAAAATGTTTTCTTTTTTCGAAAAATGTTTTTTTTTAATGTTTTTTTTTTAAGTTTCGAAAATATATTTGAAAAAAGTTTTTTCAAAAAAAATTCAATTTTTTTTTTAAAAAAGTTTTGAAAAATGTTTTTTTTAATGTTTCGAAAAATGTTTTATTTTTTAAATATTTTATTTTTTAAAATAAGTTTCAAAAAAAATTTGAAATTTTTTTTTTCGAAAAAATTCAAATTTTTTTTTTAAATTTACGAAAAAAGTTTTTTTTTCAAAAGTTTTTTTTTAAATGTTTTTCGAAAAAAAAAAAACTTTTTTAAAAAAAAGCTTTTCTAAAAAACTTTTTTTTCAAAAAAATTCAAATTTTTTTTAATCTTCGAAAAAAAAAATTTCAAAAGTTTTTTTTATAAAAGTTATTTTTTAAAATGTTTTTCGAAAAAAAAAAACTTTTTTTTAAAAAAGCTTTTTTTTTTAAACTTTTTTTAAAAAAAACTTTTGAAAAAAAAACTTTTTTCGAAAATTTAAAAAAAAAATTGAAACTTTTTGAAAAAAAGAATTTCAAATTTTTTTTGAAACTTATTTTAAAAAAGAAAACATTTTTCGAAACATTAAAAAAAACATTTTTCAAAACTTTTTAAAAAAAAAATGAATTTTTTTGAAAACAACTTTTTTCAAATATATTTTCGAAACTTAAAAAAAAACATTAAAAAAAACATTTTTCGAAACTTTTTTAAAAAAAATTTGAAATTTTTTTGAAATTTTTTTTGGAATTTTTTTTTTGAAAAGTTTGGTGCAAAAATCATCCCTAGGTTGTAAAAGGACTAAAATACCCCTAAGATAACAAACACTTTTAACCTTAACGGAAAAATATTTGCACCATCCGTCCTCAGGGATGTATGGTGTACTATTTTACAACCACAATGATGTATATTGCGCGAAGTATTAACGAGGGATGTAATTCAAACTTTTGACAAATTACAGGGATGATTTTTGCACTTTACTCCATTACTTATCTGCTCTTACTGATCAGGTGGCATAAACCGCTCTACCAAAGAATGATGAAAATACTACTGAGAAGGCAATGTACTTGCTTCGAAAGGACGTATGTAGTTGCCCTAACAAGAAAAACATCAGCCTTACAAATGTAAAGAAATAGAAACCCGGAATGATCCACTGCAATGTACACATATCACTACATGAGTATTTTATTTGTACAATGCGTCCTTTTTAAACACATTCCGGACACTAGATCAAGGATCAAACCAAAATGTTCTGTCCATATACGTGTGTACTGTGAGAAAAAAAAACTTTCACAACTGATGGAGGATCATAAAAATAAACTGGTTATTTAGTTTATTTGTGGTATCTTTTATTTAGTTTTCATATTTTGTGATATCTTTTATTTAGTTTTTTTATTTTATGTTTTGATGTAGCAAAAAATTAGGATAGATAAATTGAATCTGTTGATTCCCAGGGAATACCAGAAACAATCCTTCCAACTAGAGGTGCAAGGAAGATCCGGATTTTTTAAAATCCGGTCCAAAAATTCGATCCGGATTTTTGAAAAACCGGATTTTAAAAATCCGGTCCGGATTTTTAAATCCGATCCGGTTAGACCGGATTTCCAAATTTTGCGAAAATCGGATAAAAACCGGATTAATTATCGGATTTATCCGGTTTTCTAAAAATCCGGTTTTATCCGGATTTTTTTTAATATATATATCCGGTTTTTCTAAATATATTAAGTGGAGGGATGTGACATTTCAGTGAATGAATGTGTGACACTGCTTTGATGTTGACTCATGATATTGACAATACACGTGTATGTCTCATTATCTTGGGACTTATTTTGATTAATGCGTTTTTTTTAAAGGGCAAAGTAAAAAAAAAGACTAAAGTACACATGGAGGTCCCCTACCCAGACTTTTTTTTTCAAAATTCCAAAAAAAAGACTTGTACTTTTGATCAACTGATCAACCCACTTAAAACTTTGACACGTATATAACTGATCAACCTTTTTTAATAATATCTTTTCCCAAAACTTTGACCTATACATTCTGACATGTGTACTGTTCCATTGATCAACCGACGGCGGATCAACTGATCAACCTTCTTTTTGACTTTGGAAATTGAAAAAGTAAAAAAAAAAACTGTACTAGTTTGTAAGATAATCTTTTGATTTCTTCTTTTGATTGTACTTGTTTTGTACCCGTTTTCATTAAAAATGGCTATATTAGATCATTTTTTGATTAATTGTTTTAATTATCATAATTATCATGATTCCTTTGGTAAGTTTTTTCTTTAATTTATCTTAATTCATAATTGAAATCTATTTGTTTATGTTTTTTTAATTCATGTTTCAATAATCTTGATTATCATGATTTCTTTTATATGTTTTTTTCTTTAATTTATCTTAATTCATGATTCAAATTTATTTGATTATTTTTTTTAATCAGATCTATAATGATTAATTATTTGCAAAATAATTATTTGTAAAATCAGGATAGAAATTTAATTCGATGAATATTTTGCAAAATCATGATAGAAATTTAATTCGATGAATATTTTGCAAAATAATTATTTGTAAAATAATTAGAATGATATATTCATTAGAATGATAGTTACATCCAATTTGATTCATTAATGAATTGTTTTCGTTTTTTTGAATTCCTTGTAAGTTTGAATATGAAATAAGGTAAGATTGATTATTACTGAATCGTTATGTTAAATCCTTGGTGGTCATAAATCCTTTGTGGTCATAAACTCTCAAATTTCTGTTTTTACAAGTGTGTTTGGATTATACCCGTGTTGCCTTGAACCACCAGGATTCCATAAGGTTAATTGTGACTGCATCATTTGTTTTAGAGGTTAAGTATGACTGCATCATTTTTTTGAGGACAATTATAGCTAGTCTCCATCACCATCTGACCTTTTGCATAATGCTTATACTGTTTAGGAGTATCATGCTACAGTTCATGCTAGGAGCAAGCTCCATTATTTCCCGTTGATTAAAGATAGGCTTGGTCTTGAGCGTAGTGAATTATTTCGTTCCACATGCTTTGGACGTTGGTTGGATTTAAGTTATGTTGACAACGAGGAAGGTCTCATACATTACATGATACAAAAGCAAAAGTTTCAGGATAATAATCATTATGATTTGCCACTCATTTATAATGTCAATGGACATACCCTACATTTTGGTCGTCGTGAGTTCTGTCTCATTACCGGATTTAGATTTGGTGCACATAGCTTCCGTAAGTTTAGGGAGGGTAAAATCAGTTTCCGTGATAGAGTATTCCCTGAAAAGATAGGGGAGTATGTTAAGATCCTAGACCTTTTAGCAATGATGGAGGATGAAGAGCGTTTTGCCAAGTTGTCTGATGAGGACTCCATACGAGTTTGTCTACTATTATCTTTGGAAGTGATATTTATGGGTCATGAGCTAAGTTCAGATGTTGACGATGTTTTCCTTAGAATGGTTGAGAATCTGGGTGAGTGGAACGCTTTCAGTTGGGGTGAATACATCTGGCGTGAGTTGTATGGTTCCATCAGAAATGTGCACTCAAAGAATCATGATTCTCACATGAAAGCCTTGCAAAAAAATCCAAACTTTATTCCATCATATACATTATCTGGCTTTCTTTTATGTTTCAAGGTTAGTAATTTTACATTACCAGCTATATTGATAATTTTATACAACTTCCTTGTGCTTGCAATATTGATTTAAAATTTTTATACTATTTAGATCTGGATTCTAGAGTCATCAAGTATGTGTGATCGTTGGTGGAGGAGATCTTCTCAAGAGATCCCGAGAGGCTGTTTCTGGGTAAAGCACGGAAGCTTTCAACATTGGGAGTATTTTGGTGAACTTTTTCCACAGGTTACCGATTCTCTTTACATTATTATTAGTTTTACCCATTCTCTTTACATTATACTCATAAACTTTGTGATGTCCCAAAACAAGACGGAAAATAGGTATCGTTTTTGGTAACCAAAACAAGACGCAAAATCATTCATATAAAGGCTTTTAGGGACTTTTACAAGAATATATTTGTTCTTTTGTGTAAATGGAGTATAAGATGTCACCCAACGATTGAACATGACTATAAGATGCCCATTTGTTTCGTAACACTAAAACCAGTAGATTTTATACATAATTTCACAGCATTCAGATCGAATCTCTTATTTTGTTCTATAGATAATACAAATAAACAGTATTTACATGAATAAAAACAGTTTGATAAATCGGTATGATTACTCCTGATTACTTATAAACTTTGTGATGTCCCAATTAGATACCTCACATGATTAATTTGATTTTTAGGCCAAAAAACCTTACGGGGACCTATACCCAACAAGAGCTGAGGGCCAATCAGATTGGTATACAGTTAGCAATAATTTTTTCAAGTGGTATACACCTAGAGCTCCACCTGTTGAATATGGAGGTCTTTTTGGTGAGTATCTAAGAAAACTGAAAGCAACTCGAGAATGAAGGGTTTCGAGCCAGCCAGAGTTGTAGTAAAGAGGTGACGCTTACTGATCGAGTTATTGCGTTGGAGAGTTTATGTGAGAGTTTGATGATTCTACCCAAAGAGATAAAAAGTTTGAAAGCACGGATTTACAAGCTTGAGACTATCCTTAATGTAATATTTTAACCCTAATCAACATTTACTTTAATTTTTTCTGTTATGTATCCTATTACATTATTTTTTACTAACATTTATATTTGTAACAGGTCATTAGTCGTAAACAGAAACCCCGTATTCAGAAACACAAGGTAATATTTATTGATATTTAATATTTTTTACAAGCCAGTGGATTGTGTTAGTATATTCATAAACACAAGTTTATATTTTCAATTTGCTGTTGTTATAGGTGACATCGGATACTGTTAATAACGAATCTGATTTGGCTGACAAGTATTTGAGTGATGAAGACTGTGTCTTAAATGATTTGGTCGATCATTTAGATGATTTTGTTCATCTTCCACTTTTGGTTAGTGAACTATCTAATGTTGAAAATTTTTGAAATTAAATTTTGTATTAACTAGTTATATG
Source organism: Glebionis coronaria (assembly GCA_025667525.1). NCBI lineage: Eukaryota > Viridiplantae > Streptophyta > Magnoliopsida > Asterales > Asteraceae > Glebionis > Glebionis coronaria. The sequence goes on from CM046879.1 coordinate 607,749,023, forward strand.
CTTAAATGATGCTTGTACTCGCAGAAAGGTGATGTTGAAAGGTCCCAATCAATTGATGAATGTTTGAAAGCTGAGAAGCTATTTGCTGAAAAGAATAGGATTGCAGAGGTTAACAGACGGAGGAACAAAATGTTGTTGGAAGAACAGAATGACATGAGAAGTATGCATTCAGATAAGCGGAATCATATAAAAGCTGCTTTAGAGAAATGTGGAGCAAACAAGAGCCGTTATGTTAATGTCCGCAGGCCACTGTTTGTTGAAGTTTCAGAACAAAAAATTCCAAGCTTGGATACACTGAGAAATCAAAAGAATTTGCTTGACGCGGATATGATTGAAAGATGTGAAGCACTTGAACCGTGGATTGAGGTATGGCATACACTGCCTTAAAGTGATTGGTTTGTTTTTCCCGTTGACTTAAAGTGATTGGTTTGTATTTATTCTGTTTAGAATCTCAAGCGACCATCCAAAGCTATTGATAAAGTTTATTGTGATTACTATTTGGAAGCGTTTCTGATTACCTCTGGCTGGGGTAACTGCAAGTTTCCTTGGTCCAATGACATTGTGGTTGATCGACGTTTCTGGGACAGTTTAACTGGGGAGGATGAGAATCGTTTAGGTTGGTTTTGGGACGAGGTAAGCCATATTTTCACTGACTCTATGTTTTTATGTGTTTACTATTGTATATGGATGTTTTTTTGACCAAGTTTTTGTGAATTGCATACAGCACATTGATTTATTTTCGTGGTACATCTGGCGATTTAGAAAATCTTCTCATGATTGGTCGATTGTTAGTTGTTACTTTCTGACGCTTCTACTTCAAGACTCGATTCCTTTGTTCTATGCAAACAATGAAATATACCCATTGGCATGGACTGATGTTGAGCAGGTACCTTTTTTTAACTAGCGAAAATTACTGTTTTGGTCCCTTTTAGGAGGTAGTTGTCCAACAGAGGCCATAACTAAGTAGTATAAGGCTAATTATAAATGTAAACATTTTGTAGGTCTTCATTCCAATAAATCAACCCAAGACGAAAGTGTCCTAAAAATTACCAAAAAATTAGTATAAACTAAAAAAAAATATAAAAATCACAAATTTGAAAACCAAAAAGTCTAAAACCTATTTAATAATTTTATATTAATTTATAAAGTTAATGAAAAAACCTTAAAATTAAATAAAATTAAAAATAAACTAAAATGGAAATTTTAAAAGCTGTATATCTCAATATATTTAATTAAAACCTAAAATATTTTTTGAAAACTTTTAAAATTAATTAAACTATTTTTAATCTAATTATTAAAATACGGGTACTAAAATAATCATAAAAATTAATTTAATAACGTGAAAAATAAGATTTTTAAACTAAAAAGTCCTAAATACTATAATAAACAAATAAAAAATCAAAAGAGGCTAAAAAACTAAGTAAATAAGCTGAAAACAGCTTATGTATAAGCTGTTTATATTTGAAAACCCAAAAGTAAAAACCCATTAAATAGAAAACAAACGCACCTTGGTCAGTAAAAGACCCAAGGGCAGAGTTGGTTAACACGTTGGTGTGTGGGAGAGATGGCGCAGGTTCGAGTCCTGGCCAGTCTCTTTTTACAAAAACTATTTTTTTTTCTTTTTAATCCAAACACACCCCTGATGACTATAATCTACCAAAAACACAAAAACTGAATAAAGTCTACGAGATTTAAGCCAACAAGAACAAAAAACGTGCCCAGGTAGAATAAACTTGCTACAGTGACTAAAAGTTGATCATTTGTGAAAATTGTGCTATGGTTGAGCACTATTGCATTTGGTAAATAAGATTGAGAACAGTACATACATTACACAAAACAAACAAAAGAAAAGAAATACAAGACATAACATAGCAGGGAGATTATATAATTTCACTTGGTGGACTATTAAGAAGAAATAACGATTCCTTGTAGGGGCCGACCATGAAAGAACTGGGTACTCCTTGAATAGCTAGGTTGTTTACAAACTGCCTGGTTGGTCTGTTCCATGTTTCTAGGATGTGAGGAAAACCAACAGGGTTTACACTACTCACAAATATCGGTTCGTTGTTATTTGTAAACCCCAACAACTTTGGCACTACCTCGATAACCCTTTCGTGAAAGTAATTCACTCCAGCCATTGAAAGCAAGCCATCCACCACATCTAATTGCCAAGCACAAGTAACTCGTCCTCTTAGAAAAACAACTGTCCCTGAAATTATGAGACGATTGTTTAGTTTTGAAAGTGTGTATGGAGGTGGAATGGCTCTTGTTATCTCCTCAGGGATATCTTCCAGTATAAACTGGTGAGTATCCAGTCCAAAGGACAAAATCATATATCTTATGTGCTCTTGATCACGGTTACAAATATAGTTTTCAGAACACACCCAATAAATTCTTCCGGCCACCACCGCCTGGCTGCCCCTTTTGATTCGAAGAGATCCCCGGGGCGAATCTTCGGGTAACAAATCAATCCATACACGTGAGGACATTGTAAATACAGAGACTGAGCATGCACCTTCAACTACTGGATTAGTTATCTTCACTATGGTAGGTTCCTGTGTTGCCTCAGAAACACCAAACCCAAATACCTTTTTGGAAAAAGGAGCCTCTAGATATGGTGCCAAGATAGTCACATTTTTGTCCAATGTTGGGTTCCAGAGAACAAATGCGATATCGCCGGCATGGACAAAACACCATATACCTTCAGAAGTGCAGAGTGCATCCAGAGAAGCAGAATTTAATCCAGAATTCCCAACAAGTCTGAATTCTAAGTCACTATTCACCTTATACATGATACCATTACCCAGAACCTCTTCCTTGTATTGAAAAATAAAGCTGCAATTAGCAACCTCATGAGACCCGTATTCACGAATGAAATCTTCTGCGTCAATGATAGCTTTGAGTGACTTGCATATCTGACGACATCTGCATACGTCTCTTACAGGTAGTCTAAGCATTACTTCTCTTTGTATTTCTGATGGAATGTAATCAGACATTTTTTTAAATTGTTTGTGACAAAAGAAACAAACAATTCGTATGTTGTATGTGATGAAGAACTTTTTGTCAACATACTTATAAGCTAGTAAATGTAAACTTAAAGATCATAGTACAATTTCATTAGTTGACTTTGTATCTCGACAAGACAAGTCAAAATAAATACTACTTGATCACTTGAGCACCGTCAGTTGATCAATTAACCAAAATGTTTGATTAATGTTTGTGATTATATGATCGAGGAGGCAAGTGCGTTGTGTTAAGAATTGATTAATGTTTATGATTATATGATTGAGAAAGAAATGGATTAGAAGAGAAAGACGGTTACGAAAACTATTTTTATATGATTGTAAACCTCAAAAATATCCTAATATCCTAATAAAGCTAAAAACTATTTTTAAAAATTTGTGATTATATGATTGAGAAAGAAATGTGATTATATGATTGTAAACCTCAAAAATATCCTAATAAAGCTAAAAACTATTTTTAAAAATTTTAAAACCAAATTAAACTATTTTTAAACACTTAAAAACTATTAAAATCTATTAAATCTTAAATTAGTTATAAAAAATAAATGAAAAGTCCTAAAAAGATTTGAAAAGTTACAAAGTTCCTAATTTAATGTCTACAATCTAGGAAAAATGAAAAAAGTAGAAAAAACCAACTTTCTGTTTTTAGCAATAAAATAATATTAAAATAATCAAAAAAATAAAAAGTTTATAAATAAATTCTAAAAAATTACTAAAAATCCTAAATAATGTAACTAAGATAAAAATGCAAATTAAAGTTCCTAAAAGCTTTTTAATAATTATATATTAAATTTCAAAGTTAATAAAAAACCCTAAAATCAAATAAAATTAAAAATAAAAGTTTTTGAAAACCTTTTGGGCTGTAAACCTCAAATATATAAATTAAAACCTAAAAACAATTTTTTCAGATTTTTAATATACCTTTTACTATTTTTTAATGACTTTTTAAAATTAAAACTTAAAATAATCCTAATAAATTAATTAATAATGGGAAAAATAAACTTTTTGCTCAGAAAAGTCAAAAACCCTAATATAAACCTAAGAAAAATGCTAAACAGGAAAAAGCTACAAGAAATAAGTTAGAAATAGCTTATTTATAAGCTGTTAATCAAATAAGCTACAAATCCAATAACCCTTAAATAGATAATGAAATGAAACTTAAACGTAAAAAACCATCCGGATCACTGGTAAACACGTTACTCCTCCAAAAGAGAGGTCGCGTGTTCGAGCCCAGGCCAGGTGAGTTTTTGCAATTTTTTTTTTTTTTTTTTAAACTTTAAAAACACAAAGCAGTAACTATTACTTACTTAAAACTTACTTTTAAATCAAAAACAAACAAGAATCAAGCTTTTATGGATCAAAACGTGCCCAGTTTAGGCAATATGACTGATGAACACAAGTGTTATTTCTTCACTTGCGAAAAATTGATCAAGAGGGCTTGATCTTGGTTATGTGGATGTTTGATTGGATACAAGGGGCAACCTTATACCCTTTGGAGTATAAGGAGTCAAAATAAACACAAATCAACCAAGATCACTTCACAAAATCCACACAAAATGCACAAAGAATGTTGCTGATATGAATTGCTAGTTCTAAGGGTGTTTTCTGATCTACTTGGCACACAAGTGAAATTTAGAAGCCCATATCTTGCATACAAACTAAACACATGGCATACAACCAATACTCAACCCTGCTTAAACCTATAATCTAACAACCTAATGAATTAGAGGCACAAATTTCCACAATTTCAGTCACAAAAGCAGTTTACTGGAGTTTTGCTATGTTTCTCAAATTTTCAAATGCAAATGCTTTTAAATCTTCACAAAAATGAAAACCAAATACCCTTAGCACCTATTACCAACCTAGTGAGTAACTTAGACCAGTTTTAAGCCAAGATTCAAGACATACAATCCAATAAAAACACTGATCCAAACACCCCTTAATATTTCAGAAAACAAATTTTTCAAACCAAATGGATACAAAACTCAACAAATCTGATTCCAATCAATCCTAACATGCATACTATACTCTAACAACTCAAAATAAATGAACAACACTTTAAACCAAGCCCAACCCGTTGAGCCATTAAAATGGTCACCCGGAATTTTCATTATAACAGTTCCTTAACCGTCTCTTGGAAAATCTTTATCCATAAAAAGCAGAAAATCTATCTAAAAAAAACCTAATCTATATTTGTATCCCTAATCAATCGTTAATGATGAACAAGGGTAAAGGTTAGTCAATTATTATTTTTCTTTAACTCTTTTTAATTTTTTGATGAATGTTCTGATCATTTTTGTTAGATGATAATCAAAATAGGTATTAACACCTTATATATACTTGTTGCTGATCATTATTATCTAACCTTAATAATGATCATAAACAATATTCATTATTTTTATTATTGATTATCATCTAGCAAAAATGATTAAAATTATTTGAAAATGTTAGGATAGTTTTTCATTAGACATGTAATCTGATAATTAGGATTGTATATGATGATTAAGATAATGTAAAATACATTAAGAAGTGTCTTTCCCGATTGGTTTCTGGATAATATATATATCAAACCTAAAAGTTAGGCTTATTAACCCTGCAGAGATAATTAACCTTGAATCAGACAGTACTCCAAATGAGATCCATGACAGTAATTCGGTGCATATGAGTTCGAGTGACAATTATGATACTAGTTCAAGTGATGATCATACTCCTCCCATTGAGTATAAAATAGTTTCAAGCAAAGGGCCATACAAATACTGGCTAAACTACTTTTATGAAGATCCTTGTGATTTAGATAAAAATGAATTTTTCTTTAAAGTCCCGATAGATACCAAACCTAAGTATGGAGATGAAGAGGAGTATGATATTGCAGGGCCTTCAAAGCCAAAAACTAAAAAATGGAAAAGTCCATTTCTATCTTCAAGTTCCGAGGAAAACGAGGAAGACATTCCAGGGCCTTCAAAGTCGAAAACTAAAAAATGGAAAAGTCCATTTCTATCTTCAAGTTCCGAGGAAGACGAGAAAGACATTCCAGGGCCTTCAAAGTCGAAATGCACAAACATTCCAGATGCTTCAAGCTCAACATCTAAACCAAAGGTTTGACAAACTCATGGTTGCTTTTGTTGTTTTGCCTGTATGATATGTTATGTAATCTTATATTAAAGAATCTGTATGTTATGTAATATTTTGTTAAAGAACCTGTGAGGCGAATCTGTAAGGTGAATTTGTATGACATATTTGGTAATTGGTATGACGAATTTGTATGACTAGTATGGTATGACGAATTTGTATGACTAGTATGGTATGACGAATTTAGTGCAACAGAATCCCTGCCAGTAAGAGAACTTCAAACTTCAAATACATAAATAGTAGTAGATTACGACACATAAAATAAAGAAAAAACAACACAAACAGTCTACACGATACATAGTAGTAGATTACGACACAAACAACTGGTGTCGTTTATTTAAAACACAACGATAAAGACACTAACTCGACATGCATCACATTGGTTACCATTATATTGTTCACAATGACTGCATGAAAAGCTCCAAGTCATGAATCCGAGCATCGGATTCATCCATCAATGCCCCAAGCCTCCTAAGCTCTGAGACATCACGGGCTTGCATGTCATTCAAAAGATCAATCATTCGACTCACACGCCGATCTGGGCTAAGGCTAGAAAGCTCCATTATGAAAGCAGTAATCTGATCAATAGAGATGTTCTTTTGCGTATGCAGAAGTTCAATCTTACCCCTCCATTCCCTCTCTTCTTCAACCTTCTTCCTTAGATAGAAGTAGAAACAATTGCCAAGGTCATCTGAGGAGCAAAGCAACTGCAAAGACTGAAGCATCAACCGCCAGGTCATTTTTTCTTAACCTTATTCCTTTAACTATGGCTTTCCAATGTGTTGAAACCCAATGCAATGATGCCCTTAAATAAGACCTCACCTAGCCACTATTGCCATGTGACATTGGATTCTTTTTCTAACTAGCTATGCAACAAATGATGCAAGTTGCACCCTATCTCAACATTGACATACTCAGTCAATGACACACTGCATCCTGCCCATATGCTGTGTCAAATCAGCGAGTCACAGCCACACATTAGTCATGATTAATAGGGCAATATTCAACTAAGCTTTTCAGTAATTCTGTTGTGTTACATATACATCATGCAGACTGTTTGTGTAGTAAGATATGCATGGACATATTCAGTCAATGATATGCGAATATATGCCCTATATTTGATCATGCATGGACATTAGTTCATGCTGTGTTACATATGCCCGAATATATGTCTCTTATGGACATTAGTTCATGCTGTGTTACATATGCATGGACATAATTAGTCAATGACACATTACTTGATCAGTTTATATGTTGATCAACGTCCAAATTGGTTGTTGAGTATATTAATAAGTAGGTTGTTGAATATATTAATAAGTAGTTAATGTAACTTGCCTTATAAAAAAAACATTTGTTACAAATTAACCATATAACGTTTAATCAAATAATCAATATATTGGAGAATGTCGGATTACATACCATTTGAACTTCAACGGGAAATCATGACAAGACTTCCCGTTGAGGATTTAGTTCGATTTCGTCAAGTGCGTAAGATATGGAAGGCTTCGATAGACGATTCCGACTTCGTCACCGATTACGGTTCGTGTAAAACATATGCGTGTTCTTTTATATTTAAATATAATCACGGTGAAAATTGTTTTATGTTTACGGTAAAAGATAACCGTACATTCACATATCTAAATTCGCCAATGAATTTTCAAAATTTTAAACCAGTTTCTTCTAGTGAAGGGCTTTGGTGTTTTTCTTGTAGTGATGATATTTCACTTGTTGTCTGGAACCCGTCAATTAAAAAAATTGTAACAATATTGACGGAGCAAAATGATCCTGCATTATACAAAAAGGTATTTGGGTTTGGTGTGCGACCCGACAATCTTGACCCAATAATTGTAAAAGTTACTTATCCGATGTATGGTGAAGGAAAATGGCAAGTGTCTGTTTTTACATTCACGTCCAACTGTTGGACCGTTCTTGAAGATATTCGTATACCAAGTTGCTCAATTAGAATTAAAAAGTCGTCTCAAGTAGTAGTTGATGGCAAAAAATTTTGGGTTGCTTATGAAAGGGCTCGTTCAAAACATTTTAGGAGATTGTGCAAAAGGTACATGATTCTCTCTTTTGATATGGTAACTTTTAATTTTCTAATACAGCCTGTTCCTATTGAGATAAGATCTATGATTCGGCCTCCATTCAACATTTCTCAACTAGGAAACTCTCTCGTAATATCCGGAAGTTTCGTCATGTTGGAAAGTCGAAATGTTTTTGGATGGGTGTTAGATTTTAATGGTGAAATTGTGTCAAACATTAGATTATTATTCCGTTTAGATATGGTTATTGAGCAAGTTCCAAAATTACTTGGAATTACAAACAATGGTGATCCAATATTCGATGTTAAGGAAAGTCCACGAGGGTTACCTCACCGACTACTAATGTGGAACGGAAATATGCAAATCTTTCAAAACCCTGAGGGCATTCAAGGAGATCGTGGTTCTTTTTTAGTTGGCCCATATAAAGAATCACTAATCCTTCTTAACCGTCCACAAGGGCAAGTACTATCTTAGTAGAAAATCTTTAAAATTTCTTATTGTTAATTTTCTTTGTATCGTTATTATGTCAATGTATCTGTGTTTCGTTTTAGGATTGTGCAGTGATTATATGCTATTTGGAGCCTTTGTTTTTACTTTGCACAAGTGAAGTTTCCATCTTTCTGCTTGTGTTCATAAGAAGTGAACTGGGCACGATTTTAATTAATTTGGATTTGATCTTGTTATAAAGTGAATTGTGTTTGTGTTTTTGTGAGTAAAGAAGTATAAAGTTTGGATTGAAAAAGTTAAAAAAGAAAAAAAAAATAAATAGCAAAAACTCACCTGGCCTGGGCTCGAACACGCGACCTCCCTTTCGGAGGAGTAACGTGTTTACCAATGATCCGGATGGTTTTTTACGTTATACCTCTCCAAACAATTGTACTTAAGGAGATTTTGAGTGGGCTTATTATATTAAATCCGTAGCTTATTTTGGCTATTTGAGCTTATTAATTAAGCTTTTTAGCACTAGCTTATTTTTCCTAGGAAAGTTATAGGGTTTAGCATTTTTATGAACCAAGTTTGCATTTTTCCCTTTCTTCATTTATTTTTTATCATTTTTTCTTTAGCCGTATTTTGTTAATTAGATTAAAAATAGTTAAAATAGGTTTTAATTTTTAGAAAAATAGTTTTTATGTTTTAATTTATATATTTGAGGTTTACAGCCCAAAAGGTTTTCAAAAACTTTCATTTTTAATTTTATTTGATTTTAGGGTTTTTTATCAACTTTGAAATTTAATATAAAATTAATAAAAAGGTTTTAGGAACTTTGAAATCTAACTCGTATCAACGTAAAAGTTTTAAAAGAAGCAAAAGGTTTAATGACAATATACGGTGAAACTACTTATTAGGGAAAGATAAGAAACATGATAAGACAAGATACTAGAAACACTGTATTTTAATACTACATTCTTACCATTCATACATTTTTTTAAGCGCGCTTAAGCATGTTTATATGAAACTCGTCTCAACGTAAAGGAATAAGCCAAAAAAACAAGCACTGAATAAGCTGTTCTGGGCTTATTAAGTCACAGCTTCTATTTTGAAACACCCAGCCTATTTGATATTAAATATCAAATATTGCAAAGTCATAAACGAAAAAGACCCTAGGGCAGTTGGTTTGTGTGTGGCGTGTTGAGGTGTTCATTAAAGGGGTTGATCATGAGGTCGAGGGTTCGAATCCTTGTGGTTCCTCTTGGCCCGTGATTCCCCTTTTTTAATTTTTTTTAATTTTCTTTGTATGTTAGTCATTAGGACTTTTTAGGATTGTGCAGTGATTATATGCTATTTGGAGCCTTTGTGTGCAAGATTTGGAGGATTGAATCTCACTTATATTGCATCAGAAAATACCACCAGACCACCATAAGCTACATCAGCAACTTCAATTTGCTATTTTGTGCTATTTTTTATTTTATGAAATGAATATGTCTTCCATGTGAGTTTGTTACTCTTCCATGTTTGGTGTGAATAACAATGAACAAACGTAAAAAGTACAATGTAAGTTGAAAGACAATTGCCAGATTGAAAATGGCATTTGTCATAGATATTTATATTTACAACATACATCCACTAATGTTTAGATGAACAACACATACAATCATAAGAGTCTTTGTCTGCAACATTAACCCTAATTATGGAACATACAACATTATGTCGTGGCATTTTGAATCTTGTACTTCCAAAAGAAGTCACTCAAGTGTTCACGATATGCCAACCCAGCTAGACTTGTATCACTAACCTCCAATGGAAGATTATTTGCCAGTCTAAACATGTTCCTCATCACCCAAACCCCGCAATCAGAGGTATTGGATTGCCTAGGGGTATTACTATCCTTACGAAACGTGATTTTGTAGTTTGCTGGATCTATGTTTTTCTTCGTGAAAACTTGAGTTTCTTTAAGGTAATTTGGAAGTACAGATGCATAACATTGACTCGTGGACAGCCACCATAGTCGATCTTCAGCCTTACCACGTTGAATGTACTTTGGGAGCAAGCTGTCATAAATGGTTATCACACCTGAACGAATATGGAATTCAGCAAGCACCCAATGAACACCGTCTTCGTTTATTGGGAAGTAAACCTATAAGTATGAACGTTATGTAAAGTTATAAGGCCATATCCATATGGAGTTATGATTATATAGAGATTAACAAACTCACCTTTTCGACAGATTCGGAAAACCATGGCACACCATAAGCAACACCATTGGCATATGATGTCATTACTCTCTTTTCCAGGATATATTTGTTCAAATAGGGCCCAACCATTGCCCAATCCGCATTTGCCAATCGAAAGTGCAATAGGTAAAAAACCCATACATCAAGATGCTGTGTATTAAGATAGTTCAATAGTTTAATACCTTTTTCAACTTATATCCTAAATTATTTATGGTGCTTAGCTTTGACTTACATTATCAGACAACCAACCACGTCTGTTTTTTCCGCTGCCCAGTAGCTTTTCCCAAAAATCATGATAAACCACTATATTTTTTGCCCATGGAAAATAATATCCCTTACATAGGTTATCCGTAAATGCTTCCATTATCTCTCTAGGCATCATAGTTCTCCCGTTCGGTGCATTTGCTGGACGAGATAAATCCTGTGTTTTTATATATGATTAAATAATTAGGTACTATAGAATTAAATGAACATTTACTGTTGAAACTAAAATGTGATGTTCATACCTCAAACCAATTCGGAATCTCAGAATGATCAAGTCCACGCAACGGAATTTGAAACTTCGCAACATTCTTAGACCTAGCACGAACTTTTGGTTCTTGTTCAGTAGACTCTGGCGGGGACATGAATGGTGATATTTTAAACTTACTAGCTTTTTTAAATCGTCGACTTTTGACTTCTGCTGGTTTTTCATCGATTTTTGGGTCAGATTCGGTAACCAATGACTCTGCCCTTTCATCCACTTTTGGGTGAGATTCAGTAGACAATGATTCTGCCCTTTCAACAACAATTTTGCGTGTGTCAACATCTACATCACTCAAGGCTTCAGGGGTCACCGGATCATTGGATTCCTAAAGTTAATCAATGTGTCATGAATATACTCCATCTATGTGTCATCAAACATAAGTTAAATAGAAAAAATTATACCAGCGAATAGCTCATGGCTTTGAAAAAAACATCATCCGTCATAGGTACAGGGGTCAACGGATCATTGATTTCCTATATAGTTTTAGAAAAAGTGATTCCCAGGTTCTTTCATATAATATAGCTACATTTTAGTCATATGATATAGTATTACAACGGATCATTGATATCCTATAAGTTAATAAACATAAAAGTACCTTATAATCTGTTATTGGGTCAACAACTACATCCTTCAATAATTGAGTGGGAAAAGGTTCTTCCATGGCCTATAGAGTTTAAAATAAAAACTTGTCAAATTCACCTTTACACAGCATAGGAGGCTAATATATTTAAAATATCATATAAAGTACCTTTGAATCGCTATTCCATTCAACCACTTCATCCTCCACAAAATCAGCGACAACAGGATCATCCATTTGCTATATATAATTCAAAAGATAAAATGTTCTCAATTTACATCTTAAAAAACAAAAACACGCATATCTCCAAAAAACAAAATAAGTACCTTTGTATTATCTATTGTTGTACTGGACCGATGCTCATCAGTTAACTTTGAATCACTTTTTCCTTCGAAAACTTGATCATTGGTCGTAGATAACTTTAGGTTAAACATATCCGTCGTTAATTCATTGGGTAACACTTCATCCATGGCTTCGGGAGTAATATTTTCATCCACTTCCTATATAAGTTTTAAGTAACAATAAATGTGACGCTTACAATGAAAAAAACACGTATATCTGCAAAAAATACAAAAAAGTACCTTTGTATTATCGATTGCTGTAATTGCAAAAATTTCATCCGTTACCTTTGACTCACTTTTTCCATCAAACACTTGATCATTATTCGTAGATACAAGAGTCGACATATCCTTCGTCAGTTCAGTGAGTAACGGTTCATCCATGGCTTCGGGGGTAATATTTTCATCCACTTCCTATATAAGTTTTAAGTAACAATAAATGTGACGCTTAAAATGAAAAAAAACACGTATATCTGCAAAAAATAAAAAAAAAAGTACCTTTGTATTATCGATTGCTGTAATTGCAAAAATTTCATCCGTTACCTTTGACTCACTTTTTCCATCAAACACTTGATCATTATTCGTAGATACAAGAGTCGACGTATCCTTCGTCAGTTCAGTGAGTAACGGTTCATCCATGGATTCAGTAGTAATCGGTTCATCCACTTCCTATATAAGTTTTAAATAACACTCAATGTTAAAGATCAAAATGGATTCTACTAAGCTTATAAGCTTATTGGTGCTCACCTATGGGCTGAAAAGACTACAAAAACCACCAAAGCCAGTTAAGGGTATTTGCTGATCTACTTTGCCATTATGTGAGATTTGACCACTTATAACTTGAATTCTAACTAAACAAACACCACTTTGCTGTGTACAACCCTAGGTGCTTCCAAATGTTATGCTAAATTTAAAAGTATGCAATATTCACTAAGAGGCTTTAACTAGCAAAATTAACATCCAAACCACACTAAAACATCAAGAAGGAATAAAGTACCTTTGTATTATCAAATAAAGAACCAATCACCAATTCTACTGCCATTAAAGATTCCTCCCGCGCTCTTACATCGAGAAAATCATTATTCCATCCGGCAACAGCTTCCTGTAAATACACAAACAGACATTCAATTGTTGTGTACTTGTTGGTAGAATAATATATGATTGGAAAATATAATATATTACCACTTCAGTTTGAGTAAACCTCTGGGCCTCTTGATAGATGCAATTAGTCCCTTTGGTTCCTTCACCCGCACCAACCACTTAAAAAGAGTTGTTACTTAAATTCAAATCAAGATCGACATCCATAGACTCCTTCAAATAAGCTTCTTCATTCAAATTCAAATCCTCGTTCAAATACGAGTCCATCGGGAGATTCACATCAAGTGATACATGTTGAACCTCTGGGAGATTGACATCAATATAATTCTTCTGATCCCTCGAATAATCATCGGTCATACAATAATCATTCAAATCCAATGAAATAGATGGCTGAAAAATAATTTAAAGTAGTAATTCAGTTTTTGGACAACATTAACTTACCTTGTATACAACAATAAAAAATATCAGAACTTACCTTGTGGACAACATTAACTTTTGTAACAGAATCAACGTCAACTGAATTCATGTTTGCACTGTTATCTTGATTCAAATCAATGGAATAAAAGGGCTGCAATAAAAATAAAAATCAGTAAGAAGAGGGCTGCATTAAGGATAAAAATAGCTTTAAATAACCGTAAACCTTACTTCAAGATCTAATACATGATCGGCATCATGTTCTTGGTTACTATGACTCTTCAAATAATCGTCAACATTGCCTTTTGTAAGAGCGACATCATCAATAGAATTCCCGTTTACAGTGGTCTCTTGGTTTAAATCAAAGGAAGATGAGGGCTGCAATAAAAACAAATATCGTTATTAATGACACAATTATAGTTAAAGATGATTTTGCTTTAATAACTTAAGAATTTCAAGAAAAACACACACATGTAATGGACGATCTTGAGCGTCTAATGGTTGATCACACTTCATATAATCCTCAAGAGATGATATTCTTCTGTTGAATTCATCTTTGATATTTGAAATCTTAGCTTTAAGGGCATCACGTTTACTTGGAGATTTTGAAGAACTACCAAAATCCTGATAAAATAAGATGTTATATACCTAAAAAAATGTACAAAAACAATCTAAGAATATAAATATGCATACATAACCAACAAACCTTTTCTTGATAACCAGCTTCCATAGATTCTTTACATGATCTTTGCATAATTTGTAAACACGTCCGTTTAAAAAACTGATACGACCCTGGGATTATATTTATGGCATTATTATAAATTAAGTGTTAAAATAGTTTTATTTATTAGATATGTTTTATTTAGGAAAAGATTACGATCCGACTTGTTCTACAAGAATAGTATTACTATATAGGGTGATCAGGGCTGTAATCTCATCATGCTGAATATTATTATGGATTATTGATTTCGTGTCAATTATTGGGAGAGCTTATTCGACCTCTCAAACGTCGATTATTCTATCTTTATTATTCTGTTATCTTAGTATCGATCCAGCTCTTATCAATTGGTATCAGAGCAATCGATTTTAGGGTTCTGTGAAAAAAAAAAAAAAAAAAAAGAAAAAAAAAGAAAAAGGAAGTGATCGTAATGGCCGCCACCATCAAGAGGGTTGAGACCATTGAAGGAGATATCGCTCAGATTAAAGAACAAATGGCTGAGGATAGGAAGAATATTGATGAAAAGTTTGTTGCTGCTAGGTTAGAATCACAAGAACAATTTGCAGCAATGGAACAGAGAATGGAAAAAATTCTAGAGGCAATTCTAAAGTCAACTGAAAGTGCAAAGGGGACAAATTCAGTGATCAAGAATACTTCAGGAATTCATCATCATGAAAGTTCATCCGAGTTATTTGCCGACCAGACGAAGGGGGTGAACAAACCAGAACAGCAGTTTGATGATCTCGGGTTCCCTTACATGACCAAAAAATTCCCTGGTCATACTCAACCAGATGACAGGAGTAAGCACACTGGAATGGATGGCATATTTTTTCAACCTGGTAATGGTAGTGGAGGAGGCAGAACTAATGGATCTGATTACCGAATGAGGAAGCTCAAGATGCCAATCTTTGAGGGTGATGATGCTCATGGGTGGATTTACAGGGTGGAGCGCTATTTTGAGATTCATGGTATCACTCGTCGGGAACGACTTCGAGCAGCCACACTATGTTTAGAAGGAGAAGGATTAGCGTGGTATCGATGGTATGAACAACATGAACCATTTGAGTCTTGGGATCACCTAAAGGAAGAATTACTAGATCGGTTTCGGTTTACAAAAGGTGATTTATATCAGCAACTGATATATCGTACTCAACCAGTTACAACCAAGGTATCCTCAAAATCGGTTCAAAATACCCCACACTTTGAACAAAATAGTGGGAAAAGTTATACCAGTAGCGACGAGGTAAAGGAGGAGCTGAAAGACATGGGTTTTAAAGGTGTTCATGTCACAGGTTCTGATGTTGCTGATGGATATGGCGGGGAAAACCCACCACAAACAGACGTTATACTTCAGAATTTGGATTCAAAACACATTGGTGTTCCGGAATCAGAAAATAACCAAGACCACATGAACCCGAATTGGGCAGGGGACGTGCCTTCTCATGCGGAAAGGAAACAACAAATGGGTGGACAGATTTTTGGTGCAGAGTTGGAAAAACTTGCTGTTGGAATTGATTTAAGGGCTTTTGAGGCGCTTATTTGTGATCCAGGGAGAGTAGAAGAAAGAAGAACATGGAATCCCGGGATCACTTACCATCAATCACGGAAAAATTGGAATAAAAGCTGGCTGATAAATAACGTGGCCCAACTTTTTGAGGTTCGTGCTAACCGACATGCAATGAGAGTTGTTCAAAGGAGAGTTTGGGATCCTGGAATTACTCACAGCGGACATTTTCAAGGAACACCTTGAGGACAAGGTGTTTTTGCGGGCGGAGTAATGATACGACCCTGGGATTATATTTATGGCATTATTATAAATTAAGTGTTAAAATAGTTTTATTTATTAGATATGTTTTATTTAGGAAAAGATTACGATCCGACTTGTTCTACAAGAATAGTATTACTATATAGGGTGATCAGGGCTGTAATCTCATCATGCTGAATATTATTATGGATTATTGATTTCGTGTCAATTATTGGGAGAGCTTATTCGACCTCTCAAACGTCGATTATTCTATCTTTATTATTCTGTTATCTTAGTATCGATCCAGCTCTTATCAAAAACATTACAAAATGTATAGTCGAAATAATTTAAATCAACATTTGCATCACCTTATGATGTGGAAGAACTTGCTCGAGCTCAATGAGTCGATTCTGAAATTCACGATACATATCATCAACCTTCTTTTCAAGATCCACATCACTCAATCCTTCGTCTTCAAAATCAACATACTCCGTATGAACGGTTACTTCACGATGAACTTCTGTTCGAGAAACAAGTGCCTTTCGCTTACTCCTTCGTTTTGTTTCTTTGGAGCATACATTCTTTTGAGAAGTAGTAGCCTCAGAAACAGCATCAATAAACACTGCACTATCTTTCCACCAATCCATATTCATCTCATCAGCCGTTGGCACAAGAGTATTAAGTCTAATTCTATAATGAAATAGACTTGGATAATTTAATTTAGAAAATGCCAAATGATGACTCCATGCCACACAACGGGGAATGGCATCTACTTCTTTAGACCACCACTCTTTTGAATCTGGGAAACTTTCTAATATCCATATCTGAAAAAATCCAAAATTGATTTTACAATTAGGTAATAAGCATATCATACTATAAGAAATAGCCAAATAAAAAAACAAATTAACTAACCTTCAGTGGAAAAATAAACCCTTGCAACGTATATTGTGGAACATGAGAAGGATTTGCTGCAACCATTCTCAAGTGCTTTTCCGCGTATTTTTTTGCGGTGTTATAAACTCTGTTGTGAAACTCTTCCCAAATGTACTGACCCCATGGAAACTTATTCCATGAATCAATATAATCAACAAGATTTAGAATCTCATCGGGAATCACATGTCTAAGCTGCGGACCAATAAAAACCTCTAATGCAAACAACAAACAAACTCTGACAGCATCAATATCGGATAGGGAGTTAAATTGATGATTGTGTTTGGTAACGAGGTCTGAAACCAACGATCCCTTTACTCTTTCTACTTCGGGAAATACACGATGACGAAAGGAATTTAGCTTAGCTGTCTGAAAAGACTCTAAAGAACAATCCCCCATACGAAAACCAGTTATTAAACTAAACTCCTTCCTTCCAAACTCCAATTTATGCTTACCAACATCAAAGTAAAATGGTGTATTAACGTGAGGGTCCTTCACATAGCGTTGGTGAAGCAGCAAATAGTGGATCATATGGTTATCAAGCTCATATGTTCTGATGTCTAACCATGGTCCAAAGACAGTTTCCTTAAACATTTTATAACGGACATTATTGGTAGACAACTTTCGTTTTATCTGGCCGAGGATTTGCAACCTAGACCTCGTACTAAGCTTTGCATCATACACCTACATCACAATAACGTTCCTTAATAAACAAACATCCAATTTATCCAGAATGTACATATCAAACAGTTGTAAATAAGTCCATAGTGCATAACCCTAATGGAATCTCGCTGATAAGCCCAATCGTGAGAATAAAACTAGTCGCACTAATTCTTTTAGTGACCTCCTAAGTCCAAAAGCATTATGCTAGCTACCTTAACTTTCACAAATCGTAAAAAATGTACAAAAACAATCTAATTTGTCATAAAAAAGAGCAAAGTTCCTTTAAAAGACAGTTTAGTAAATTTGCTTAAAACCTAAGAGTCTGTTAAAGTGTTAAGTAACTTCCAAGTGTCGAAAAGAAAGTTCTATTCAAAGCAAATTGGTCGCCTAAAGACATACATTTAGAACTTAATCTAGTTTACGGATGACATTTAAACTTTACTTTACTTTGATTACTTTATTTTCACGCAACAAGCAGAATTACAAGTTTATAAACCACCCAAATTGCAAATACCCCAATGAACTTGCAGTAAGCTTTAAGTAAAACTTTAATGGACATAAATGACCGAATAGAAATTTATAAGCTTTTCAGATTCGGTAAAATTTTAAGGCCTAATCATCAATAAGGAGATGAAACTTATCAATTAAGGCTTCTAATTTATAATTTACAACGTTTATCAATTGATCATTTCATCAGATGGCCATTATCAATTAACAAGAATAATTATAAGACAAATAATTAATATCAATTAGCAAGAATAACAATTAAAAACTTACTGTTACTGGGGAATCCATAGATGGATATTGAAACCCTAAAATTGAAGCCCTAAAAACAAAGCCCTACACTCGGAACATGGATTTAACACGGCGATGAATGTGATGTTTTGATATCTAGCCGAATCTAGGCGACGGAAAAAACAAGGGGATGAAAACGTTAGGTTTTGAAATGAATCATAGATAATAGATCATTGTTGTGTGCTAATGTGTGTGTAATGTGTGTGTTTAGTGTGTGTAATGTGTGAAATATTTTTTTTTTTATATATAAATGTTCTTTTCCAAGAAAAGATATACAAAATCTTTTGTATAAAAAGTACAGTTTTTTTTTTAACTTTTTCAATTTCCAAAGTCAAAAAGAAGTTTGATCAGTTGATCCGCCGTCGGTTGATCAATAGAAGAGTACACATGTCAGAATGTATAGGTCAAAGTTTTGGGAAAAGATATTATTAAAAAAGGTTGATCAGTTGTATACGTGTCAAAATTTTAAGTGAGTTGATCAGTTGATCAAAAGTACAAGTCTTTTTTTGGAATTTTGAAAAAAAAAGTCTGGGTAGGGGACCTCCATGTGTACTTTAGTCTTTTTTTTTTATCAAAGTTTTTTCTAAATTGTTACTGTACTTGTTTTGTAGCATAAAATCAATATCACAATCTTGCCAATAAAGAAGATGTAACGTTTGTAAATAAATTCCGAAAAAATGGTACAAACACTTTTAACCAAAAATCCGATCCGAACATTTTTAACCGAAAAAACCCGATTCGAACATTTTTTAACCGAAAAAATCGTTCCGAAAAAAATCCGATAAAATCCGATAACGAAAATTTTAATCCGAAAAAAACCGATACGAAATTTTTTATCCGAAAAAATCCGATTAAAAAAATCCGATCCGATCCGAATCTGGATTTTCAAAAATCCGGATTTATCAAATCCGGATTTTCAAAATCCGGATCCGGTTTAATCCGGTTTATTCGCACCTCTACTTCCAACTATCGTTGATTCAAAAAGAATACCGATAATCAGGTAAACTCCAACAATCGTTGATTCAACGAATACCCGATTATTAGGATAAAATCGAACAATAAACCATAACATGGATTTAAGTTGATTAACAAAAGATTAAAAGTCTATATTTTTTTATTCATATCTCAATCATAATTCAATACAAAAAGTTCTAATTATATAGGAAAACTAAACTTGGGAAAAAAGATAACAATATTTTCCTAAAAACATAAAATAAATAACTAAATAAAAGATACCACAAAATATGAAAACTAAATAAAAGATACCACAAATAAACTAAATAACCAGTTTATTTTTATGATCCTCCATCAACAACCCAATACTTAATCTCGGTGCCGCTTAACACCACCACTTAACCAACGTCACAGTACCATTGTTGTCACAACCCACATTCGGGATTGTTACAATATGATATAGCGTGCTATAGTGAGTATCTGAGTAGTTTCAAGGGATTAAACCACTAAAATATTTACTCTCCAAACATTTCGACATAATAGCTGGATATATAATTCATTCATGAGTGTTAAATAGAGGTGGCAAATCTTGCCTATTTTGATAAATATTGACACTTTTTGTCCATTTTCAAAAAAGGATAGGGCACTTTTTGCCTATTCTTTATAATTAATGGGCTAAACGGGCGCATATGTAAGAAACTAAATTGGCTTAACCGGCGCACTTGTAAAATACAAATTAGTATACTCGACGAATATTTTTTATTAAATTTTTTATCCCAGCTTTCAAACAAGTTATTTTATTTTTTATTTATAGGTTTTAATACGTTTTTTCCTTTTTTAGTCTGCGTCCGTTTAACCCGCCCGTTCGCCCGTTGCCCGTTTAGCCGACCACCCGTGCCTGCCCGCCCACCCATTTTGCCACCTCTAGTGTTAAGTGTTGCATTTTACGTGACTTGCGTAATATATAATACATTCATGCCTACGTACGTAATAGCAATCTTCATATTTAAGTTCATGAAACTATGTGTATATCATTAAGTTTTTATACGTATCGTGGTTGTTGTGTAATAAGCCGAATCTACAGGTTTGGATCAATTCAAGGGTCACGGACCGATTACAAGTCCATGACGAAAGTCAAGGGTCGAGGTTGCCGCTCGAACTCCTGATAAGGTCATCTTGTTAGCATCATGATTTGTTATTGATAATAAAAAAGCCTCAAAGACTTCAAGCTAGTGGACCGAACCTAGGTCGCCATGCTAAATGATAGAGGCGGCGCAAACGATTTCCACTAGCTCATATGCCCTTACGGCTTATCAAATACTTAACTTTTGTTCATTCATACGCTCATGACTACATACAACAAGTATTAAAAACCGATACCATGTCGGTGCAACGACTGATTCAAATATGACACGGTATGAAACAAATTAAGAATACCATGTTGTTACCAAAGGCCTCTTGGCCCAACGGTATGTGAGTGGCCCTCTAACCTAAAGGTTGTGGGTTCAAGTCTCGGTGGAGACATGTGAGATAGAATTAGTGTGATAGTTTGTGTGAGTTGTAAGAAAATTGCCTTTCAAAAAAAAAAAAAATACCATGTTGTTGGTCGCAACAGTGGTCAAACTTTGTGATCACTTTGTTGGTGTCATGATTTTTACTATAAATCAAGGAACAATAGAGTGAATAATTTTTGCGTTTTGCTAACAAACACACATCAGGTGTTTTTTATGTTTCCATAATTAAAAACATTTCCAAATGTGAACTAGTTACTTCTATAAATGCATCATTATAACACATATAATTAATGTAAGTAAGTTTTAATATGATATACATTAATTATTAAGTATGTTAAAGAATATGTGATTCATTAAATGTTGATTTTTTAATTATGGAATGTTTAAACCCTGTGGGTGGTGGTTAGCAAAACCCTTTTTATAATGAGTAACAAAAATTTAGATCTTCAATCTAACGTATTTTGCTCAGTTGACGTGTGTTGGTGACAAACAAAAAAATCGTAAGTTTGTAAGTTGTTGAAAAAGAAAGATGGTATGTCACACAATGTAGAAATAGTCATTTTATCATCATCCCGCGTATAATATGAATAATTGTAGTTGTCATATTTTAAAAACTTAAACTATAAAGTGGTATTCATAGTGTTTAGAACATAAGAGTAAAACATAATTAGACTATAGTTCGAATAAGAAATTTTGTTGCTTGAATGTCATTATACGACTCGACCCACTAACCACTAATATTTGCCGTTAAAAAAAGTAAAAAGTAAATAAAAACTAGAAGATTATCCTGAAGGTGGTTCGAACCAAGGTTGACCTGGTTAATGGTCAAGGTTTAGAGACTCTTCACCAACAGAAATACACCCCTAGCTGATCTAATACTTTACTTGTCTATTTTTATACCTATATGGCTACATGAGTATTTTAATGGGCCAATATATCAGGCCGATATAGTTTTTGTTTATATGTAAGGCTGAGTACGGTCTTAGAAGCGGACCAGATTAAATAAAAACTAGCCTGATCGAAAGCTGAGATGGGCCAATATATCAGGCCGAGAATCAGACTGAGGTGTTTGGTTCGTGCTCGAGTCAGTTAGGTCTAGTTTGTCAGTTAGGTCCAAAAAATTATAAGTTTTAAGTGTTGTTGAAAAAGATTGTAGTTATCATATTTATTCTAAGATAGATGGTATGTCACACAATATAAAAAGTAGTTATTTTATCAAGACCTCGCATACGAAATAAATAAAATGTAGTTGTCATATTTTATTAAACTAAAAGTCTGAGATGGTTTGTTTTAGTTTTTTAGAACATAAAAGTAAAAAAACGGAAAGAATACACCATTGGGGAATCGAACCCTGGTTGCCATGTGTATTGGTCCAGTCTTGAAGACTTTTCACCAACGGAGCTACCCTTCCAGATGATCATATACTTTATTTGTATCTATTTAAACACATATTACTACATGAGTATTTTAATGCCTTTGCCATTTTTGAAGGGTAGGTGTGAAACAATAGTTTTGAATACATAAAAAACTAGTAGTAATTTTAATAGAGTAATTTTTTTTTAATAATTCATGAATAAATAACAAGCTTAAACCTGATGAGAATATAGACACAACTTTTATATATCGTATTTATTTGTATATTCATTCATGTGTTAATATGTCACCCTATAGGTTTATGACATGCTTACAGTATATTGTTTGTATGTAAGGCTGGGTACGGTTTAAGAAGCGGACAGGTTAATTAAAAACGAGCCAGATCGAAAACTTATGTGGCCCAAATTATCGGGCCGAGAATCGGACTGAAGTGTCCAGTTCATGCTCGAGGCAGTCACGTCTACTTCGTGAGTTGGTCGGTCTAGTTTAATAAAGCATAATATTCAGTTATACATAAGATCAAATTGGACAAGACCAAATACAGTAAATGATGAAAAAAATGAATCGATAACCGGACAGTAATGTATTTAATCCAGTTCGATTTCTTGATTTTTCGGTAGCGACCCTAATCACATGTTTTAACGTGCAAAAAAAAGCTCCTAAGTCTTCCACTTGTGCATGACATAACATTTCAAATAACTTAAACACACAAAATTAGAACCTTTTGGCTACATAGTATCGCCCCTAACTATCTCAAAGAAATGATCATCCGAGTAAATAATATGAAGTAAACTATTTTTGGTCTTTTATCATTGCTAGTTTTGATATTAGAATTAAAAATATCATTAAATTAATGAGAGTATAGTATTTTTGCCCTTATATCTAATGTTTGTTAATGAAGTTTTAACAAATGATCGGTAAGTTGTGACAACTAATGTTGAGTGAGTCGGAAACCATTGTTACTCAAAAACTAATGTTAACAAATAAAAACTGGTGAGAGGAAGGAGTGGATCGAACACGAGTTGCTTTGCTTAAAGGTAGAGCGTTAAACGTTTTCTACCAACTCATCCACCCACGCAGATGCTTATATTTCATATTTGTGTCATTTTAAACACATGGGTAAAAATACGTTATTTTAATTCAGTGACTTTTGCATGTAAGTAATAGCAATCCATATTCAACTTTTTTTTTGAACGGCGAGTTAGTAGTTAGTGATTCGAGCTTACAGTGACATCCAATTGGGCATTATGCAAGTCTCGAACCTTCTCTTTAGGGGATAAAACCCACTCTTGCTTCTGTTTAATTCGGGTCCCTGAAGGTTGTTAGTGAGACTCGAACTTGAGACCTTTTCAACAATATCTCCCTAAAATTACTCTTGGTGGCCAACTGAGCTAGCTCAGTTGGTTGCAATCCATATTCAACTAATAATACTTTATAAACTTACTTTACAGAGTTAATTAGTACATAATTTGCATACGTAAATATATGTTATTACAGAGGAGGTGAACACAAGTTTTGAAAACTACACTGTTATAAATGAGGTTTAGTAGTTAATTAGTACAATCCGTTATAAACTTATTTTACAGAGTTAGGGGCCGTTTGGTTAAAGGATATTCAAAATATTTACATTTTAATTTTTCTCAAATATTGTGTTTGATATAACGAATGAAGGAATTTCAAATTCCTCAAATTCTCAAAATGGAGCATATTAGAATTACTCGAAAAAGTGAGGAACTTTAATTTACTTCAAAATTATCTTTTTAAAACTTTTTCTAGTCGTTTTTATTCGGGTTTTTATATTTATATAAAAAATTATAAAATTTAAAAAATTTGTATAAAATTTATTTTTTCGGTTTTTACTTTTTTAAATAATCAAAATAAAATTTATAAAAAAATTTAATATAAATTTTTATAAAATTTAAATAATTTTTTATAAAATTTAAATAATTTTTTATAAAATTTAAATAATTTTTTATAAAATTTAAAGATATTTTTTATAAACTTTATATAAATTCTATTAAAAATTAATGAAATTTTTATAAAATTTATATAAAATCTATAAAAAATTATTGAAATTTTTTATTAAGTTTATAAACTTTTTTAAAAAAATTTATATAAATTTTTATAAAAATTATTTATTTTCTAATAAAAATTATATAACTTTTAATAAAAAAATTATAAATATTATATAACTTTTTTATAAAATTTATATAAAACTGATTTACAGATTTTGGTTGTCTCTTGATTTTCGATCGACAATACAAATTCTTTCTGTATTACAATTTCTATCTTTGAGTATTGTTGTAGAATGAAAATTTTTGCGATTCAACAATATCTTTTACTGCAAAAGAATGTTAATATAACAAGCTACTATACAATTGTGTTTTGGCGACTTGGCGTACACCGAAATTAAATGTTAAAAAAATGCGTCAATTTACATCTTTTGGTTCATAAACTTTTAGACTAATTTTTGTGTCTAGTCGTTCATGGTCACATCATACATCATGATTACCGAAGGTTCGCTAATATTTCATAAACTAAAAAGTTGAGTTTGGGTTTCGTTTAAGACATAATTTCTAAGGTTATTTCAGAAACTTTGAAATGAGAGTGAAGCCTCACGAACCTATGTCGATAATAAACATTGGGCGGGCGATTTGGAGATGTATGTTTTGAGAGAAATGTTATATGTCGCATAACATGAAAAGTGGTCGATATGTCGTGAATACATCATGTATTAACACACAATCAATGTTTTGAAAATCAAGTTTCTAATCGAATCGAATCGATTGAGTAACCGGGTGAACCCTATCTTCCACAAAACACCACGTTTACGGGTCACTGGTTCGAAAACCGGGTTGACCAAGATCACTTCATATCTAAGTCAAATCAACATTTAATTGACATTAGCTTAATTACACTTTTTTACTTTATACAATTCGTTGCGTATAAAAACTATAACTTATTCATTGTGTCATGAACTTCGAATATGAAGATTGCTATTACGTACATGCAAAAGTCATTGAATTAAAATAACATACCCATTACCTAGGTGTTTAAAACGATGCAAATATGAAATATAATTAGCTGCTTGTGTGGATGAGTTGGTGGAAAACGTTTATCGCTCCACCTTTAAGGAAAGCAACTCGTGTTCGATTCACTCCCTCTTCTCAGCAGTTTTTATTTATTTTAACACCACCTATTCAAAAGGCCGCATTGTCCATTAAAAAATGGCAAAGCCATTGAAATACTCAAACATTTCTATACTACTATATAAAAGATTTAATTCTTTTTCTATTATTATAAGTCTTAAAAATTAAGCCTCAAACATTTCTTATAATGAAAATATTTATTTTATGCTAACAAATTAATGCATATTAAAAGTCTACAAATAATTGTAACTCAATACAATTATGTAACGAAAAATTTAAGTGTTTTTAAATATAATTAGGAGTTAAAAAAAAAATTAAATGTCCCAAATCATGATGTAATTCAATCCATAAAAGCATTTTTAATGTTTATTATCTAACAGTTTTATGGAAACAATTGAAATTTAACTATACAGAGTCTCAAAAAATCTTAAAATACATATGTAAAATATGCAAAACGAAACCATCGCTCTCTCTCAACCACCACTCGCTGTCTCCGATTTCCAGGTGCCGAAAAAATTGTGGTCGTTGGCTCCAAAAAAAGATGTTCGTTTTTGTAATGATGGTTTCATAGTTTAGCCAAATCCACGAAATTAGTTACCGGATACCCGTCGCCGCATTGCGCGGGTAACCAACTAGTGTGTTTAAAAAGAGACAACTAAAGTATTTCATCATCTGGGGAGGTAACTTTCTTTGTGAAAAAGTCTTTAAGGCTCGACCATTAAGCATGACGACATAGGTTCGAGACCGAATACATTTATTACGATATTATTAATGTATTTTTTAAAAAAATTCAAAATTGAACTAAATGTTTATATGTTGTGACATCGTTAGTCCATTTACCCAAGTAGCCAATGATCGTCTGCAAAATATATCTTTTATTTTAACGACCTTTTTAATTAACTAAACGCAAAAAAAAATTATAATTTTTTTTTACTTTTACTATATTTTTTGTTTTATTATGTACTTTTTAAAAACATCTACCAATATTAATGGATAAATGGCCCAAAATTTGGTTTGTGAGTTAGATCAATTCAGGTTTATCCGCTAATATCCAAAACAATTATTCTACTTCTCTTTGGAATGACGTATTGTCCTTGTAAAGTAAGAGATGTATATCAATTGAGGTTGGCACAGTTGGTCAAGGCACTGGGCTCCTTAACCAAATGTCTTGGGTTCAAGCCTTGGGAATGGAAAAAATCTCATTTGGGAGGGATACTACCCATCGAGGTACCGAGCAAACTCCCGCGAGAGATTAGTCCACTCGTCCTAAGGGCGGTGGAAACTCCTCGTAGTAGACTAAAAAAAAAAGAGATGTATGATTTTTTTTTTGTGCATGGTTAAACATATAACCGAGGCTTAGCATTAGACAATGAACCAAACAAAATATAATTTGGTTTGGTTTTTGGTCAAACCTTTTAATCCTTTTTGATCTTCTGTCCCGTTAGGCTCGCTCTTACGTATAATCAGAAATTATGATAAATCAAACCGGACAGACTCAGGTATGGATCAAAAACATGGATCGATCTAGTCGTCGGTCCAGTGTTTTAGGCCACATTGGTTTTCGATTCGCTCTGGTTTTAATCGTTCTTGGTATTAGCCAGATAATTATTAGCCCGTGCATTTAGCCTATGTTAGTTAAAATAACTAACATGGGTTAAGCCCGATACTAAATAAATATAAATGCAAGGGCTAATAATCATAAACCTGTGTATTTTTATTTTTTTTTGAACGGCGAGTTAGTAGTTAGTGATTCGAGCTTACAGTGACATCCAATTAGGCAGTATGCAAGCCTCGAACCTTCTCCTTAAGGGATAAACCCCACTCCTGCTTCTTAATTCGGGCCCCTGAAGGTTCTTGGTGAGACTCGAACTCGAGACCTCTCCAAGAATACCCCCACAAAGTTACCCTTGGTGGCCAACTGAGCTAGCTCAGCTGGTTAATCATAAACCTGTGTATTGATTCTCATTAGTATCAAGATTGCTCTGTAAGCATGAATTGTTGACAAATGAATTACTCTATAGTAAAGTTTTTATGACAAATAAAGTATAAGACCATCTGGAAGAGTAGCTCGAGTGGTTAAAGTCTTTAAGACTGGACCATTAGGCATGGCAACCAAGGTTCGATCCACACTTGTATATTCTTCTGGTTTTTATTTAGTTTTTACTCTTTATGTTCTACAAAACTAAAACAAACCACCTCAGACTTTTAATTTCATAAAACATGACAACTACAACTTATTTATTTTGTATGGGAGGTCCTCGTAAAATGACTACATTTTACATTGTGTGACATACCATCTATCTCGAAATATATAAATCTTTTTCAACAACACTTAAATCTAGCCATCTGCAACCATGATTGTTATCAGAAGATTGTTTTCGGTTTTTTTTTAAAAGTATCAGTTAGTAACTTTCATGATGATCAAGTTCCTTCGAAACAACATATATGTTCAACATACACAAAGACTCGAATGCTATCCGTAAACGATAACAATTACTCTATATTAAAATGAAATACTTTCACCTATTTTTCGATATATTCAAAACTATATTTAGTAGTTAGTGATTCAACTTTACAGTGACATTTAATTGGGCAATATGCAAGCCTCGAACCTTTTTCTTAAGGGATAAACCTCACTCATGATTCTGTTTAATTCGGGGCACTGAAGGTCGTTAGTAAGACTCGAACTTGAGACCTCTCCAACAATACCTTCCCAAAGTTACTCTTGGTGGCCAACTGAGCTAGCGCACATAGCAAAAGTATAGTATATAATCAGTAGAGTCGGACCTAGAAATTTTTATAGAGGGTTGCATAAACTTTTTCTATGATTATTAGTACTAAACTGTTTACTCGTATTCTGAGCTTTTTTTATGAGATATTAAATTTCCTTTACGCTATCAAAATATAACAACTACAACGTAGTAACTGTTTCTATTTATTCTTTACTCTTATATTGTATAAAGTATTTACTAACAAATATAATATATAAAAGTAAAATTACGTCATAAATATTTAAAATTTACATTTTTTATTCGCAAAAGTACATGAAAAACCCAAAACTCAGTCGGATTTCAAGAACAGAGTTGACATGAGTCACTCCAAACCTGACGGGTCAAACTAGATTTCAAAAATGTAAAACCTGGTTTAATTTGACCAAATTTTTTGATCGAAATAAGTTCACCCGGTTGAACTAGTCGGATCAAAGTAAGTGTCAAAACATTGATCAAAACAATTATAAATTTCACATATTATAATTTGCTCATTTTTTTGGTTATACTATTTTTTCTAAACGGAAGAAATTTTTAAATAGGAGTAACATACTCATATACTATACTCATCAGTATTTAAAAGGACAAAGGTCAAGTATTCAACTGTGTCTATCCTTTTATCTTTTATATTTATTGTGTAAAACTTTTTAATCAAGAGTTTCGTAGATATATAAGATTCAGATAGTTTTGCTAAGGTGGCCACACATGTGTAAAAAAGTTGTAGATATGGATTTAGAAACTTCACCAGCAGAAGCCCTTTTTCTGCGATGCTCATAAATTTTTTTCCCGAACATTATAAATGGCAGACTAATTGGATAAAATAAGAATAACATAGTCATGTGTGTTTAAAAGGACACAAGTGGAGTATAGTTGTTAGCTTTGTAGATATATAAGATTCAGAGGAGATTCTTTTCATGGACTTCTCATGTCCACCTTCATCTCAGCTTCAGATTCTGTGTATTGTTTTCCAATAACCGTCCTAAATACTGTATTATATTCATGTTCAATTCCGAAAACCATTTACTCATCTCCACCAAAACTTTCCCTTCTCCATCTTTCTTATCCCTCCAAATCTCGTAAATACTTTTGATAGCGCTTTCGGACAGTTCTGTCCCAAATTCTTGGTAGCAAGATGTTTCGGACAGTTGGATACAAATGCATCATGGACAGTGACGATCTCTTTAGAAATCTCCGAATAACTCACCACCAAGACTTTACGAACGTCAAGCCGGAGTATATACTGTAAGAGTTATAGGGTGTCTATACCACAGATGTGATAATCTTGAATATCTACTTGAATCGTGTTAAGTTCACTTTCCGTATAAAGTATTTCAATTCTATGGTGCCTGGGTTACATGAAATCCTAATCGGGATAATTCAAGTAGAACACTTTGATTCTAGGCACAAGAGATCAAAGCATGAACAGAGAGGAAATTGTATGAATTTTTCGTTATGTTCTATGAGATGCAATATCTGTTAAGGAACAGATGAAAAAAGACGGTTTCTAGCAGTTGTAATTGAACAGTTATAACTGTTCTCCAACAGACATGTTGGTTGGGATATGGCGGGAAAACAAAGAATTTCTTTAATACTGATTTATGAAAACCATTTAGGTTTTGGGGCGCTGCCCCAAACCCCGCGAGGGGCTCTGCCCCTTGACCCCGCAAGGTGCGCTGACCGTTGACCCTGCATTTTCGTCGTGGGCGATAAAATATTAGCTCAACGAGTGCGCATTCCGCACTTCCCCTAACTCGCGTCAGAGCCGAATATGAAATCTCGTTGATCTATAGTAAATTCTGATTAATTAAAATAGTTAATAACTCTAAAATCACCAATATATATATATCCATATTGGTCTGCCACGGATTCCAATGCTAAATGAGGAAGACCTATAATGGTAAGTTAGTGAGTATCTTGTAATGATGATTGTATGGTTTTGATTATCTATCAAACACATTCATATCAATTCATAAGTTAAAACAAACAGACACCACTGCACCTTACACTTCAATTTTATAAAACTTTAACAGCTACTATATTTCACAAAACGTATCAACTAAGAGGCCATGACAAAACGATAACTTAAAAAAAAAAATAAGAAAAAAACACCATAACTTTTCACCTTATGTAACTTCCATCTCGAAATTTATATCTCACAAATGTCTTGAAGATACTTAAACTCCTGATTTTTTGGTTAATTTACAACTCAAGCAAAAGACTTTGATTACTATTGTTGTGTATTGAGTTATGAGAACGTGTGGCTACAAATCTTGATGCCAACAAGTTTGTTTGTACAAGTTTTCGAAACAAAAAACGACTAGGCACAAACACTTTAATCGAAAGATTGACGAGAATATTTTAGGCACAAACACTTTAATCGAAAGATAAATACATGCATGAGCCCAAAGATTGACGAGAATATTTTAGGTCCGTTTGGTAAGAGCTATTTTGAAGCTTAACTTTGTTTGGTGCAATAATTTTAAACAAGTAACTTTTAAATAAAAAGTTAATTCATACAACCTTTTAAATTGTTAAAAGTTGTTAAAAGTATGAATTACTGATATACACTTCAATTATATTATAATTTATTTAAATATGTCCGTTTAAATAATTTTATATTTTAATTTTACAATTAACACATAATATACCAAACGCTTTTATTAATAGTTAACAACTTACACTTAACATCTAGTTTTACCAAAAATAGTTTTTATGTAATAGCTTCACATTTTTTTAATATTTAATTTTAACATGCTTTCACTAATCAATGACCATCAACCCTATCTGTGTGTTCTAGTTCTACAATGCACAAAAAAGTTTTTTATATCTTTCACTTGTTCATGACATAACATTCTAAATATCTTAAACACACAATTAGAACCTTTAGCTACAAATTCATAAAAAAAAAAGATACTCTTTAATAAAATCAAGTACTTTCACTTATTTTGAAAGGACATACGGTAAAGTCTTTGAAATAAAAAATTGGGTGCTGCTAAGCACACACTTGACATTTGATCCTGAGCCATCAACCATCAAATCAACAATATTTCAATAGTTGCATTCAAAGTTATTGTAGTTTTTTTTATTAATTTCTTATATGATATTGTATTATATATTCTTCGTATATATACACTAACGAAACAACTAAACATCCTTTAAAGTTGACGCAATTCTATTTATACTTATGATACTCCTATTATTTATTATATCTATATGTTTTTTACACAATAATAAATATAGTTATTATATCTATAATAGGGCTGAGCAATGGAGATCTAAAATTGACCTGAACCGAATCGTATACTTTTAGTCCCGTCTTCGGTCCGGGGTTTTGAACGATTTCGGTCTTTGATTCGGTGCAGTTCGGGTTTTCAAAAATCTCATCGATTATCCCTAATAGGACCGGACCAGACCATTTCAATCTGGTCGGTCTGGGGTTTCGGACCATTTTGTCAATTACTCTCTATATTATATTTTTATTGTCTGTGTTTTCTTTTGCGATGTCCTAGTTTAGTTGTTCACTACTAAAAATAGATATAGATGTTTGATCAATTTTACTATATTATTCTAATATGAAATTAATATTACAAAATATTAATAAAAGGTAAGAAATAAAAAGTTGTAATAAATACATTTTTTTTAAATTGCCTCGGGGAATAATTTGGTAAAAGTTTAAAAATTTTGATGGAGGAAATTGATGAAAACACATAAAATATATGTGCCAAATTTGTGAAAATGAAAAATCTAAAAAAAAAGAAGCGATTAATACAAATTTAGTGGTTGAATTTTAACTAAATTAAATAGATTTAAGTGTAAACTTATAAATTTCTATATTTGTTTAGTAATTTTAAAAAATAAAAAAAAACACCCCCTTAAATTTATATCCTCTTGACTTTATAATTTAAAAATACAACATATATATTATATTAAAAAATCAACAAATCACGTGATTATAAATATTCAAATAAAACTCGTGGGTCCATGAGGATCGTAACCATGTAACTATTAAAAATTTAATTTTGTTTTATAGAATAATATTGTATTAAGCATTACAAAATCATGAATTTATAAATCGTGTACGTGTAAGGTTAATGTAAATGGTTTGTTGATTAATAATTAGGATATAACTATTTCTAATAAAAATTTCGAAAATAAAAAGAGTATGAAATTCGAAAAATAAGAAATGAAGCGAGTTTATATTAATTTACACGGTGCACAGTAAAACAACAAAATAACAAACATATAAATATTATATGTCTTAAAAATAATATATAAATATTACTTAATTTATTATGTTCAAATTTTATACATGCACGGAGATTAAAATTAGTTTAATTAATAAAACAATAAACCGGTACAAAGTGTGAGCAATTTACTCGAAAATTAACATAAAAGAAAATATCCTTTGAATATTAAACGAAGCATGTAATACATGTGAAAATATAACTCATAGATATGTTTGAAAAAATAACGTTAATACCTTCAAGTAACTAATTTTTACAAATGAAATAATACATCCACTTGTTTTATGTCCACTTGCAAACAATGAATCAATCAATCAGTGTCCCGAGTGTAAATAGCCCGAGCTGTATTTAATCAGCCGTAAGGGCAGCTGAGCTAGTGGAAAATGTTTACTGCCTCTATCATTAGAGCATGAGGAATAGTCGCGTGTTTTTTTACCGTTGAGCTATGACGCGAGTTTTGATTTTGGCGTAACACCTTGTGGATTGGCGTCATAGCTCTAGCGACGTAATTAAGCTTACGTTATAATTTTTTTTAATTTAAAGGGTATATACCTTTTATAGCACTAAAAATATTTGTATGACATCAAACATACTAATGTTACTGAAAATTGGTGCCATAACATTTCTGGTGTCAAAACTATATATTGTTGATGTGACACAACTGTTTAACTACGACATCAAATCTATGACATAACTGTTTCCTGTGCTCTTAGGCTACCCACAACGGTTGCCACAATCGGTCGATCGCAGCCGGTCGCGACTCGGTCGCATCGTTGTGGCTAATCGGTCATGTGGTTCGGTCGTGCAATATTCGGTCTTACCAACGACCCTTTTCAAAAATTATACCGTTTGATTTGTTTGGATTTTTGTAAATGTTTAAAAAAAATTCCAACTATAAATACCCATTAAATTAACATTTTTTCCACACAAATTAAACACACAATTCTCTAAAATACAATGTCTTATGAATTATTTTTTTTCGACTCTTCCGACGACGATGATAAAGTTACAAGTGAGTTTGAGGTTTTTACCCAAGCTTGTGAAGCGGCTTACCAATCATCAAAAAAACGGGCGTATGTATATAGAGATTACAAGGTGCACATAATCGTCTAGTAGGTGCTTATTTTACCGCCGGGCCGCAATATGTTGCTGAGACATTTTGTGAACGATTCTGAATGGATCGCACTTTATTCTTACGAATTGTTGACGACTTGAAAAATAACTATTTTTATTTTCGAAACTGAACTGATGCTGCGCAACGAGAATGTCTTTCGGCCATTGTTGAAATGCACATCCGCTATTCGTCAATTGGCGTACGGAGCCGTGCCTGATGCTTTTGACGAATATTTGCAAATGGGTGCGACAACTGCCCGACAATGTCTTAAAAAGTTTTGTACTGCCATCATGGAATTATATGGTACAGAGTATTTGCGAAAGCCGACTTATACTGACATGCAGAAACTCTATGCTCATCACGAGGAAAAACATGGGTTTCCCGGGATGATAGGAAGTATCGACTGTACACATTGGTCGTGGGAGAATTGTCCTGTTGCCTACAAAGCTCAATTTAGTAGGCGTGATCAAGGGTCAACACCGTTTATTTTATTGGAAGCGGTCGCATCTCAAGGCTTATGGATTTGGCATGCTTTCTTTGATGTAGCCGGTATGAATAACGACGTAAATGTATTACGTCAATCCCTTATTTTCAATGATCTTAAATCAGGGAAAGCACCTGAACTGGGATTCGTGGCTAACGAAGTGTATTATCTTCGGGGCTATTATCTTACTGATGGGATATATCCCCAATGGTCGGTTCTTATTAAGTTTATAAAAGATCCGCCGACGAATGATCATAAACGAAAATTGTATTAAACGAAGCACGAAGCAACAAAAAAAGATGTTGAACGAGCCCTCGGTGTATTGAAAACAAAATGCAGGATGATTGATTACCCGACCCGAGGATTGTCAAAACGTCGACTATCAGACATAATGTACACCTGCATCATATTACACAATATGATCATTAAAAATTGGGCGCGGCGATATCACCCATATATTATCAACAAGAAGAAAATGCTGATAACGATCCGGTGAATACGCATGAAGAAAGTCTACAAATTACTCAGCAGATAATCGACCCATATCTTCATCTCAACCTAAAAGCCGATCTCGTGGAACACATTTAGAACAATCGCAATCAATAAATTAGCTTTTTTAATATTACGTTTATTGTTTTTAATTTTATTGTAATGTTTTTTATATTTGAATCTTTAAGTAATGTTTTTTAAATAAATGTAATGTATTTTTATGAAATTTATTGTGTTTAAAAAAAATTGAACTAGGTCGCACTAGGTTGTCTTATTGGGCAAATATGTCACATTAGGTCGTAGGAGAGAGAAAACTGACGTGTTTAGGTCGCGACCTAGACACCGTTGTGGGTAGCCTTAAGCAAAACAACCTAGATTCGATCGACAAGGTTGTTGTCTTTGAAGCTTTTTAATATCAATAATATTTTAAACATGAGACTGCAAATCATGATGCTGACAAGATGACTTTATCACGAGTTCAAGCAACTACCTCGACCCTTGAGAGCTCAGGGAGTGTTGGCGCCGCGGGATGTCAAACCCACGGCGCGATTGGTTTGATGAACCCTGAACAAGAAAATCCCACGGTGTGGGGGCTTGGCGTGACTCAACCCACTCGCCGTGAGTGGTAATTTAAAAAATATATATATTATTTTTTATGAAAATTTTTAAAAAAAAACGGCTACTAGCCGTTATATTTGAAAAAAAAAATTGTTTTTAATGCCCCAACGGCTAGTTTTAAAAAAAAATTTAAATTAAATTCCAACGGCTATATTATTTATAAAAAAAAATTCAATTTTAATCTCTATATATATTACATTTCCTATATAATTTTTTACACACACACAAATCATTCTCTTCTTTATCATTCTCTCATTCACAAACACAAACACAATGGCCGGCGAAAATTGGTTCGAATGCACCCACCTCCTTCAATCC
This sequence comes from Glebionis coronaria, assembly GCA_025667525.1. Lineage (NCBI taxonomy): Eukaryota > Viridiplantae > Streptophyta > Magnoliopsida > Asterales > Asteraceae > Glebionis > Glebionis coronaria. Next base: position 607,784,721 of record CM046879.1, read on the forward strand.
AACATGGGTGGCGGTGACGGAACTACGTCCAATCCACAATTCCCCGGATTTCCTACCCACGGTCCGATAACTCCCGAAGATCAATCTTTTGTAACAACTTCTTAACAACTTATTAAAAAATCATATTTATTTTTAAATTGAAATATTTTTTAACTCATTTATTCCTTTTCATAATCTAATTTCACCAAGTTTTTTAAAAAAAATTTCTCTTTAATTCAACATTCATTTTGATATATTTACAAGTTTTTTGTTTTTTTCATTTTTAATGATTTTATTTATTTTAATTCAACTTTTTTATATTTTAACTTTAAATCGATTGCTAAAAAATAGTCACTTATTACCCGTCGCTGCATTGCGCAGGTACTATGCTAGTTATACACAAATACACGTTTTACATATTAAGACGTGAATGGCAAACCAACCACTATACACGGTGGTATATATTACATTCTCACTATATCAAGCTTTTTGATTAATTAATTAATCATAATTTGTTGAAAAATAAATTACTCTATATTGAAAGGAAATACTTTCATCTAGTTTCTGTATTCAAAACTATTGTTTCACCCACTCTTTAAAAGGACGTATTGTCCAAAAATACTCATATAGTGATATTGTTTAAAAGGAAACAAGTAAACTATTTCATCATCTGGAAGGATGGTTTAATGGTGAAAAAGATTATACACTTGGAGTATTACCGAAGGCAACATAGGTTCAATTCATCATTGAGATATACTTCCAGTTTTTATTTAGTTTTTTCTCTTTTCTAAAAAAACTAAAATAAACACCATACACTTTAAAAACAAATAGTCACACAAAACCAAAAAACCCATACCAAACCTAAACCATTTTATTCATCTCCGTTAATACTATGCATTCCCGATCTTTGTTATCTCTCCAAAGTTCGTAAATACTAGACGAGAAGCTCTAATGAGATGACATTTCGTATCAAGTCTGTTTTTTTATCAAGAATTATTGAAAAAATGAATGGAGTGTTTTATATTTAAATAAAATATTTTCAACTACTTTTTTATGTGTTAAAAGTTTAAACGCATAATAGTCGAGCTTATCCCTCCAAAGCTCGTAAATACTTTTGATGGCGTTTTCTAGCTCAAGCATTCGAACACCCTTGAGCTTCTCGAGCTGAGTACTAGACAAGAGCTCTAATGAGGTGATTTTTCATATTGCACGCAAATATGGTCCATACGGAATATATGATACAGAAGCATAACTGTGTCCCAAAATCTTCGTTACAAGATGTTTCAAACGGTTGGAAACACATGCATCATAGAGAGTGAAGATCTATTAAGAAATCTCCGTGCCACCAAGACTCTGCGAACGCCAAGCTAAGGGACGCCAAGGCTAAGTGAGTATAAACATAGGTTTATATTGAATATAAACCTATGTTTATCTAAGAGATAAACATAGGTTTATATTGGTTTGCCAGGGACGCCAAGGCTAAGTGAGGAAGACCTGATGAACCTCTAAAAAGTCGAAAATGACCTATTATAGGCAAGGACAGAACTTATTGGGAATGGATGCCTAGTATTGTAATTCATTTCTTGTTGTCTAATGAAATTATTACCTTTTAAAAAAAACATTGAGATCAAACCAATAGAATGTTATTACAGGCGTTTAGCCAATGTTTACTTTTTATATTCATTTTCACACCAAACACTTGAATAATGAAATGCGCCCCTACGACACTGTTTTTCGTTTTCGAAAGTCCAGAATGTTGTAGTTCAGGTTCGTTTTTTTTTGTTTTTTTATATAAGTTTCTTATATCCTTATAATCATTAAAAGTTTAATTACATAGCTGTAGAAGGCAAGCGAGCAACAAGCAACCTAAACAGAAATCGAAGTACCAAACTGATATAGCTACTTCGAGCTGATCTACATTGAAGTACTGAACTAAAACCGATGAACACCTTAGAAGTACTAGGCCGTGTTGCCTCATAAAAAGGACAAAATGACACAAATATAGGATATAATTAGCAGTGAGGATCGATCAGTTGGAGGAATATGTTACCTTTAAGCAAGGCAACCTGGGTTCGATCAACCTGGGTTCGGAACCCGTTGATCTGTTGTTTAAGTCTCTTTAACGTGGTTTATAGAGCTGCGAAATGACATCATTTTGATCATTTATACATTTTTCTGTCTAGTATAGAGCGGTGAAAGAACATTGTTTTATATAATACTAAAAGCGTCAGAAGAATGTTTTATGGGCCAACCTAAAGCAGTAAAGCGGCTCATATTTTGCCAGTGCCAAACAGAACACTTTCTGACTTGAAATCTTTTTGTTATCAGACATAAAGCTTGTTAGACGTATAGGAGTCAATACTGACCCTTTCACCGTTCGTGCTGATATTCTGCATGTTGAATAAGTTACTATATAACTCGCGTGTTTGTAGCAAGTTACTATGTGTTCCAATCTCTTTGACTTGTCCATTTTGTACAACTACAATCATGTCTGCGTTTGTTGACATCCTGTGTGCGATTAGAATGATTGTCCTTCCTTTCATTGCGGTCTCAAGTACATCTTGAACCATCTTCTCAGATTCTGAATCAAGTGCACTTGTTGGCTTGTTGCCTCATCAAGTAAAAGATTCATATCCTAAACATACAAAGTTTTAAAAAAGGTTGAAAGGAGGCCACTCTCCGACCAGGCAACAACATTTTGGTAAAAAAGTTAGTTTAGTTACTGAATGTACCCATAGTAGAGAAACTGGGTATCTCAGTTACTCTATCTTTTTTTTATGCACATGTCTGGGACGAGATCTGGAATTAGACATAGCGTCATCTGATATTTCTCGCATTTCAAGGCTTCGTGATAAACCTATGAAAGGTTTGTATTCCATACGCCTTATCAAAGTATTAACATCTGACTCTTGATTCTTAATGAAAAGTTTAACTAGTTTAGTGACCTCAAAGACCGAAAAAAGCTTGTCAATTACAATTGTTTGTATTGTTTTGTTTACACAATAGGTCTTCACCAAAGGAAAAACACTTGCCAGGAACAACGACCTAACTCGAACCACATCGCAAACCAGACCCAAAACACTTGCCAGGAACCACGACCTTCAGACACTCGTAGAGCCACAATCTGAATTAGTCAAAGTGACAAACAGACTCGACGTACAACCAAAAACTTGACCTCCCAAAACTGACCAAAATCCCCACACCAGATTTGAGGGAGAGAAGGAGTCCCCATACACACACGAAACAAAAGATAAACAGTTTACCAAACAGACAAACACCCCTCACCCCAAACAGACACGGAATAAATGTGTAGGCCGCTTTTGTTAGTAATGAATACAATAGATTTATTGGTGTTAAGTTGGAGGGAGACCGGTAGAAGACATGCATAAATGTATGTCTGGCCGGTTAAATACAGAATACAAGAATCTATTTTCCGCCTTGTAAAACGTTTTAGCGGCGCTACTGATCCTGTTAGTAATATAGGTCTCTCGTGTCATTGATGCCGACTGTGTGATCCTAACTCAACAATTCAAAGCTGAAACTTGGCATAGCTATGTACTCCCATGTGTCACAGTTAGTTAAGAAATTAGGTTAATTTTCAGTTAGTTGCTCTAAGTCTTTTCTCGTTTGACCCGTATGCCCTGCAACCCGTTTTGTCCAGGTCTGATACTCTGATCGGTTATTGACAGGGTGTACCATGTTTTGTCGCCGGGTCTGACCTGTTGTGAACCGGGCCTTACCCCTTTTGACCTGTTGAAGGACCTTACCGATATCTATGAATCAGATATCGCAAGGAGATGGGATATGAAAAAGGTCTATGAGAATACAAAGGGTTGAGGGAGGCGGAAAATGAGGAAGAATACTTGCCTTATTCTAGCGAGGAAGAATGCTTACCTGATTCTAGCGAGGAAGAACACTTACCTGATTCCAGCGAAGGATAGTTCGTACTCAAACATTTAAAATGACCTACTCTGATAGCGAGGAGGAGTTTGGCTAAGCTTATCAAGTGTTGTTAACACCTATGCCAAAGTCATGACCAACGGAAAACGATTATGCTTCTAAAGTAATTCTTAAGGAAAAAGCAATAAATCAGTGCTAAAAATGCTTCCTTTAAGAATCTGGGTAAAAGAGCTTATCGATTGAAAAAGTTGTTAATTAAGAGATAAAGACATTATAAGCTTTTAATAGCCAAACAACTAGAAAAAGCTAAGTCTAATAACCTCAAAATTATTTAAAGTAATAAATAAGCTCAAAATGCTTCTTAAAGAAATAAATAAGCTAAAAATGCTTCCTATAAGCATCTGGGTAATACCGTCCTTTCTTCTACTTGACACATTGTAACAGACTGACCCTTTCACCGTTAGTTTGTTAGCCATTTGTAGGAGTCAAGAAAGAAGCATTGGCATTTATATATATACATCATAAAAAAATTTGAAGGCAGTCTTAAGCAGGTTTTATAACTTGAGCTTCATGATCACCTAAAACAGGATTTCTTGAAAAATTAAAGCTTAACTGGTCGAGCTGGTCAGGTCAGATCAAGCTATGTTAAGTCACGCTACCAAAGAAACTAGAAACTAGAGGTACTTAGCTGAGAGGAGGCTACCAAATACAGATTATGAGGTCTCGAATGGCGGAATTCTTTATTTAAATAAAATAAAAATGAGACAAAAAACAGAATCAACGTTTTCTGAAACTTGATAACCAGTTTTTATTGAATCGGATCATGAAATTACAGCTAGCAAAGCAATGCATAATATAACAAGAAATACATGGATTAAAGGCTTGTAGAGATATTAGCAAATGTAAAACCGCAACAGTAGTACCAGTCTTTCATTTTATAGGGAACATGAATATCATCACCTCTGTCACACCCCACCAATGGCGGAATATGGGGCGCGACATATGGATATCATCACAACAAATGGTGTCTCTATAGAGAAGACTAAAATGCAAATATAATGTCATAAATGGCGACACAAATGTCATGACAATATCTCAACAATGCAGGAGTCTAGGTAAGTAGGTAACAGTCCTACCACTTACCCAAGACAAACAATAAACATAAACCAAACAAACATATAGGTAAACTAAGAAGGAACGGGGATCTCCTTCTATATGCAATCCTAAGGCATCCAAGTCTAGCCACTTCTATCCTCAAGCTTAACCACATTCTCACCTGAAAGAGACACTAAAACACGTCAACATAAAGTTGGTGAGAGTCATAGGTTTAGACTCCAACGCTAAATCAGTTACAAGCTGTGAATAACAATCATCAACAAAAGAACATATGGACAATGTGTTACAATTATGTATTAACAACTATCAATCAAGACCAATCATACCAAACCAATCCAAGGCTCCTACCTTGCCAAACAACATCATGGTACCTTAGATGATCACCCTATGTACCTATCCCAAGGCCACTACCTTGGCAAACCACAAGGCCACTACCTTGGCAAACCACAAGGCCACTACCTTGTCAAACCACAAGGCCACTACCTTGTCAAACCACAAGGCTACTACCTTGTCAAACCACAATAACTGAGACGACACGTGTCCCCCGATCCAAATCATACCCAATTAAAAATCACATAGCAGTTAATCACATAATGTACACACAAGTCCATCTCAAATCACAACCACATTCACAGCATCAATTTAGAAAATAACTCAGCACAGTGTCTCTTCCATCCCATCTGGAAGTCAAAAACAAAAATAAATATGGGACTATGAACACTCACCTGATAGCTCCTTCACACGTCCTTGCACTAGCAACAAGCTAACAAACCAAAAACACGAAATCAATAAACGAACCAATCACTAAGATGGCTCATTAACCTATGATGGACATCTAACCCATTCTCACATATTTACCTCATTAATAAGCTCTAATTATCACATTACCCTTCCTTAACAAGTCCTTAACTTGGTTAAGTTTAACAACTAACCCGTTCGTATTTTACCCAAAACAGTCCCAGTTTTTAGGTCTCAAAACTTTAGGTCAAACGCCCACTTAAACCTACCCATGGTTTCTGTAAAAGTAATATTCACAACCTTACATATGTTGGCTAACACCTCCCACTTGCCCTAACCTTAAAGCTACTGTTAAGGCCCCGATATATATATATCTACTTTCGTCATTCCAGATTTCCTGATTTTAAACGTACTAAAAGTTTGTTACCATTAAGGGGTCTTACCCTAAACCACCACTTTAGCCCAAGTGCAGATATTAACTAAAATATATAAAGATCCCAATGCAACCCTAAGTGCCCCAAACAACCCAAAACTAAAAAAAGAAAACAGGCTGAATTCAAAACTGTTTTGACCTCCGACTGTTGTAACCTGTTTTTGACCCACTTCCCGACCTCCAATTTAGTTCTCGTTTCTTGCATTGGAAGCCACTTCAAATATCTTTCCAGGGGTACTTGGATCGTAAAATAAGAGTTTATAGAACTCCCGATATGATCAAAACAATTGACTCAAAAATCTGCCCAGTTTTTAAAAACGGGTTTAACAAAATCAACCTCATTAATTAACCCTAATCCCTCTAATTACAAGCCCTAATTTATGTAATCATCATATTATGATTAATACAACATTAATTTACTGTTTTTATATTAAACCCTAACCTAATTCCATCATAAGATTATTAAGAAAACATAAAAACAATTTAATTAAAAAAGGATTTGAAGATTTACCTTGGATTTATGAAAACCCCCCAAATTTTATGAAGAACCCTAATTTTTTATAAGACTCACGAATTTCCCTTCATCTCCAGGAGAAAAATAATGAATTTGGTTTAGTATATACATTATATAGGGTATTGGGTGAATCCTAGTCCAACCCAAAGCCCCCTTTCCTTTTTTTTTTCCTTTTTTTTCTTTTTTTTTCTCTTCTAAACCGACTCAAACACCCCTAATTTCGTTTTTTTCTTTATTTTTTTTCTTTTATTGTTAATTAATATCTTATTAATATTACCTTAATTTACCTTAATTTATTTCAGCTCCTAAAACTCCCAAAACCTCAAAACCGTAAAACTAGTCAAATTTACCGCGTTTTACCGTAAAAGACGTAAAATATACACTTTTATAAAAAATCTCAATTTTGAAATAAACTTTATAATTAAGTCCTAAATGACCTAAAAACCATCCCGAAAAATATTCATTTGACTAATTACCTTATCCGAGACCTCTAAATGCTAAACCGTAAATCCTAAAAAAAACACTATTACTATAATACTTATACGTATACGTAACCACCAAAATATCACCATTTCATTTCATAGTCCACTAATTGTGATCTCATGAACATGAATTAACCGTTCCTCGATTTACCTATGAGTACTCTATACTCATAAACGATAATCACACCAACCTCGTTCACCACAAAATAAACACGTAAGGCACAAAAATCAAGTAGTCACACATAAAATAACCTAAAAGTAAGACCAAGTGACGAACCTCAAAACCACGGTTGTCACATCACTCCCTCCTAATAGAAAATCTCGTCCCGAGATTTACTCCTTAGGATCAACACACAGACAACAAATCACACGAGGATACTTGTTCTAAATGAACTCCTCTCATTTCCACGTGAACTTCAGTTCAAGTTTCAAGATACCACATGTTCAAACCAAAATTAAACCCATTGCCAAACTCTTGACCTCACAGTCAATAAATCTCGCAAATGACTCTTCGATAAAACAAAGACTCTTATTAGCACAAAACCCAAATAACCGGACATGCAAATATGCATCCTCAAACAACATTTACCAATCCCAATACATGAAATGTATCATGTATACAACTCATTTCCCCCAGGTAATTCTATGCTCATAAGCTAATGGTCTGATCTTCCCAAAGATCATAAATGGACCTACAAAACTCTACATCAACTCTTCTATTTTACCAAAACATACCACCCGTTACTATGGGTGAAACTCCATACATAACTATGTCACTAAATCTAGTGGTTTCCTCCTTTTCTACATAGCATCCCTTGTTGCTCTCATTCTGTCCACAAACACCATTACCACATTAGTAGCCCTCTTTTACCAATTCTAGTCCACAATGAGGACAACTCACCCTACTCATTTCATATCGTGCCTCAAATGGCATTTATCGACTTCTAGTACGATAACTATCATTATATGAAAACTCAGCCATCGCTAACGAGTTTCCGAACTAACCTCTAAATCAAATCACCCATGTCCAATTACGTTCATCAACTCCTTCAGTCCGTATCCCAAACTACTTTAATTCCAATTTCCTTACAAAGTGACCTATGACGGTCTTTCACATATCCATTAATTCTTCCAACTTCCCAACTACGTGACTCTCATTCCTCTTGAAATAGGTGATGAATTAGTCAGTCTATCGACTATCACCCAACTCTCATCGTACTTAATCCCCCACCGCATTATGTATCCCTTCCACCAACTTCGTCCTTACATCGCCCTTTCTAAACTACTACTATCCATGTAGGGAAGTATAGTCTACGTCCCTTTCCTCCTTACGATTGTCCAAGCCACGCAACCATAAATGTTGACCGCGTTCACTGCTTTAGACAACTCAAACTCGTGCAACCCACATCCTTCATCCAAACCACTCTAATACATCATCCCTATAGTTCAAGTTCGTCTCAGCTTCACCTCATCCTTCTTATTCCATGTCTCATCGACCATGCTTGCCTTTCCCAGATGGTACTTGGCCTTGCAATTTTCTTTCATCAATTAACTCCACCCATCACCTTTGCCAAATGTTCAATCAAGATGATTGAATATGTGTTGGATACGTTCATGATCCGTATAGATCATTCTCCACGTCTCGTACACCAAATGCCTCTAGCATTCTAGGCAGATATAACAGTCCAACTCCACTAACTAAGTCTATCCAGTTCTTCCAAATCTTCAGTTCCTGCAACGTATAAGCGATCGTCTTTCTTTGTCGTCCTCGTACGCGTCCAAATCCCTGCTCCACGTATCGTCATGCTTCGCGAATTCATCCAGTCCTTCCGATAATGCCAAGATCTGCTCATCATCCAATCCACCTCTTCAGCCTCCAAAATGCTTCCTCGTCCTTCTTCACTTCGCCCCTTGCTGGTTCCACGATATGCCATCATCTCTGACTACTAGTCCTGGCCAACCAAATCCTAAAACTCACACTTGAAAATCTCACGTTTCTTTCCCTTTACTAACAACTCCAAAACCAACACATAATTCGCCTCATCCTCCTTCTATGATTTGAGTAGATCAAGATGTCGTCGATTGCTCCCGATGAAAACTCGTTTATATACGTTCATGCACACTCGGTTCATTGACTCCATGAAATCGCTAGTGCTTTGGCGAAGCCAAATACATAACCGTAAACCCAAAGCGTTCATACAACATCCATAGCAATTTCAATTATGTCCCTCCTCACACCCTCTCTTAGCGGCAATACAAATAAATTCCTTGCAATTTCTAACAGCTCTTGTTCTTAATTCACTCCATCAACGATTTGCCTTGGAAGACACTAACTACAACCTCCTCTCACTTCTCCTACTTGCTCTATTCATGGTTCTACCTCAACGCTCCTAAACCATACAAAAACCAAAACTACATCCTGAATACACCAGATACGATCGATGAATTAAACCCACGGATAACCTAACGACATTTCACGTGCACCAATTAAAACAAATCAAAAACCACAAGACTCCAAAGAAAACTCAAACCCAAAACATGTATCAATTCCAAATGACCTATGACAACGGAAAATAATCCAAGAAACACCCAATGGCAACCAAAACATATTACGCCCCGCGACATATTATTTAAACCGTGCAAAAGATCGACTTTCCAAAAGAATATATATATATATATATATATATATATATATATATATATATATATATATATATATATATATATATATATATATATATATATATATATATATAATATATATATATATATATATATATATATATATATATATATATATATATATAATATATATATATATATATATATATTTATATATATATATATATATATATATATATATATATATATATATATATATATTTTTAATTTTTTTTTACCTCCCCCACATCTATGTGACTCAAACCATCTACAAACAACCTTATAGACGTTCTCAAAACTCAACTCAAAGACTAGGTATCCCGTGCATCCCAAATCATAAAAATAAAACTACTATTCAAACTCAACCTTGAACCCGACACTTGTACAACAATTCCGACCAGTCCACTGACCTCCCATGACTATACATTCTGAATATTTGAAAAGTACGTTCCGAGTACATAATTTTAGGCTCTTGAATCACCCAAAAAGCCTTTAAAAACGAACAAGTTATGACCAAAACAATTTTATGCTAGTTGTTTTTAAAAAACTAAAGAATAGACTTAGTGATCAATGCACTCCTTTGCAATGAAAGATATAATTGTATGTGAAAAATTCATAAACTCCTTTTAACCTTGTATTAATAACTATAAATGACATGAATCGGTTAAATCCAATTATATAAACTATGTAAGTAGAAAGAAGTTTTACTTTGCTTTATTTTAAAGAAAGTCTTTTAGAATTTGAAATAAATAAGTGTTGATAAAAAAAAACTTATGTTACATCTTGTTTCAAACATGACTCCAACACCTTACCCTTATTTTACCGAATACAACCAACTATCTAACTCTATAGTAGATTTCCAAGTCCCCCCTTTTTCTAATATACCAACCAAAAGAAATGTAAGACTCAACCCAAAAGATTTCATTATCCCAAAAGAAATCTCCATTTATTTCAACGGACTTAAAACCCAGAACAACATTTTAAAACGTACACGTGAAATATGAACTCAAAGAATACGCTACAAGACACAGTTCAAAAAAATTCGAAACGTTGTTGAAACTCCATCAACTCCAGCACCATAAAACACGAACAAACACGAGGTACGTTCAAGTTATAATAACTAGTGAACGACCATATACCATAACTTAACACATAGTAGTATATATACATCCGCATATATACCTATTAAATCACCCAAAACATACTCGTTACCATACATGTCGGATCAACCAATCACGTCATACACTCGTTTTTCCACACGAGTAATCACCATCTCACCGTGCCACAACAAAGCATAAAACCCACCTCCAAAACCAAACCATATCGTGTGACCCCAAAATCACACAACACAACTATAACCCAAAACATATAACACACTAATAACAAATAGCCATATTGTAGGCAGCCGTTACATAAACCCATATATTATACGTATACCCAATATCTACATCTCACCATATACAAGCATGTACTAATCCTCTTTCATACAATCATACTTGAGAACCCATTGAAGTTGTGGTACTTGTATAACTATGTTGGCCACCATACTTATACAATTACCCTTTCCCCAATGCACTCCCCTCCTATGATGACACTTATAAGAATCAATACAACATATAACACATAAATCTATCTACTCACATAAGCTCATAACCACATAACCAATAAGGTCCAAAACTCCATCTATAAAATAACATAATAAAACTCTTGGAATACAGAAATCCATAGGTCCTAGCTAAAACAGCCTAGACTAAATCCAAAACAAAAACATAATCAGTTATAAGTCATGTCGCCCATAAGAGTGGAAATAGCATAAGGTCCTTCATATTCCACCTACTCCTAATAACTCGAACCACCACATGATTCCTTAGGGAACATGACTTAAACATCAAAGAAAATAATACCCCTCAGGTACATAAAATAACCCAACAAAAGATAGAAACTACTATGTACCAAATTATGTACTATAATGTACATTATAAGTAAAACACGACAATGACTAGCGTGGGCGATTATGGTTAAACCCGCACTACTCACAACTCGAAAAGAAAGTAACATGTGGCTAAGTATGAACTTACTATGGTTCAATTCATACCAGTCAAAACATCACAATAAATAACATTCAAACACATCAATTATAATTAAAATGCACACATACTCCTATGACGCCTATATGCAGGGACCCTTAAGCTATAGACTAGGCTACGCGACTAGGCAAACCTAATTCTCTATAACCATTGTCTCTGATACCATTCTGTCACACCCCACCAATGGCGGAATATGGGACGCGACATATGGATATCATCACAACAAATGGTGTCTCTATAGAGAAGACTAAAATGCAAATATAATGTCATAAATGGCGACACAAATGTCATGACAATATCTCAACAATGCAGGAGTCTAGGTAAGTAGGTAACAGTCCTACCACTTACCCAAGACAAACAATAAGCATAAACCAAACAAACATATAGGTAAACTAAGAAGGAACGGGGATCTCCTTCTATATGCAATCCTAAAGCATCCAAGTCTAGCCACTTCTATCCTCAAGCTTAACCACATTCTCACCTGAAAGAGACACTAAAACACGTCAACATAAAGTTGGTGAGAGTCATAGGTTTAGACTCCAACGCTAAATCAGTTACAAGCTGTGAATAACAATCATCAACAAAAGAACATATGGACAATGTGTTACAATTATGTATTAACAACTATCAATCAAGACCAATCATACCAAACCAATCCAAGGCTCCTACCTTGCCAAACAACATCATGGTACCTTAGATGATCACCCTATGTACCTATCCCAAGGCCACTACCTTGGCAAACCACAAGGCCACTACCTTGGCAAACCACAAGGCCACTACCTTGTCAAACCACAAGGCCACTACCTTGTCAAACCACAAGGCTACTACCTTGTCAAACCACAATAACTGAGACGACACGTGTCCCCCGATCCAAATCATACCCAATCAAAAATCACATAGCAGTTAATCACATAATGTACACACAAGTCCATCTCAAATCACAACCACATTCACAGCATCAATTTAGAAAATAACTCAGCACAGTGTCTCTTCCATCCCATCTGGAAGTCAAAAACAAAAATAAATATGGGACTATGAACACTCACCTGATAGCTCCTTCACACGTCCTTGCACTAGCAACAAGCTAACAAACCAAAAACACGAAATCAATAAACGAACCAATCACTAAGATGGCTCATTAACCTATGATGGACATCTAACCCATTCTCACATATTTACCTCATTAATAAGCTCTAATTATCACATTACCCTTCCTTAACAAGTCCTTAACTTGGTTAAGTTTAACAACTAACCCGTTCGTATTTTACCCAAAACAGTCCCAGTTTTTAGGTCTCAAAACTTTAGGTCAAACGCCCACTTAAACCTACCCATGGTTTCTGTAAAAGTAATATTCACAACCTTACATATGTTGGCTAACACCTCCCACTTGCCCTAACCTTAAAGCTACTGTTAAGGCCCCGATATATATATATCTACTTTCGTCATTCCAGATTTCCTGATTTTAAACGTACTAAACGTTTGTTACCATTAAGGGGTCTTACCCTAAACCACCACCTTAGCCCAAGTGCAGATATTAACTAAAATATATAAACCATCTCTCACGTTCGTGAGAAGATCCCAATGCAACTCTAAGTGCCCGAAACAACCCAAAACTAAAAAAAGAAAACAGGCTGAATTCAAAACTGTTTTGACCTCTGACTGTTGTAACCTGTTTTTGACCCACTTCCCGACCTCCAATTTAGTTCTCGTTTCTTGCATTGGAAAGCCACTTCAAATATCTTTCCAGGGGTACTTGGATCGTAAAATAAGAGTTTATAGAACTCCCGATATGATCAAAACAATTGACTCAAAAATCTGCCCAGTTTTTAAAAACGGGTTTAACAAAATCAACCTCATTAATTAACCCTAATCCCTCTAATTACAAGCCCGAATTTGTGTAATCATCATATTATGATTAATACAACATTAATTTACTGTTTTTATATTAAACCCTAACCTAAATCCATCATAAGATTATTAAAGAAAACATAAAAACAATTTAATTAAAAAGGGATTTGAAGATTTACCTTGGATTTATGAAAACCCCCAAATTTTATGAAGAACCCTAATTTTTTATAAGACTCACGAATTTCCTTCATCTCCAGGAGAAAAATAATGAATTTGGTTTAGTATATACATTATATAGGGTATGGGTGAATCCTAGTCCAACCCAAAGCCCACTTTCCTTTTTTTTTTTCCTTTTTTTTCTTTTTTTTTTCTCTTCTAAACCGACTCAAACACCCCTAATTTCGTTTTTTTCTTTATTTTTTTTTCTTTTTATTGTTAATTAATATCTTATTAATATTACCTTAATTTACCTTAATTTATTTCAGCTCCTAAAACTCCCAAAACCTCAAAACCGTAAAACTAGTCAAATTTACGCGTTTTACCGTAAAAGACGTAAAATATACACTTTTATAAAAAATCTCAAATTTTGAAATAAACTTTATAATTAAGTCCTAAATGACCTAAAACCATCCCGAAAAATATTCATTTGACTAATTACCTTATCCGAGACCTCTAAATGCTAAACCGTAAATCCTAAAAAAAACACTATTACTATAATACTTATACGTATACGTAACCACCAAAATATCACCATTTCATTTCATAGTCACTAATTGTGATCTCATGAACATGAATTAACCGTTCCTCGATTTACTTATGAGTACTCTATACTCATAAACGATAATCACACCAACCTCGTTCACACAAAATAAACACGTAAGCACAAAAATCAAGTAGTCACACATAAAATAACCTAAAAGTAAGACCAAGTGACGAACCTCAAAACCACGGTTGTCACAACCTCATACGTCTCCCCTCCTGAGTTCCCGTGACGTTCCACCTTCTAAACTCAAAGCCCTTGAAACAGTAGTCCTTCTGGAAGAAGAAGAAGAAGAAGAAGACGGACGTGATATAGTCAAATCAATTTCTACACTGTCTATCGACAAGTTATCCACATGCACAACAGTAGTCGCCACAGATCTTTGAGGCGAAGATGACAGTGGCATATCCGCATTCATCTCTACATTCTGAGGCTCTGGTTCTTGAATCTCACCAGTACTAGCAAGAAAATTATTTATCTCTGAATTACTTGGGAAAACACGTTGTACCTCTGCAGTCCTCCTCAAAAGACGCTCATTAATATAAGTTTCAAGATCCTCAACCAACCTTTCTGGATTGTTTAACGCAGACGGAATGGATGACAGAGAAGCAGCACTTTCAGATATCACCCCAGAAAACGGAGGAGAATGATGTCGACGACTACCACCAGCCTCTGAAGTGTGCAACAATGACGGCGTACTTTCAGAACCTGACCCTACACCCTTAAGTCCCTGATGAAGAGGGTTTTCCTCAATCGAACCAATCCCAATCCTAATCCGTCTAAGTGCTTCTGATACAAGAATATGTGATATCCCCCTAACAAACCTTCGTTGCCTAGCCCTAGCCCTAGCCCTAGCACTAACCGCTTCTAACTGCGTAATCCGATACTCAATTCTACCATGCGCACTTTCTAGCTCATCCGACAACGGCACATAAGCAGAGGACGTCATTGGTGGAACTACTACTGGTGCAGGGTCTAAAAAAGGCACTAGTTTCAAATCAAGATTCATAACCATCTCATCATTCACATTATCACCCATATTTCTTCCCAAAATTGTCACCTAGAACAGAAAATTAAACAATACCAACATGAGGAAATTAAAGAAAACTTGATTTACTTGATATAAACTTATTTTCAGCTAAAAGACAAAATAAACAACACCCACATCAAGATGAACATATAAATCAGCTTAAGTTGATGAAATTACATAAAAATAAATAGTTACCTGAACTAGATATAACTTAAGGTCTGATTACTGTATGTTTTAATAATTATCAGTTAATGCTTTCACCACAAGCAATAATTCCCTTATCATCTTCCTCATTTATTTCTTTTCTCTTTTATGGTCTCTCAATAATATGTCTTACTTCCACCACTGTCGATGCTTCCTCCGATACAACAAAACTTCTGTTTAAAGACGGTTTTCGAAAATATGAAACCCGAGTCAATATGACTCGTTTTTTTACCAGAACCGGGCCAATCGGTTCACCCGGCCGGGTTGACCCGGGTTTCAAAACATTGATATTTTGTTGTAGGTTTGATCCACCATAATGTTTGTCTCCCAGTTTTTATATATTTTTTCCGTTATGTAATAAAAATTAAATAACATCACTTTACACTTTAACTTAATAAAACATGGCAACTACAACTTATTCATTGCGTATTTTTTGTTTTATAAAACAAAACCATTAGAATGAATCTGTTTTATTCAAAAACAAAAATATTTCTTTAATACAAAATAATTTCTTTTTTATTTAGTAAATTACAACATTTATATATTAATTAATTATATACATTTTTATAAAAAAAAATTCAAGAATAAAAAGTGCAGTTTATTTCAAGAATAAAAAGTGTAGTTTTATTGCAAAGGAATGATAAAAAAATGTGTTTAAGGGTTTTAATATTATGGAAGTTGTAATGGAAAGGTTATTACGATTAAATGAAAAAATCTTGTTTGTTAACAATTATAAAACGTAATAACTTGTTACATTTAATAAATCATTACACCATTTTCATTCTTTAGGTGTCCTCTTTTTTTCTTTGATTACATCTTGTAATAGAATCAAATGACAAAAAAGTCCATTATTAATTAACCAAATTAAATAAGCTTTTTATTAACAATGAGACATTTTAGTCTTTTTTATCGATTACATTCTGTCTTATCGTACCTACCAGACATTATTAATAACAGTAATAAATCATTACATTAGATCATTTATTTCATTACGTCGTTTATTTCATTCATTTGACATTTTATTTTTTTATACCAAAGGAACTCTTAGCTTTGAGTTAGATGAGTTGGTGGAAAATAAACGAGTCAAGCCATAAGTACGGCAACCAAGGTTCGATCAACATATTTTCTGCACTTTAATTTTTTTTTATTTTTCACTCGTATGTTACAAAAATTAAATTTAAAAATAATTGTAGTGCATACAAGTCAATACAATATACCAATATACTTAAAGGCCCTTTAGTTCTAAGATTTTAAAATTATGAAATTCTAAACTTCTATTAAATTAAAATTCTCTAGAATTTAAAATTCTATAATTTTAAATGCCTACGCCTGTTTGGTTGGTAGAAGTTTATAAAATTTTGAAATCTTGATTTTGGTTTGAACTAATTAACGAATAAATATTTTTATATAAGTTTTCTATTTAAAAGAGTAAAAATCGAATTTTCACTTTTTATATAAATTTATATAAGTTTTATAAAAAAAGTATTTAAATTTTATAAAAAAACTATATAAATTTTATTAAAAAATTCTATAAAATTTATATAATTTTATATAAATTTTATAAAAAATTATATAAATTTTATAAAAAATTTATATAAATTTAATAAAAATAATTTTATAAATCTTACAAAAAATTTATATAAATTTTACAAAAAATTAATAAATTTTATAAAAATTTATATAATCTTTAAAAAAATTCATTTATTTAAATTTTATAAATCTTTATAAAAAATTTATATAAATTTAATAAAAATTTATATAGATTTAGTAAAAATTTATGTAAGTTTTATAAAAAAATTATTAAATTTTACAAAAAAATTTATATAAATTTTATAAAAAACATTAAATTTTATAAAAAAATTATGTAAATTTTTTAAAAATTTATATAAATTTTAAAAATATTATAATTGAATATAAATCTTTAAATTTTATAATTTTTTATATAAACATAAAAACCCGAATAATAACGACTAGAAAAAAGTTTATAAAAAATATTTTTCAAGTAAATTAAAATTTCTCACTTTTTGGAGTAATTCTAATATTTTTTCATTATGAGAATTTGTGGATTTTTAAATTCTTTCATTGATAATACCAAACACAATATTTGGGATAAATTAAAATATAAGTATTTTGAATATTTACAATATTTTCAAATATACTCCAACCAAACGGCACCTTAATAGTTTGATTTAAATAAGTAATCGGTATAAATTAGAGAGAGAAAATACAACCTTTTACATTTTTAACTTTATTAATCACGACAAGGACAACTTATTCATTGTGTAAGTGAGGGGGTAATAAGTGAACTTTTAACATTGTAAGGCATATGCTATCTACCCTTTTTAAAATGGTTAATGCACAAAAATGTCACTAAAATTTGTCAAAAAGTTTCCTAATTTATTAAAGTTTTTTTGTTACAAAAGGATTACTCAAATATACGGTTAATTATTTAGGTTACTGGCGTTATAAAAAATTACAATTGGGTTACTCAGAGAGTGGGCAACCTGTTAGTAACTCGTTGTTCATGCCACGTCAATACTTTGTGGGTTCCACGTCAAACAAGAATGTTGTTGACTTCTCAATGTCCGTTCCACAGTTCTCACCACCACCGGATCTAAAGAAAAAACCACTACTGACGATGAAGATTGATGTCACTCTCGCCAACCACCACAACCTCGAGCTATCATAACCGATCCACCACTACAACCACCATCACCCATTCATCCGGCACACACTCACCCTTCTTCCGGCACACACTCATCCTTCTCCCGTCGTCAACCTAATCAAAAACCTCAACATCCACCATCTCAAGTTTTCACCACCATGGGTGAATGAGTTTTGAATCAGGAATCTCTTGTTTGATAAACCCATAATAGATAAGCTTTTTCATTGAGAGATATGATCAATCATATGTTATTGTCACTGAAACTGTCAAGCGGTTTGTATCATCAAACGAGACTCATTCGAGTCTTATCAATTAAAAGACTGTTGATTTGAAGGATTCTTAATTTAGATAATAGATGTGTCTTTTGTCAACAGCAATAACTCAAATCTAGATAGTTGCTCATCATCTGTTAGTGACAAAAGAAAA
This sequence comes from Glebionis coronaria, assembly GCA_025667525.1. Taxonomy (NCBI): domain Eukaryota; kingdom Viridiplantae; phylum Streptophyta; class Magnoliopsida; order Asterales; family Asteraceae; genus Glebionis; species Glebionis coronaria. The sequence continues at coordinate 607,803,564 of CM046879.1, forward strand.
TAAAAAATATTGAAGATAGCTTAAGAGCAGATGGTTTGCTATGGTCATTTTTCTTAAATCATGCATTATTAGGATATAATTAATCATTTTTCTTAAATTATGTGTTATAAGAAATGAATAGAGTAGATGTGATAATTATTAAATGGGCCATTAATACTAAACCTTCACAAAAGTTAGTCTAGAAGTATTCATATTTTCGTTAAAAAATGGATAAATAGACGCACGAGCCCAAATTAAGTATTCATATTTTCGTTTTATTTTGGTTTTTAGCAAAACATCAACCATATCAAACCAAAAGAAGATTTAAGTAGATATAATTTAAGTAAACGGACTGAACTGTCGGTTAACCGGCATTCAAATACATTATGAACAACTAGCATAATACCCGCGCAATGCAATGGCATGCACTAAATAAGAAAATGGCTCAGTGGTACACCATAGACGCTCCTGAATTTTCAGTATTAAAAGTGACATCGAAGTGGGGCCGCCTAATTCATAATTAGACAAAAAAGTAAATGCGACATCCCTGACTTGTAGTTTGTATGAATGCATGACTAACTCCTACTCCCTCCGTCCCTAAATAAGTGTCCACTATTGACTTTTCGAGTCTTTATTTGTCAACTTTGACCTTAAATTACTTTATTTGTGTTTTATAATTTTTGATGAAAATTAGATTGATAGAAAACACATTTGAAACTCAATCCATTCATATATTTTACATCATGTATTATATAACACATACGAAATAATTTAAAGTCAAAGTTGACGAAGAAAGACTTTAAAAGTCAAACGTGGACATTTAATTAAGGACGGAGGGAGTAATATATTTATGCATCCAATCAAATCATGATCATTAAACAAAACTCAAACAAAAATACCTACGAACTAGCTCTTGCAAAAGTAGCGGCATCAAACGATACTGTAACCGGGCCTTCTACGTACAAGTTGTAAGCTATGGAAAACGCACATGAGATTGCATTCAGCAAATCAATGTCGAGTGCTGATCATGTTGCCAGTTCTCTTCTCGATTTGTATGAAATTGAAAGGATTTCAAAGGATCTCGAATATAACATTAACCATATTCAGGATCCTAGTGACCGAATTAGGATTTTGCCATTGCCAGAGAAGGATATTAGTGGCACAAAAGCTCATAGATCAAGCAAACAAAAGAAATGGTTTCGAAGCATACATAAATTCTGTAGACCAAATAGTGGTGGTGTTGTCGAGAATCATATTTTGAGGCTTAAAAATGTGAATGTTCAACAACAAGAAGGGATCTGTGAATACCCGACATATATATTGAGGCTAGAAAGAACGTGGACATACTAAGACCCACCAGAATTTGTTGTTCCATAAACACCCGCAGGCAACTCGCTTTTAGGAACAGGGATTTTGAGTAGTCTTGTGGTGGTATAATGATACGTGACTATTAACTGACGACCAAGTCACACAGTCATCTTCTTTTGTTTCTCACACACGTTTAAATATTGCATGCATATGCACGTTTACATTTCCTAGTATCATGCACAATAACTAACTAGTCAACTTGACTTTGTCTTCCATGTTTAATTTGTTTCCTTAAGTTTAGCATATCAACTGTTAGTCCATTTTCCTATATATAGCTTGTAATTCCATTCATGTAATCACAGAAGAGAAAATTGCAGTAATTCAAATTTAGTCATTAGTTAGAGTAGAAGGAGAATAGCCATCTCAAATCGGCTTCTATCATTTGGTGCTTTCATTCATTCGAACCATGCCACCCAAACGCGATCCACCCTCCACCGACGAATCCATTGCCGCCATGTCTGAAAACCTTTCCAAACTCATTGCCTCCACCAACCTCAATAATGAAAAACTCCTCGCCAACCAAGCTGCTTCATCCTTACAATTCGAGAATCTCGGAAAACAATTCGAGAATCTCAACAAACACTTGGCTGCCCAACAAGAACAAACATCCACTCTTTTTGCCACCATCACTCAAACCTTGCACCGAACTCACCAAACGCCACCCCCTATAACGCCACCACCTACAGCCCCGCCACCCAACCGTGACCTTCAAATACGCCCACCAAAACTCAACCTTCCTGCATTCGATGGAACAAACCCTTTAGATTGGCTATTTCAAGCCGACCAATATTTTTCCTTTTACAACATCGCACCACCACAACGCCTTAATATGATCGCCTTCTACCTAAGCGGAGATGCCCTTAGTTGGCACAAATACCTCTATAACAACAACCTTCTCACCACTTGGGATGCATTTACGCGCGCTCTTGAAACCCGCTTTGGCCCGTCCTCCTACGATAATCACCAAGCTGCTCTTTTCAAGCTTAAACAAACCTCCACAGTGACGGCTTATCAAACACAGTTTGAACGTTTAAGAAACTGTGTTGTTGGCCTTCCACCAGAGGCTTTGCTTAATTGTTTCATCTCGGGTCTCCGTCAAGATATCCAACAAGAACTCTCCATTCTCCGTCCCCACACCATCACACAAGCCATTGGCCTTGCTAAACTAATTGAGGACAAATCCAACGACCAAGTGTCGACACCATCAAGTTCAACCTTGCTAGAGGCCCCATCACGTTCTACCGACACACTTCCTATCAAAAGATTAAGTGCGGCCGATATGCAAAAAAGACGTGTTGAAGGCTTGTGTTACAACTGCCCCGAAAAGTACCACCCGGGCCACAAGTGTAACCCGCCTAAATTTCTCCTTCTTCAATCGGACTATGAGTACAAACCTGCAACAATTGACCCTGCATGGGGAATATCTACTGTCGAGTACTACGACAAAGACGGACCTTGAGGACAAGGTCCATTTTGAAGACGGGGGTATTGATACGTGACTATTAACTGAAGACCAAGTCACATAGTCATCTTCTTTTGTTTCTCACACACATTTAAATATTGCATGCATATGCACGTTTACATTTCCTAGTATCATGCACAATAACTAACTAGTCAAGTTGAATTTGTCTTCCATGTTTAATTTGTTTCCTTAAGTTTAGCATATCAACTGTTAGTCCATTTTCCTATATATAGCTTGTAATTCCATTCATGTAATCACAGAAGAGAAAATTGCAGTAATTCAAATTTAGTCATTAGTTAGAGTAGAAGGAGAATAGCCATCTCAAATCGGCTTTTATCATATAACTAGAAGGCGGCACTTGACTATGTGCAAGAGGCGTAGAGACGACACCTCAGCATAACCCGTACCTTGCTGCTGCATTGTCATGTTATTCCCCGGAGGCGCCTGCCTCACAGGCGCAGGCATATAATACACGAAATTCTGCTGATCAAGTTAATTAGTATCTTGTAATGATGATTGTATGTTTTTGATTATCTAACAAGCACATTCAGTTCATTCATAACTAGCCATAGACACCGACCAAAACACATTTGGAACGTGTATTCGAACAAAACACATTTCGGCCTATCCTCGGTTCAGCATTTTTCACATTTTTATCATCGATTTGGTCTAGGTTGATCTTACGAACAACCGCATATTATGCTTAGTTGGATTGGACTAAAGTGACGAACCGAACTAGAATGACCCGAGCCTGAGCCAAACATTTCGGTCGTCCAATTCTCGATTCGAACTTTTGAACCAAATCGTTAAAGGTCTCATCTTTGGAAATAAAATAAGAATAACATACTCATGTGTGTTTAAAAGGACACAAGTGAAGCAACATATAGGTTCGATCCATCAACTATTGTGTCTAGAAATTTTAATTATTTTCTACTTTTAACACTGAAGCGACACGAACAAGTATTCATTTTCATTCGGTTACCGATATGTAATTTGAGTAAATCAATTTTACCTTCGTTGAAAACTGTAGTCTACAATTCTTATTTTTTATTGTTCAAAATCAATTGTACATTTCTAAAAATAGGTAAGAGATTCACATTGAGGTTAATATATTAATTTTACTTGAAATTATATTCACAAAATAAAAAAAAATATTTAATTAAAAGTGAAACAGTTTTAATGTAAAAAGTTAAAACAAAAACTTTAATTATATATTTTTTTTTAACTTACATGTTTTTTTTATCTAAAAACAATATTTTGAGACGAATGTAGCACTTGTATGATTAAAAGGAGTTGTCTTGTGGATGCTCGTGATACATATGAATTTTTTCGATATAGTGTTAATTTCCGAAAAAAAAACATCGATTTTTCCAAATGCATCTTTAATGCACACGGTCTATTGAAAATATGTTTCTAGGCTTATTTAGTTAATATAGTTACAAACAAAAAACAAATTCCAAACTCTTATAAATTACGGTTTAAATTTTTTTAGAGCATCCGATCATATATGGTCCTGGTTTCTTCTATGGCGAATTGGGTCTCTTGAAGGGATTGCCTCAACTATGCTTTGGTTTCTTTGGAACTTTCGTAATGTACGGATTTTTTCTACTTCTAAACCGAAAAAGGCAAACATTTGGGATTCGGTTGTTCATCAATCTTTCGTATGGATTTCATCTAGAAATGCTAAGTGTAGACTTAGATGGATAGATTGGCTTAGAAACCCATGTAATTGTTCTCTTTGCTAGCTTTGCTAACTCGTTTTAATAAAATTAGAATGATAACCGCGCAATGCGGCGGCGAGTACCTAATAACAAATTTTGAGACTATCAAATATTAATCTCTTACTCATTGTAAAGTTATAAAAATATCGAATTAAAAAACCTACTAAAATTGAAAAAGAGTAAAAATTAATAAAAATATATCAAAATAGATATCGAATTAAAAAGCAGAAAATTTTTAAAATATAGTGAAATTTGTTTATAAAAATAATAATAAATAAAAATATTTTTCAATTTAAAAGAAAAAATGTTATTTTAAAAAGTTGTTACAAAAGTTTGTTACAAAAGTTTTTTTGAAAAAGGTTATAGTACATAATGTTGATAAAAATATAAACAACTTGCTTTATTTAGTAGGTAAAAAAATCTAAATTTTCAACCTTACTACTTTAGGAAGGTCTCAAATGCTTTATAAAATAGTATTAGATTACGCCGTTAAAAAAAATATCTTATTGTCTTTCAACATCAAGTTAAAGTTATTTCACATACTTCTTGTTGTACCCAAAACGATTATTCCACTTCCTCACTGGAAAGGACGTGTTGCTCTTTTACCAATGTTCTTTATTTTCTTCCATTATTTTTCTTTTTTTAAACAAATCATTTTGTGACACATCATTTTATAGAAGTTATTTTATAAAAATTTTGTGGTTCTAGCATTATATAACCAGCCATGAGTGTGGATGAGTTGGTGAAAAATGTTTAACCCCTCTACCCATTGTTCTAAATAGCTCGCTATAACTCGCCTTAAGGCGCGCTAAAGCTTGAGGCGTGGTCTTCACGCTACGCAATAGGTCAAGGCGCGCTACGACATGAGATGCGGTAATTTTTTGAGTTCAACTCTAGGAAATGAATATTATCACATGTAAGGAGAGTTTTATAGCTTTAATTATTATGTACAACACTAATTATGAACTTAATATAAATATAATATTGAAATACATAAAATAAATAAATATTTTTAGATGTTGTGCCGCTATAAGTCACGCTTTAGAAACGCTAAAGCTTCGCCTTAGCCGCTAAAACATGTAGCTTGGACATGCCGCCACACCACGCTTCACGCTATTTATAACCTTGTCTCTACCTTTGAAAAAGGCAACTCGGGTTTGGATCTCAGCAGTCCCCCTCTTGTGGTTTTTATTTGCTTTTTTTTCCTCTTATGTTACAAAAAGTAATAACACCACTTTACATTTTAACTTAAAAAGACAAAAAACACTTTATTCTCATTAAATTTAATAATATTCTTAATTGTAATATCAAAATTAGCAATACTTTACTTCATATTATTACTGGGATGATCATTTCTTTGAGATGGTTAACAATAAATATGTAGCTAAAGAGAATTTTACGTGTTTATGTCATGCCCAAGGGAAAGATGTAGGAATTGTTTTTTGTGTGCATGGTTAAACGTATAACCAGCGCTTAGCATTAGCCGGTGAATCAAACCAAATGTATTTCGGTTAACTCTTTTAATCTCGTTTTTTATCTGATCTGGTTCAATCTTACGTATAATGGAAAGTTATGTTTGGTTGTACCGGACTGATTGACAAACTAGACCAGACAGATTCAGATGTGGACTCAAAATTTCGATCTAATTATTGGCCATATTATGTGCTCCACTTTTAATCGCTCTAATATGGTTCTAAGACCATGTTGAGCCCCACATTGGTTAGAGCAAAAGGAGTGATCACATCACCACATCAAAAAACAGTTCGTTACGTCAGCTTTTTCATCTCTCATCCAAAAAAAAAACACATCTTATCATCCCACCATTTCCACACCATCACACCAAATTTTCCACTTATTTTCATAAACTACATTCAACAAATATAATTTATTCAAATTCTAATTTAGTTTATTCATAAAATAAAAGCCATTACATCCTAAAAAAAAAGAAACAACAATACGAATATTAAAAGAAAAAAATACGGAAATAAATAAAAAACTAATTTTCACTTCGATCAAGTTTCTTTTTTATTTCTTCTTTTTCGCATTGATCAAACGAGCCTCGATATCGTCACAACCCGAGTCGATTTTACTTACTGAAAAAAAGTAGCCGTTAGGCTATTTTAATTATTAAAAAAAATTATTTTAAAAAAAGTAGCCGTTGGCTACTAGGTTTTTTTTTTTTAAATTCAATTTTTTTTAAAAAAAACCTAAATATAGTCGTTGGGGGTGTTTGCTATGTTTAATTTCAAAAAAGGGTATTTTGTAAAGTTGCAAATGGGGTTTTTGAAAGATTTGGAGCCTTTCCACGCGAGTGGTTGTGGTTCACGAAGCTTGGCACGGTGTGGTCACGCCGGGCAACGCACACCCACACCGTGACCACTCCCTTTCCTCTTATACGCTGCTAAGCATGTCACACGTTAATACGTGACCAAAATGCAAGTTTGTTTTCTAATAATAAATTATTTTTTAATCAACAATTCATGATTAAAGAACAAGCTTGATATTAGTTATTCACTATTTGATACTAGTTAAAGAACAACAATTCATGTCCTTATCCCGGTTGTTAATTTTTTTTCACTCTTATGTTAAAAAACTAACAGACCCCAATTGTTCACTATGTGGAAAGATGTAAAAAATGGCAAAGTCGTTGGATCATAATACGTAACATACTGATCATGTACGTAAAAAAGGATATAAGTAAAATGTTTGGTCAGCTAGCAAAGCAGCTATGCTGGCATAGACGAAGCTTGAAGCATTTTTTCGAAGTGACTAAAATAACATTTTATCATTTTAAAAAGGTTAAATTGCAAAAAATAATTTTTTTCATTTATTTAGAAAAACATATTAAATTACAAAAAAAAATTGGGAGGGGGCTGACACTCCTGCCCTTGCTATCCTTCGTCCCTGGTGAAAATTATGAAAGGCTTCTACCATTGAGCTAGGCAATTTAGGTTCGATTCACTAGCATGAAAACTTTGCTGGTTCCAAAAATCTTTGCATCGCCTTTGGCTCGGGACGTGAACATACGCTATACTCCCGAATATCCTTAGATGGGATACGGTAGGCTTCATCCCATTCCATGCTTCTTGTGGGGTCTTGTTGTCTAAACTCTTTGACGGACACCGGTTCAATAAATACATCGAGCAATCAACCGCTTCAGCCCAAAACTCTTTTGACATCTTCTTACTTTTCAACATGCTTCGGGCCATGTTGAGAATGGTTCTATTCTTTCTCTTCACCACTCCATTTTGTTGTGGGGAGTAAGGAGCCGTTAGAAATCTCCGGATCCCATTATCCTCACAGAATTTATTAATTTCCTTTGATAAAAATTCTCCACCTCTATCCGATCTCATGGATTTAATTTTTAAAACTTTCTCCTTTTCAACCATAGCTTTAAATTGATTAAAAGCTTCAAAGACTTGGGATTTTTCTTTTAGAAAATAGACCCAAGTCTTTCTAGAATAATCATCAATAAAGAGCATAAAGTAGAGATTCATACCATTAGAAGGTGGAGTAATGGGACCGCACAAATCCGTGTGAATTAGTTGTAGAGGCTCCTTAGCTCTTGACGTCGCTTCCTTTGGAAACGGACTCCTTGCATGCTTTCCAAGAAGACATCCTTCACACACTTGATTGGGATGATCAATTTGATCTAACCCTTTCACCATTCCCTTTGAAGATAACAACTTTAAGTCACCAAAATTTAAGTGCTCGTACCTCATGTGCCAAAGCTACGAATGGTCCTTCAAACAACTCCTTAAGCACTTAGTTTCATCATGTTGAATTTCCAAGATGAACATTCGGTTTTTAGTCATCAATGTGACAATTAAGTCCCTGCACTTAAACACAAAATAATAGCATAGAAATATTTATAAATACATACCTGTATTTTACCTTTTATCCATATTAGTCCCTGAGAGTTGGTTTACATAACAACTCTTCTTAACCACTTCCAACTCTTTTCGTCGTCTTTTACCCCTTCCTTCGTCGAGGTTCCAGCATTTGGAGCAAGCTCTTTCGTCACCCTTGCTCTCTTATCTTCCGTCGAAATACCTTCTCTTTCATGAGGGAGCATTAGAGGGATGATGGTAATATGTCATATGTTGTTCTTCAGTTTCATCTAAATTTGTTATTCATAAAAAGATAAACATAATATTGTTACGAAATTAGCTAAGTAACGGGACAAGGCACATGACCTTCGAAGGTTACAGGAAAATAATTATATTTATTTTAAATAATTTTGAAATTTTTTAAATATATTTCCTAATGTAATTTAGGGTCGAAATAGTCGTCTCTAAATTTCTACAATATATTTCCCTTTTTTAATCTAATATGTTTTTCAGAAAAATAATTATATTTATTTTAAACAATTTTGGAAAATTTTAAATAATTTTAAGTAGTAAAATGTGATAAAAAAAAGGGAAATTATTTTTACTCTACGGACGACTTTGTCGTCCTTAAATTAAGTGGGCCCCTTTTTCCCCACAGGCTTCCTTTGACTAGCTTTTTCTTGGTAAAGTGGTGGGCCCCCACGTAACCTACGGACGACTAAGTCAACCCTATAAAAAGGGCGACCCTAAACTCAAAATTGTTGTAGTGGACCGCGGAAATGTTATATATAGTGTTTAACGTTTAACTGTCTAAGAGAACTTTACCATATATACTAGTACGGGGCGTGCTATATGCAGAACCACTTTTTTGGTACAGAACTTAGAGAACCTTATTTACTCCTTATAATACATGATGTACACTATATTGATGCACAATAGCAAATTTGAAAATATTTGCTACTCATTTTAGAAAATAAATCATATTATGGGCAAAATAGGTATTTTAGTTTCCATAAAATTTTGACTAAATTTGAGTTTTTTTAATTAAAACTACGGTTTTTATATGTTTAATTTTTGGAATTTCTTTTTTGTAATTTTAACTTTTTCAATGTTATGCGTAATAAGTTTTTTAATTAAAAAATACATATATGTAATCTTTAAATATTACAATATCTTTTTAAGTAGGTCTTTTCATATAATTTTTGATCGAAACTTTGTTTTTACTTAAAATGATAATTACATACATGTTTGTAAAGCATATTATATTCAAATTAAAAATATAAAACATACATCCGAACTTTAAATTTATAACATTAAAAATAACATAATTACAATCCACATGATCTCTAAACTTACAACATAAAAAATAAAATATATGCACGGCTACAAAAACATATATATACGGCTTCGAAACGTATATGTACGGATTCGAAAACATACACGTACCGCTTCGAAAACGTACTCGTACGGCTTCCAAAACATACACGTACGGCTTCGAAAACATACACGTACGGCTTCGAAAACATACTGTACTGCTTCTACGACTTCGATAACATACATGTCCGGCATCGATAACATATATGTGCGGCTTTGATAACATACATGTACGGCTCCGAAAACATACATGTACGACTTCGAAAACATATATGCATGGTTTCGAAAACATATAAGTACGGCTCCGAAAACATATATGGCTGTCACCTAAAAGCACAAGTATATCCATTGATCATCTTCTTCATTGTCTCATATTATATAATTGAGCTATCTGGACTAAAACAAATACAAAAACAAACATAAGACTAGTAATATCAAATTAAACCGTAAATCTAGTTGCTAAAATAATACTGAAACAAAAAATATCTGATCGAACTACATAATCACGGTGATAACAACATCGAATCTTGAACATATAACCACTTGTTAGGTTTTACCATTTCCAAAAAACAATTAATTAATCACAATTACCAAGAAAATTGAAATATGATAATTGATGTTTAGACATAAAGAAATACGGCATGATTCCTAGTACATATTTGTAGTTCATATACGGTAACATATTATTAAATTAGTGTTTGACATATTTTAACTCTTGACTTGCACTACATACTGTAATATACATCAAACAATACCCGAAAGTTTACATAAAATTGTATAGTATCAAATTATAAAAAGATATAATAACATACCCGAAAAGACGTCGCACATATAACAACATACTAGTGTTTCTTTATAATCAGTTTAGTTCAATTAAATGGGGTGGGTTTGGTGTTCAGGGTATTCTTTCACCCATATCGTCATGACCAGATCCCAAAATACGTCTTCCACCGGCATAAAAGTGTATTGATGATGAAACAAGGCATGTGAATCAAAACTGCCTAATGATTTTTTTCTGGTTGAACATGGGTATAAAGAGATAAAGAGATAAAGAGAGGCGATAGTTTTTTTGGGGTTAGATCTAGGTTTAGATGAAATTAGGTGGATGGGGAATAGATATATAAGAGCATTTTTTTAGGTAATTACAAAATACCATATTTGCCCTTTATTTATTTTTTTCTTTGTAAAGCAAAACAAAGCAGGTGATACAATGATTTTGTATGGGTTCAGATTAAATCTCGGTATCCTCTCGAATTGATCTCGGTCTTAAGTGGAATGATTGTTCTTGGTTACTAAATAAAAGGGTTTGATTTTCTAACCTACTAAATGTTAAATGATCGAAAATTTAAACTTAAATTTAAAAGTAATTTAAAAGTAATTGAATTATTAATAATTGACAAAACTTTGAATTAAAATCAAACTTAAATTAAGAAATAATGAGAAATGGTAAGACAGACATAAAGAAACAGAAACAGTAAGTAACTTAAAAGAAGACTGATTCGGAAGTCTATCCTTGATTCGGAAGTCACTGTTCATTCGGAAGTTGAAGTTTCATTCGGAAGTTGAGCTTCATTCGGAACTTTTGGCTTGGTTCGGAAGTTTTTGCTTGGTTCGGAAGTTTTGGCTTCGTTCGGAACTTTTGGCTTGGTTCGGAAGTTTTTGTGGTTCCGATTCGGAACTCTTTCGAAAATTGGTTCGGAACTTTTCAAAGTTCCGATTCGGAAGGAATCGGTTCGGAAGTTTTTAAGAAAATTGGTTCGGAACTTTTTAAAGACAAACTCATTCGGAAGTTACTGTTCACTCGTTCGGAACATTGGGAAACCCAGATACAGAAACAATACCGAAGAACAAGGAAAATCAGTTTTAATCCAAAAATCACCAAATTTTTCACCAAATCATAAATAAAACTAAACACAAAGCATCTATTAACCATAAGCTACAAATCTCATCAACAAAAACACAAATCCCAACAACTTTTGAAGATCAAATCAAGAAAAATAAAACTTAAGAACTTGAGGATAAAGATTATGATGAACAAGATGAAATGGAAAGATTAAACAAGACTTGTATTGAATGATTAATGTTTTAACAAGTTCAAACAAAGATTAAAAAAAACAAGATTTGAAAAACAAAGATTAAAATCACCAATCACCTTAGTGGTGATGGTGATGCTACGAACAAAGGAGAAAAAAAGGGGATGAGAGAAAACTTAAAATCTAACTAAAAAGCTGGCTAAAATGTGTGAGGGGTGGCCTATTTATAGGCTTGTCCTTTGGTTGGTGAGTGGGCTTTCTCCCGTTCTTCTTGTCTTTTCGTCTTTTCAGAAAAGTTTCCGTTTTCGATTCTGATTCGGGATTTGTCGTCGATTAAATTCAACTCGTCTTTTAATTTCTTCGTTTAATAGACTTGAGTTTCTTCGACTTATGTAAATCTTCCATCTTTGGTCCTTTTCTTCGATAAATCGTCAAATAGGCCCAGTGACTTCAAATCTTTTGCATCTCTTGGACAATAGACTTTATCTTGAGTCCTTTTCTTCAGTAAAACCCGTGCAATCCCATGTTTTCTTCAATATTCATCCGGTTGGCTCTGAAAACACAATAAACACAAAAACCACGCATAATTCCAAACAAATGATATTAAATACGTGTTTTGGTCTCGTTTTAGCCAGAATTAAGTGGTAAAAGGATGGGTGTTTACACACCTATCAAATCCCCTACACTTAACCATTGCCATGCCCTCATGCAATGCTTAGTGATAAAGCAATTTTACACTTTTCTCATAATTAATCAACCTTGGCCTTATTTAAATATTACTAAACAAAAATTGAAGTACTAAAAGAAATTAAAATTTAAAAGGATAGAAAACCATTTTCACTTGAAAATAGCTACATGGAAATAACTTTGCAAAGAGATCAATGAATTACATTAGGGCTTTGGTGCTGCGAAGATTTATCACCCTCAAGTTTCACGTTCCCCAAACTAAGCTTAAAAACGAGATCATTGTTATTATAAGTTAGCAATTCAAACACTTACACACATGGCTTAATTAAATGCTTAAACTCCCTTATTCCTAGGTGTATCTCTTATATTTTATTTTTGTCTTAGAATGATCATGAAGATGCATTTTTGGACTTATTTCGATAGTTTATTTAGGCTGAAAGCAAAGTAGGACGATTTGATCAATAGTTAGCTAAAGGACAAAATCTCTTAAAACTGCTTCTCGGGATATCAAAAAGTTCATATCTTGGCATAACTTGGTTCACGATTTGAGACCTTTCTCGGGCCGATATTTGGCATGTACTTCATACTTCATATCTTCGAGAGACGTTCTTGAGATAATGGTCTTCTCATCATAATTGAGTTTCTTCACTTGGAGACTTTTGAGGGGTACTCCAACTTTGTTGACCACGACTTCATGATTATTTCTTCAATCTCTAATTGGGATTTTGAGATACAACGATCCGCCTCCTTTTCGGACTTAGATCTATTTATCCTCATACCTTGTTAGGGTCTTTTCGGATAGACTTCTCCATGATCTTTATGGGAGTTGATTGCTTTTCGTCGTGAGTCTTGATCCTTCATATTGATCTTAGGAATAATGTTTTTCACATCACTTTGGATCTTCAGCAATAAAATTGAATCCTCATGCCTTGTTAGGGCCTTTTTGGACTCGCCAATCTTCGCGCCCCGCTTCATAAGTTATGCCTTGGCTATGAACTCTTATCATTACCGAGCAACTTTTAAACGATCTTGGGCTAGAAGCTAAGTAACTTTTCAAATCGTACGACCTTACTTATTGCAGATAAATTATTAGCAAGTGATGGGAGAATAGGCAAATAATTACACCAAGTGAGCTTACGCAAGAATACCGACTTATAATTGACTCTATCATTTCTCGTCCTCCACAATTTAAAATCTCAAGTAATGAGACTCGTGGATACTTAGCCTAATAAACCAATTAAGGTCTACATAGTTAAGGATACTAGCTAGAATAAACTTAGATAAGTCTATTCGGGTTGAGTCAAAATAAACGCAACGGGCCTAATATGTCAAAGACTTCTAAACTAGCTACACCACTTTATTAATATTTTTTATTTTATTGCGGGATATATACATATGAAAGCAAAGATAAAAATTTAAAAATTACGACTGAGTGGCCAAAGTTAATAAAAAATTTGAAAAATTTTGAAAAATAGGATTTTCTGGTTAAATGAAGGCATTTTCATGGAAAAGTCCACTTAAAACTTCGATAGAAATCCCCCCTACACTTAAGATAAACATTGTCCTCAATGTGTAAGCATGTGGGAAAAGTCTCCCCTACACTTATGACATTGTGCACGTTGGTTAACTCAAGTTAAGGATGGGACGACTAAAGTGATCAATTTCAAATGTGAGTATGAAGAAAATTGAATCACGATAGTTGAGAGATAGAACCGGATTTCGGATAACACGGGAGCACGGTTCTTCAAAGTTTCCAAGAGTGCACTAATCCCTGTAATCACATCACCACACAAATACAAACTCTATAGAGGCTCCCCTACACTTAGGGGGTTAAAACATAAAAGGATAGATACTCGGGCTGCCTCCCGAGGAGCGCTTGTTTTTGATAACCGAGTCACGAGCCTGACTCGACCCAAAATTAGTTCATGGGGAACGTGGTGAGGGATGGAATCACCTCCTGAGAGGTGTCCTCACCAAAGTACAACTTCACTCGTTGGCCATTCACCTTAAAATTAGGTCCATTAGGTTGAGCGAGATCGAGAGTACCATATGGAAAAATTTGGGCAATGGTGAATGGGCCGGACCAACGAGATTTGAGCTTTCCCGAGAAGATTTTCAACCGAGAGTTAAAAAGTAAGACTTTGTCTCCAACATGGAACTCTCGGTTTTTGATCTTGGAGTCGTGAATGAGCTTAGTTCTTTCCTTATAGATCAAAGAATTTTCATAAGCCTCATTACGGAGTTCATTGAGCTCATTGAGTTGGATCTTGCGTAGGTCACCGGCTTTGTTTATATCAAAATTAGCCCACTTCAAGGCCCAATAAGCCTTGTGCTCCAACTCAATGGGGAGGTGGCACGCTTTCCCGTACACAAGACGATAAGGCGTACAGCCGATCGGGGTCTTGTAAGCAGTACGGAAAGCCCACAAAGCATCATCAAGTTTATCAGCCCATGAGGCACGATGCTCTCCCACGGTCCTTTCAAGAATTCGCTTCAGTCCTCGGTTGGATATTTCAGCCTGGCCATTAGTTTGTGGGTGGTAGGCTGTGGAAAGACGATGATTTACACCGTACTTAGCCATGACTCTTGCGAATTGGTCATTGCAAAAATGAGTCCCACGATCACTAATAATGGCACGAGGCACACCGAATCTAGCGAAAAGAGCTTTCAAAAAGTTACAAACCACCCTTGCGTCATTAGTGGGTAAAGCTTTGGCTTCAACCCATTTGGAGACGTAGTCAACGGCTACAAGGATGTATTTGTTTCCTTTAGACGAAGGGAATGGCCCCATAAAGTCGATACCCCAAACATCAAAGATTTCACACTCTTGAATGAAATTCTGAGGCATCTCGTCTTTATGTGTGATCGTGCCTTGTTTTTGGCAAACATCACATCGTTTAACCATATCGTGAGCGTCACGATATATGGAGGGCCAATAAAATCCCGAATCAAACACTTTTTTAGCGGTGTAGTTGGGACCAAAGTGACCACCGGTGGGTCCTTTGTGGCAAGCATCAAGGATTTTTGACGCTTCCGGTCCATCAACACATCGGCGGATAATCAGGTCGGCACATTGTTTGAATAGGTAAGGGTCGTCCCAAAAATAAGTCTTGATGTCGGTGAAGAACTTTTTCTTTTGTTGGGACGTCAACCCTTCCTTGAGAATTCCACCCGCCAAGTAGTTTGCGAAGTCCGCAAACCACGGGGTTTCATTCGACTTCGAGTTTATAGACATTAAGGTCTCCAAGGGAAAAGAATCATTGATTTCTTTGTTCGGATGATCCCCTTGGTAAGGATCCTCAAGTCTGCTGAGATGATCTGTGGCTAGGTTTTCAGCTCCTTTTTTATCGCGAATTTCGATTTTAAATTCCTGGAGCAGCAAAACCCAGCGAAGAAGTCTTGGTTTGGAATCTTGCTTTGTCAACAAGTACTTCAACGCGGAATGATCGGTATACACAATTGTGGTGGAAAGGACAAGATAGGGGCGAAATTTTTCAAAGGCATAGACAACAGCTAAAAGCTCTTTTTCGGTTGTCGTATAATGCAATTGTGCCACTGTCATTGTCTTGCTAGCGTAATGGATTGGTTGGAAGTGTTTGTTCACTCTTTGTCCAAGAACCTCTCCAATAGCAAAATCACTAGCATCGCACATCAACTCAAAGGGCAGCTCCCAATTAGGGGTAACCAAGACGGGTGCCTTAGTTAGCTTATCCTTAAGCGAGTTGAAGGCTTCAAGACACTCTTTGGAGAAGATAAAAGGAGTATCTTTTTCCAAGAGGTGGGTCATCGGGCGAGCGATTTGAGAAAATTTTTTGATGAATCGACGGTAGAAGCCCGCATGACCCAGGAAACTTCTCACACCCTTCACGGTTGAAGGTGGAGGCAACTTTGCGATAACATCGACTTTAGCACGGTCTACTTCAAGACCGGCTTTCGAGATCTTATGTCCAAGCACGATGCCTTCTTTTACCATAAAATGGCATTTTTCCCAATTCAGAACAAGGCGAGTGTCTTCGCACCGCTTTAGCATATGTTCCAAATTGGCAAGGCAAGAAGAGAAGGAATCCCCGAAGACCGAGAAATTGTCCATGAAGACTACCATGGTTTGTTCAACCATGTCATGGAAGATAGCTAACATGCACCTTTGGAAAGTCCCGGGCGCATTACATAAGCCAAAAGGCATTCTTTTGTAAGCAAATGTGCCATAGGGACAAGTGAATGTCGTCTTCCCTTGATCTTGGGGATCGATGGGTATTTGGAAATAACCCGAGAAACCATCAAGAAAGCAGTAATATTCATTACCGGCTAAACGTTCAAGCATTTGGTCCATAAAAGGTAGAGGGAAATGATCCTTTCTCGTGGCATCATTGAGTTTGCGGTAGTCTATACAAACTCTCCACCCAGTAACGAGACGAGTGGAAATCAACTCGTTGTGTTCATTGGGAACAACGGTTATTCCGCCCTTCTTGGGCACACAATGGATTGGACTAACCCATGGTGAATCCGAAATAGGGTAAATCATACCCGCATCAAGAAGTTTGATAACCTCTGTTTTGATGACTTCATGTATTTTTGGATTCACCCTTCGTTGGTTTTGAATAGTGGGCTTAAAGTCGTCCTCCATGAGAATTTTGTGTGTGCAGAAGTGAGGATCAATTCCACGAATATCAGAAATCTTCCACGCAATAGCCTTCTTATGATCTTTCAACACGGTGATAAGTCGGGCTTTTTCTTCTTCCTTTAGGTCCTTAGCAATGATGACTGGCGACTTCTTCTCTTCTTCAAGGAATACATACTCGAGATGGGGCAGCAACTCCTTAAGCTCTAAATCCGGAGGATTTTTGACGGGAGGCGTATTCGAAGTCGGAGTATCGATAGCAATGACCGTGGGAGATGGAGGAGAAGGATTGTCTTCGGTGAGAAGATTGTCAAAGAAATTCATGTCTTCATCCCCATCGGTGGGAGAATCATTAGTAGCTAAATTCACATCTCCCATGGTGTCTTCAAGATTGTTCCAAAATAAATCAATATCTCCAAATAGAGACAACGATGAATCAATAGAGGACACGGTCTCAACATTGGGAAGAGAGGTAGGAATACTTTTGCAAGCATCAATAAAGTGTTCTTCACAAGCCTCATCAAGAACGTCAATACAATTAACGCTCTCATATGAATAAGGCTGTTTAGACAACTTTCCCATGTTGAAGACTACTTTATCGTCACCCACTCTCATGATAAGTTCACCGGCTTCAACATCGATGAGAGTGCGACCGGTCCTCAAGAATGGACGGCCAACAATTAGTGGTACACGAGGGTCCATCTCGTAGTCGACGACAACAAAATCAGCAGGGAAGGTGAATTTGTCGACTCCTACAATGACGTCTTCGGCTATCCCCACTGGATAAGCAACCGTACGGTTTGCTAATTCCAAAGTCATTTTGGTGGGGACTAGCTCTGGGAGAGATAATTGCTTCCAAACACTTAGAGGCATGAGATTAATACTGGCACCTAGATCGGCTAGGGCCATGCAATTCTCTACTCCCGGGAAATTGCAAGGAATTAAGAAACAACTCGGATCACCAAGCTTGGTTGGCAATTTCCTTAAGAGTACTGCAGAGCAATTCTCATTAAGTTGGGTGTTGGCAATATCGATGAGCTTTTCCTTGTCGCTCAGAAGATCTTTAAACATTTTTGCATACTTGGGTATGTGAGCGAGAGCCTCAGCGAAGGAGATATTGAAATTCAGTTGTTTGAACATTTTAAGGAAATTCGAAACCTGAATATCGTCCTTGCTTTTGAGCTTCTCTTTCCTCAACCTAGATGGATAAGGTATATTGGATGAAGAAGAAGGCTTTAGGGGAATAGGATCACTCACAACCACGGGTGGAGGAGGGGTAGAAGGAAGAGGTGGAGAAATTGGGGAAGGAGAAAGAGGAGGAATAGGAGCAGGTGACTCGTTTTCCTTAGTCACAATCACCGGTGGAGGTATAGGAAGCTCGGGTTCCTTGGTACCTTTACCACTTCGAGTAGTGATTGCTTTCATCTCCCCTCTTGGGTTCGCAACGGTGTTACTCGGAAGAGTACCCGAAGAAGAGGGTTGATTACCTTGGAAGAAACTAGCCATCATGTTCCTCAAGTCATTAGTTTGGGTATCCAACGTATTTCTCATGTCGGCTCTCAAATCATTTCCTTGCTTTACCAAGTTTGCCTTCATGTTTCGCACTTCCTGTTGTAGATTTTCCACGATCACATCATTGGTCCTCATGTAGGTTGCAACCTCTTGGTGTAATGCAGTGGTGTTTTGGTTGGGAGGAGCATTGTATGCAGGTGGTTGGTAAGCAGGTTGTTGGTAGACTTGATTGTTACGTTGAGGCGGTTGTTGCTGCTTGTGAGGAGGGATGTATGGTTGTCGAGGTTGTTGTTGTTGTTGAGGAGGGCGATTAAGGTTTTGTTGTTGGTTTGGGTTGGTAGGAGGAAAACCAGGTGGTGAAAGATAGTTGTTGCTGCGGTAGCTAAGTAAATTACGGTCACCTTGAGGTCTAGCTTGATAAGCAGGTTGAGGATAGGTGCCATATGCCGCATTCACATTCTCAGCAGGGTAGTCTTGGGTGGCGGTACAAGTTGTGTAAGAGTGAGGACCACCGCATATCTCACAAGGTTGGCTGACAGCGTTCACTTGAGCGTTTTTGGCGTTGTTGCTGTTGTTGTTGCTGACGGTGTGGGTGACAAGCGATTCAAGAAGCGTAGTGATTTTGTCCAATCGCTTGTCGCTGTCACTTGTGCTAGCACTAGCGACATTTGTCCGAACACTCTTGGTTTGCACACGAGATTTATTCTCAATGATGTCCCAAGCAGCATTGGAAGTCTTAGCCAATAGATTACCCCCCGAGGCATTGTTCAGTGAATCTTGGTCACTCATGCTTAAACCATTGTAAAAAGTATTAATTTGATGTACTTTGGTAAAACCATGTTGTGGGCATTTTCTTAAAAGATCTTTAAAACGATCCCAAGATTCACTGAACGACTCATCGTACTTTTGTTCAAATTTTATGATTTCATTCCGCAAAGCGGTAGTACGAGAGGGTGGGAAAAAGTAATTGATAAACTTTGTTTCCAAATCCGTCCATGAGAGAATACTCTGTGGCGGTTCCTTAGCAAGCCAATGCCGGGCTTGTCCCTCTAAAGAAAAGGGAAAAAGTTGTAACCTGATAACCTCTTGTGGAACACCATTGAATTTGACCGTGTTGGTGAGTTGCAAGAATCTCTTGATGTGGTCGTGTGGATCATCAATGGTACGTCCCAAGAATGGTTGAGCGGAGACCATCTGGATAAAGCCTGATTTTAGCTCGAAATTGTTGGCGGCAATTGGTGGTATAACAATTGGGTCAGTGTTGCCATCTACATGAGCTTGCAGCAATTCAATCATCGGGCGATTATCCGGAAGGGGCTCATTGTGGTTGTTATTGTTCATGTTGTTGAAAGGTGGGTTGTTGTTGTTATTATTGTTTGGAGGTAGTACACCGGCCATGTCTAAGTGATCGAGAGGCTCGGGCTCTTGATATGACGTGGATCGAGTGCGCATACACCTGCAAAAGAACGAACAAAGAAAAGCAAAGCAAAAATATTTTTGGTTTTTATGTTTTTTAATTTTTTTGTATTTTTGAAAATTTTATATTTTTTAGGATTTTTTGAAAATTTTTGATGAAAAAGTAACGTTCACGGGGAACGGATCCCAAAATCCAAGTTCTCACAAAAAATTTTGATCTTAACGAGAAGAGCCGGCAGCGGCGCCATTTGATACAATGATTTTGTATGGGTTCAGATTAAATCTCGGTATCCTCTCGAATTGATCTCGGTCTTAAGTGGAATGATTGTTCTTGGTTACTAAATAAAAGGGTTTGATTTTCTAACCTACTAAATGTTAAATGATCGAAAATTTAAACTTAAATTTAAAAGTAATTTAAAAGTAATTGAATTATTAATAATTGACAAAACTTTGAATTAAAATCAAACTTAAATTAAGAAATAATGAGAAATGGTAAGACAGACATAAAGAAACAGAAACAGTAAGTAACTTAAAAGAAGACTGATTCGGAAGTCTATCCTTGATTCAGAAGTCACTGTTCATTCGGAAGTTGAAGTTTCATTCGGAAGTTGAGCTTCATTCGGAACTTTTGGCTTGGTTCGGAAGTTTTTGCTTGGTTCGGAAGTTTTGGCTTCGTTCGGAACTTTTGGCTTGGTTCGGAAGTTTTTGTGGTTCCGATTCGGAACTCTTTCGAAAATTGGTTCGGAACTTTTCAAAGTTCCGATTTGGAAGGAATCGGTTCGGAAGTTTTTAAGAAAATTGGTTCGGAACTTTTTAAAGACAAACTCATTCGGAAGTTACTGTTCACTCATTCGGAACTTTGGGAAACCCAGATACAGAAACAATACCGAAGAACAAGGAAAATCAGTTTTAATCCAAAAATCACCAAATTTTTCACCAAATCTTAAATAAAACTAAACACAAAGCATCTATTAACCATAAGCTACAAATCTCATCAAAAAAAACACAAATCCCAACAACTTTTGAAGATCAAATCAAGAAAAATAAAACTTAAGAACTTGAGGATAAAGATTATGATGAACAAGATGAAATGGAAAGATTAAATAAGACTTGTATTGAATGATTAATGTTTTAACAAGTTCAAACAAATATTAAAAAAACAAGATTTGAAAAACAAAGATTAAAATCACCAATCACCTTAGTGGTGATGGTGATGCTACGAACAAAGGAGAAAAAAAGGGGAGGAGAGAAAACTTAAAATCTAACTAAAAAGCTGGCTAAAATGTGTGAGGGGTGGCCTATTTATAGGCTTGTCCTTTGGTTGGTGAGTGGGCTTTCTCCCGTTCTTCTTGTCTTTTTGTCTTTTCAGAAAAGTTTCCGTTTTCGATTCTGATTCGGGATTTGTCGTCGATTAAATTCAACTCGTCTTTTAATTTCTTCGTTTAATAGACTTGAGTTTCTTCGACTTATGTAAATCTTCCATCTTTGGTCCTTTTCTTCGATAAATCGTCAAATAGGCCCAGTGACTTCAAATCTTTTGCATCTCTTGGACAATAGACTTTATCTTGAGTCCTTTTCTTCAGTAAAACCCGTGCAATCCCATGTTTTCTTCAATATTCATCCGGTTGGCTCTGAAAACACAATAAACACAAAAACCATGCATAATTCCAAACAAATGATATTAAATACGTGTTTTGGTCTCGTTTTAGCCAGAATTAAGTGGTAAAAGGATGGGTGTTTACACACCTATCAAATCCCCTACACTTAACCATTGCCATGCCCTCATGCAATGCTTAGTGATAAAGCAATTTTACACTTTCTCATAATTAATCAACCTTGGCCTTATTTAAATATTACTAAACAAAAATTGAAGTACTAAAAGAAATTAAAATTTAAAAGGATAGAAAACTATTTTCACTTGAAAATAGCTACATGGAAATAACTTTGCAAAGAGATCAATGACTTACATTAGGGCTTTGGTGCTGCGAAGATTTATCACCCTCAAGTTTCACGTTCCCCAAACTAAGCTTAAAAACGAGATCGTTGTTATTATAAGTTAACAATTCAAACACTTACACATATGGCTTAATTAAATGCTTAAACTCCCTTATTCCTAGGTGTATCTCTTATATTTTATTTTTGTCTTAGAATGATCATGAAGATGCATTTTTGGACTTATTTCGATAGTTTATTTAGGCTGAAAGCAAAGTAGGACGATTTGATCAATAGTTAGCTAAAGGACAAAATCTCTTAAAACTGCTTCTCGGGATATCAAAAAGTTCATATCTTGGCATAACTTGGTTCACGATTTGAGACCTTTCTCGGGCCGATATTTGGCATGTACTTCATACTTCATATCTTCGAGAGACGTTCTTGAGATAATGGTCTTCTCATCATAATTGAGTTTCTTCACTTGGAGACTTTTGAGGGGTACTCCAACTTTGTTGACCACGACTTCATGATTATTTCTTCAATCTCTAATTGGGATTTTGAGATACAACGATCCGCCTCCTTTTCGGACTTAGATCTATTTATCCTCATACCTTGTTAGGGTCTTTTCGGATAGACTTCTCCATGATCTTTATGGGAGTTGATTGCTTTTCGTCGTGAGTCTTGATCCTTCATATTGATCTTAGGAATAATGTTTTTCACATCACTTTGGATCTTCAGCAATAAAATTGAATCCTCATGCCTTGTTAGGGCCTTTTTGGACTCGCCAATCTTCGCGCCCCGCTTCATAAGTTATGCCTTGGCTATGAACTCTTATCATTACCGAGCAACTTTTAAACGATATTGGGCTAGAAGCTAAGTAACTTTTCAAATCGTACGACCTTACTTATTGCAGATAAATTATTAGCAAGTGATGGGAGAATAGGCAAATAATTACACCAAGTGAGCTTACGCAAGAATACCGACTTATAATTGACTCTATCATTTCTCGTCCTCCACAATTTAAAATCTAAAGTAATGAGACTCGTGGATACTTAG
This sequence comes from Glebionis coronaria, assembly GCA_025667525.1. Taxonomy (NCBI): domain Eukaryota; kingdom Viridiplantae; phylum Streptophyta; class Magnoliopsida; order Asterales; family Asteraceae; genus Glebionis; species Glebionis coronaria. The sequence continues at coordinate 607,826,552 of CM046879.1, forward strand.
CCTAATAAACCAATTAAGGTCTACATGGTTAAGGATACTAGCTAGAATAAACTTAGATAAGTCTATTCGGGTTGAGTCAAAATAAACGCAACGGGCCTAATATGTCAAAGACTTCTAAACTAGCTACACCCCTTTATTAATATTTTTTATTTTATTGCGGGATATATACATATGAAAGCAAAGATAAAAATTTAAAAATTACGACTGAGTGGCCAAAGTTAATAAAAAATTTGAAAAATGTTGAAAAATAGGGTTTTCTGGTTAAATGAAGGCATTTTCATGGAAAAGTCCACTTAAAACTTCGATAGAAATCCCCCCTACACTTAAGATAAACATTGTCCTCAATGTGTAAGCATGTGGGAAAAGTCTCCCCTACACTTATGACATTGTGCACGTTGGTTAACTCAAGTTAAGGATGGGACGACTAAAGTCTCCCCGGCAGCGGCGCCATTTTATACAATGATTTTGTATGGGTTCAGATTAAATCTCGGTATCCTCTCGAATTGATCTCGGTCTTAAGTGGAATGATTGTTCTTGGTTACTAAATAAAAGGGTTTGATTTTCTAACCTACTAAATGTTAAATGATCGAAAATTTAAACTTAAATTTAAAAGTAATTTAAAAGTAATTGAATTATTAATAATTGACAAAACTTTGAATTAAAAACAAACTTAAATTAAGAAATAATGAGAAATGGTAAGACAGACATAAAGAAACAGAAACAGTAAGTAACTTAAAAGAAGACTGATTCGGAAGTCTATCCTTGATTCGGAAGTCACTGTTCATTCGGAAGTTGAAGTTTCATTCGGAAGTTGAGCTTCATTCGGAACTTTTGGCTTGGTTCGGAAGTTTTTGCTTGGTTCGGAAGTTTTGGCTTCGTTCGGAACTTTTGGCTTGGTTCGGAAGTTTTTGTGGTTCCGATTCGGAACTCTTTCGAAAATTGGTTCGGAACTTTTCAAAGTTCCGATTCGGAAGGAATCGGTTCCGAAGTTTTTAAGAAAATTGGTTCGGAACTTTTTTAAGACAAACTCATTCGGAAGTTACTGTTCACTCGTTCGGAACTTTGGGAAACCCAGATACAGAAACAATACCGAAGAACAAGGAAAATCAGTTTTAATCCAAAAATCACCAATTTTTTCACCAAATCTTAAATAAAACTAAACACAAAGCATCTATTAACCATAAGCTACAAATCCCATCAACAAAAACACAAATCCCAACAACTTTTGAAGATCAAATCAAGAAAAATAAAACTTAAGAACTTGAGGATAAAGATTATGATGAACAAGATGAAATGGAAAGATTAAACAAGACTTGTATTGAATGATTAATGTTTTATCAAGTTCAAACAAAGATAAAAAAAACAAGATCTGAAAAAACAAAGATTAAAATCACCAATCACCTTAGTGGTGATGGTGATGCTACGAACAAAGGAGAAAAAAAGGGGAGGAGAGAAAACTTAAAATCTAACTAAAAAGCTGGCTAAAATGTGTGGGGGTGGCCTATTTATAGGCTTGTCCTTTGGTTGGTGAGTGGGCTTTCTCCCGTTCTTCTTGTCTTTTCGTCTTTTCAGAAAAGTTTCCGTTTTCGATTCTGATTCGGGATTTGTCGTCGATTAAATTCAACTCGTCTTTTAATTTCTTCGTTTAATAGACTTGAGTTTCTTCGACTTATGTAAATCTTCCATCTTTGGTCCTTTTCTTCGATAAATCGTCAAATAGGCCCAGTGACTTCAAATCTTTTGCATCTCTTGGACAATAGACTTTATCTTGAGTCCTTTTCTTCAGTAAAACCCGTGCAATCCCATGTTTTCTTCAATATTCATCCGGTTGGCTCTGAAAACACAATAAACACAAAAACCACGCATAATTCCAAACAAATGATATTAAATACGTGTTTTGGTCTCGTTTTAGCCAGAATTAAGTGGTAAAAGGATGGGTGTTTACACACCTATCTGCAGGATTCTTTCAAGAGATTGTTTCCTTAGTAGGAAATAATTATTTTATTTATTCCTTTAAAAAGTGTATTGTTTCTTAATTTAGTAATAAATGTATAATTTTCGTGTTTTTGGTTAATAAAAGTGAAAAACAGGTGAAAACATATAAGTGTCAAAAACGAAAAGAACAAAACTTATAAGAAAAGCGGGTGGAATATTAAAACACTTCAGGGTTGAATCTATCACTTATCAAACTTTATGGTTGAAACTCGGGTTTTTGAATCTTAAATCCTCAGTCGAAGAAAATCAAAGTCACAAACCGACATCCATCAGAACATAGTTTTGGAACCTGATGATAACCACGAAAAGGAGGTCATCCAAACCAGCAAGTCACTGTTGCCGTCACAAAGTAGGTCAGTTCAAGTTCGAGTATTTATCAATTATATTAGAAAGAATAAAGTCAAAGTCTTTGGTTTGTTTGCCTGATGAGAACAATACAAAGGAGCTCATACTCGATTGTTAAAAAGGAATTGGGGATTATTTGTTTTGCTTTTAATTGATAATCTTTTTTGTTTTGTTTGCAATATTATTATGGTTGATTATTAAGAGCTTTGATAAAAGAAAACACTGATTTTTTTAATAGGTTGTTTTGTGTCGGGTGTGAGATGTTGGTTGCTTAATTAGTTAGTTTTTCACAGGGTGTTTGGGATTGCTTATTCTTAAGCTAAATCAGCACTTATAAGCTACTTAGATATAAGCACTTTATTAGATAGTGTTTGGATTTATGAAAATCAACTCGAACTTATGCCATGTTTCAGTCCATAACCTGAGCTTAATTCACCAGAGGTTTATAATAGGGGTCATTTTTTCCTTTTGCTTATTTTTTGTGCTTATGAGCTTTTTTAAAATCAAATACCAATATATGTTGACATTACTGTTTTCAATCTCAAAATCGACTTTTATGATCTGCGTTGAGTTTTGATTTAGAGCTTTATCATTACATTATAGACTTTTTTGATAGTGTCAACTCAAAATATATGGAGTTTAAGGTTGTTGAGAAAGTGTAGCCCGCTTAAAATTCTTATCGTCTTTGCTTGAGCCAAACAACATTTGGGACCTGGAAATCTTATTGTTTTACAGGTATCATGTTGATAGTTGCAGGTGCTCAGGGAAATCTGATTGAGAATGGTTTGTAGGCTACCAAGTATCACCAGTTATGGGTTACAATCAGGTTGTGTTTACCTGAGTCATTGGTTCAAGCTGCCGCAAATATGACATGAGGTCATTCTTTGTCTACATTCATCATTTGGTAATTATATTATCGACTTTATCTGATCCATTTAAGTCTGGAATTATGGCCTAATATGAAAAAGTTTGTTAAAGTTTTGTTTTAAGCAAAATATTATTATTAGTCTGTGATATTCACGATTTCTTGTGTAGACTAATAACTTAGAGCCATCTTTCAAAGACATCTGTTAGTTTAGTAATATATTTATATTATGACCTGGTTTCAGTCTGATATTGTAGACTTTGCTAAGGAAAACAAACACAAACCTTAATCTTTTATTCCTCGATGTAATATATTAGACTTGGTTACAAAGTTAATACTTTAGTTGGAATAGTTTGACTTGATATTCTTTACTTTATTTAGAAAACATTTACAGCTTCCACACTTATTTCGGGAAAAAAAAATTAGTCTTATAATCTGTACCATAAGTTAAATATGAGTGCATGCTTTTAGAAAAGGAGCTCTCGGGTGTTTGCAAGGCCTCTTTTAAACATGTTGGAACATTCTTGTAAATGAAAATTCCATTAAAGTCAACATCATGCCAGGTATGTCACATTGATCTCCTATTCTATTTTTGAGTTAACATGTTGGGATTCTACACTTGTAGTAAGATTTTAAGATAAATATATGTTTCTTTAATACATGTTTCTTGCGAACAAAACGTACTAAAGATGCACAGCATATGTATTGGATACTTTACTCAATGCTGATATGATTATCACCATGAGAGATTAGAGAAGAATATTGTAGACCTGAGGCACCACTTATAAAGAACTTCACTGTCCGCGCAAAATGAACAGGTACCTTGGATGTGGAATTTTTTTAATATTTGTGTATTCCTTATTCGACTCATAAATCAGAAGCCCCTAGGTGCTCTGTGCAGATCATTTATCATGTTGTATTTAAGACTTATCAAGTATCATTGTTCAATTTGTTATTTGACATCACATAGTCACTTTTTTTTATTTTCACAACCTTCTGCCCAAAATTTGGAAATAATGAGGAAATACTAAATTTACCAAGGACTAAATCAGGACGTCTGCAGCTAATTTGAAACTTAGAACATCAATCAGTAATCAAGTTAGTCCTAAACTTCTTAATTATTTTTATTATGCAGCGAATTGGCTAATAGGGTTTATTTATTTGTTTTTGAGGATATGATCGTTCGTGTCACACCATGTCAAGCTTTTCACACGGCTGACGTGTTTTTTTAGTCAAGTTTCTTTTTTTAATGTTGCTGTTATTTTTCATGACCCAAGTAACAATTAAAGGATAAGTTCATCATATCAGAAAAGTTGCTTTAGCAGCTTCTTAAGTGAGATATCATAAATGTTGCTGACACTTACTCCAATGAGGTGACATTTAGGGTGGAAAAGGTGTTGTTTCTTTGTTTCGTTGTGGGTCTAATCGCAAACATTTTTTTACGTCATGATAGGTTACGGTTTATTGGTTTCAGGTATGTAAGATTTGACTTGAAAAACACATAACCACGATGAAGGCTCAAAGTTAGGCCCACTTGCATATATATGGGTCAATTTAGAAATTGTTAATATGTATTGGGTCAATTGCCTAGCAAAACTGAATGATTTTTGGTTTTGTTTGAATTGTTATTATATTCCGAGTTTTCATTGTAGATTTCATGGGGTGAGCAAGAGAGCTCACCGAGTTTTTCATAATCAAATGGAAGTGTACCTTGCTCATTCATGATTTACTATGTTAAGCTTTTCACACACTTGACATGTTAAGCTTTTCCTATTCTATTGTCCAGAATTTATAATCTTTGTTTTTCTTGGTAAAAGGTAATTATGTTAATTGATGTGGTTTTAGTTTTGACATCGGATTAACTGGTTCATATTTTTCTTCCAAGATAGTTGTATTACTTCTTATGGTCTTAAGGAGATAAAGTTGTTATGTATATGGCCTTTAAGGATTTTCCATACAACTCAAACTTTATGATTCATGCAAATTCTAATTGTGTTGAGATTCTTTTTATATGATATAGATAGTACAAGGATATGAAAGTTGGAATTGAAGATTTGGTGAAGAGGTTTGGTGAGCGAGTAGGTCGTTACGTTGGTTCTCAAAACGTTTTCGTCTGATTTGCAGCTACCGAATGAACAATTTATTGATATAAGGTTTAACCTAATTTTTGGTTTCATTTAATTTAAATGAACAACGATAACTGAATGAACTGCTAAGGAAAACATATATTTTATATGCAACTAAATGTAAGCCTTCTTTGGACAGATCAAACTGTAGGTCGGTTCATATTTGGTAGAATGGTAGCTATGTGGGTTTTGTATTGGGTAGCTATGCGGGTGCACTATTGCTGGTAATTAAGTAATCTTTTGTAGACCAATAAATGTAACCGTAAATTGCAGACCTATTTGAAGCATCTATGCAGACCATTAGTGCAGACTATGTGCCTTAGAACCCAGTAGCGCAAACCAAGGAACAGAACACCATGAGGCCCCTTTAGATGAATTGGTATGTTCCAAATTAAATAGTGATCTATGCCTAAAATAGGAGGTAAAGTTGAAACTATAGAAGGGTGTGGGTAACAGGTCAAAATGGTTACATTTTTTTAAAGTTGGAACAGATTGGGTCAGGTTGGATTCACTTGAACCACCTTTTTGTGGTTAAATGAGTGTAATAACATGATTTTTACTAGTTGAAAGTTCGTTTCTCGGAATCTTCTCGAATTGATTTCCGGTTAAGTGCGAGAGATAAGTTGTTCTTGATGAATCAAATAAAAGGGTGTCGTTGTCTAAAACCAATTAAAAATAAAGACTTGGAACAATTAAAAATAAATTAAGGAAACAATGATGAAAGATTAAAACTTAACGGGAAATAAATGACGAGAATTTAAAGGCAATAAAAGTAAATGACGCAAATTAAAACTTAAAATAAAAGGAAAGCAAGTAAAAGTGCAAGTAAGGAAAAAGGCGGGAAAATAAATCTTAAAACTGAAAACTAAAAAAAACTATTCCGAATAGGGACTCCTATTCGGAATAAATGCCATGCTGAATAAATCTGTTATGCGGAATAAAAAAACACTATTCGGAATAATTCTAACATTCCGAGTAAGGGTCCTATTCGGAATAATTCTAACATTCCGAGTAAGGGTCCTATTCGGAATAATTAATCTTTCCGAATAGGGACTCCTATTCGGAATAATCAAACTTTCCGAATAGAGACTCCTATTCGGAATATTCCGCATAGAAATCCTACTCGGAATATTCAATATTCCGCATAGAAGAATACAGAAACACTCTATTCGGAATAATCTGGGGAAAAGTACAGTAAGATGAACGATGAACAGTAGGATGAATTAAAACACGAACTTGATTAAATCTAACCAAATCAAACCAAAAGATTAAACCAAAACAACCAATAAACATCAACTAACAATAATCAATCAAAACAAATCATCAAAACTAACAAATTAAGCCAAATCAATCAAAACCCACTTGATTAAAATCATAAAAACTTAAGAACATGAACAATGAAAAAGAAGAACAAATCAAACAAGAAAGGTAGAAGGAGATTAACAATAGGTAAAGATTAACAACAATTAAATGGAAACTTACTTGGAATTAAAAGGAAATTAAAGGTGCATAACATGAAATTAAGGTGCATAAAATTAAAGAACATGAAAATGAAAATGGGGAAGGATGGGTTGTCAAGCCACCAACACTCTAAACATTGAAACTACCTAATCTATATATAGGGGGATTAGGGAGGAGCTTAGGAAGCTTCCTCCCTCTTTCTTCTTTCTCTTAATTGCACACTTGAGTCCTTAAACTTCTTAATATTTTGTTAATCTTCTTAATACTTGGACTTTGTCTTGGGATTTCTTCAAACTCGTCTTGGATTTTCTTCATAAATAAGACTCGAGTTTTTCGGCTTTTAGTAAACTTCCGTCTTTTGACTTTTTCTTTGATAAATCTTCAGAATTGGTCTTGGACTTCCGTTCTTTTTTCACTCTTGATCTTTCGACTTCATCTTTCGTCTTTTTCTTCGATTAAAAGCCCGTGAATGCCGTGTTTTCTCCACTTTTCACCTTTTCGTCCTAAATCACAACAAAAACATAAACCACGCATAACTCCGACATAAATGACATAAAATACACGTTTTGGCTCGGTTATTATTGTAATTAAGTGGTAAAAAGGATGGGTGTTTTCACACCTATCAAATCTCCTACACTTAACCATTGCAATGTTCTCATGCAATGCATTAGTTACAAAGCAAGTTTACATTTTTCATCATAATCAACCTACCTTGGCCTTTATTAAACAACTAAGGAAAATCAAAAAGGTAGAAAATAACAAGATGCAACAAGGAAGAAACTTGTAAAGAAATCTAAGACTTACATTAGGGCTTGTGTGTCATGAATGTTCATCACCCTCAAATTTCACGTTCCCCATGCCAAGCTTAAAAACAAGATCATTGTTAGTACAAGTTAGCATAACAAACATTTACTCATGTGGTTCAATTAATCACTTAAACTCCCTTATTCCTACGAGTATCTCTTATATTTTATTGATGTCTTGAATGATCACGAGGATGCATTGTTGACTTATTTCGATAATTTATTTAGACTGAAAGCAAAGTAGGACGATTTGATCAATAGTTAGCTAAAGGACAAAATCTCTTAAAACTGCTTCTCGGGATATCAAAAAGTTCATATCTTGGCATAACTTGTTCACGATTTGAGACCTTTCTCGGGCCGATATTTGACATGTACTTCATACTTCATATCTTCGAGAGACGTTTTTGAGATAATGGTATTCTCTTCGTTATAGAGTTTCTTCACTTGGAGACTGTTGAAGGGTACTCCAGTTTTGTTGACCACGACTTCATGATTATTTCTTCAATCTCTATTTGGGATTTTGAGATACAACAATCCGCCTCCTTTTCGGACTTGGATCTATTTATCCTCATACCTTGTTAGGGTCTTTTCGGATAGACTTCTCCATCATCTTTATGGGAGTTGATTTCTTTTCGTCGTGAGTCTTGATCCTTCATATTGACTTTGGGAATAATGCTTTTCACATCACTTTGGATCTTTAGCAATAAAATGGAATCCTCATGCCTTGTTAGGGCCTTTTCGGACTCGCCAATCTTCGCGCCCCGCTTCATAAGTTATGCCTTGGCTATGAACTCTTATCATTACCGAGCAACTTTTAAACGATCTTGGGCTAGAAGCTAAGTAACTTTTCAAATCGTAAGACCTTACTTATTGCAGATAATTTATTAGCAAGTGATGGGAGAAAAAGATCATAATTAACTCACATAAGTTAATGAGAGAATACCAAACTTGTAACTAAATCTATCATTTCTCGTTCTCCACAATTTAAAATCTCAAAGAATGAGACTCGTGGATGCTTAGCCTAATAAACAAATTAAGGTCTACATGGTTAAGGATACTAGCTAGAGTGAACTTGGATAAGTAAACTCGGGTTGAGTCAAAATATTCACAACGGGCCTAATATATCTAAGATATCTAAACTTGCTAAAACCATTTTATTAAAATGCTAGAAAGTAACAAAAATAAAGGAGACTACAACTAGGCCAAAATAGATTAAAAATTTTGAAAAATGTCGAAAAATTGATTTTTCGGTTAAAATGAGGACAAATACAAGGAAAAGACCACTTAACTTCGATAGAAGTCCCCCTACACTTAATATAAACATTGTCCTCAATGTTTAAGCATGTGGGAGTAAACTCCCCTACACTTAGGACCTTTTGCCCTTTGTTTAAATCTTGTTAAGGAAAAGACAACTAAAGAGATTCCTATTTTAATATTGAGAAATATAAAATACTGAATCGAAAAGAGTTTAGGATAGAACCGGGAAGGAGGGAACACGGAGTCACGGTTCGTCAAAAGTCATCAAGAGTGTGTCTTTGAAGCTATAATCCCTGCACATGATGAGAAAGAAAGCAAGAAACACCACGGGGCTCCCCCTACACTTATGGTGAAAATAGATAGATAATTGGGTTGCCTCCCAAAAAGCGCTTGTTTTTGTTAACCGAGTCACGAGCCTGACTCGTCCCCGAATTAAATAGTCCATGGGGAAGCCTCGAATGTGATACCGGGATCAAAGACCTTGTCCTCGTTCCCGGTTGACATCAACAAAGGAGAGGCGGGGGGATAAGTCTTGACAGGGAGAAAGGTCCTTTCAACATACGTATAGTATGTGAATTCAAGATCCACGGGAGGTGGGGTGGGTAAAGTAAGTACATTGTCCTCCCCCAAAGACAATGTATGTTGAGCAATCGGCAAAGCCGTGATGTCATCAATGATAGCATAATCAATGTCACCTCCCGGGTCAAAGCACTCATCCTCCGTGATGGTTTCTAACGGAGTGGATGAAAGGTGCTCGGGAGGGGGACTTGGGACAATACCTTCTTGCAGCAAATTATCAAAAATAATTTCCCCCTCCGTGTCATAATCATCAATACCTGGAGGAATGGAGTGGATATCGATTTCTTCCAGCAATGGGTCATTATCTTCAACGGGAGGAATAGATGGAGGTAAAGACTTGGAAAGAGAAGGAGAAGTCAACTCTTCGATTTGAGCAATAAGAAGATGAAATTTCCGTAATCTATCGCGAAGAAGCACGTCTTCCACCTCATCCACAAGATCAAGTTCATCGGTGAACTTCTCGTAAACCGAAGAGAATAAATCGTCATCGTCTGCATCTCCCGGTGGAGAATGAGAAATTTCAAAAGTGAAATTCTCATAGCAGAGAGAAGAGTCGTCATCACTTGGATCGACCTCTTCCGTAAGAGTAACGTCGTCCTCAGGCTCCATAGCAGGTAAGTCACAAACCTCATCATCCAATACTTTGTCGGGACCAACATCACTAAGCTCATTCAACGAATCTAGATCCTTAGACGCAGTAGGAGCATCGACAGTAGGAGCAGCAACTTCAGAAGATTGGTTGAAAGTGTAGACATCATCGTCGTCGTCATCATCATAATAGATGGGACGAGTCCAATTAGGAGTGACATAGTCGGCTAACTCTTCCTTGATAACTTCCACATCTTTAAGAAGCTCATGCAGCAACTTTTGTTGTTCATCGACCCGAGTATGTTCAATTTCACCGATTCTATCCCACGCTGTAATTAAACATTTTGGTGTAGAAAAGAAGGGAAAACGACTAAATTGGCTCAAAAAGGTGTCGGTGGTTTTCAAGGTTTCGTCCACATCAAGCGACGGTTGCCTTTCCTGATGCAAGTCAGCTCGGAGTTGAGCTAGACTTTCTAGAATGCCATTTAAAGAAGTGAGTTGTTGATCAAGACTAGTTTGCTGAGAGGATTGATGATTGAGGGTCTGATGTGGGGGCTGACGGTTATAGACACTAGGATGATAGCACGGTACTTTCTCAAAGATTTGCGACGGATCACAAAAAGAAGCATCGTGAGGGCCCCCACAAATATAGCACCATGGGTATGGAGAAAAACTGGGTGCCTCTTGTTGATAGCTATTTTCATTGTCATAATTGTACCCCGGTTCTTGCCCGTGACCATACGGGTATCGAACCGGGCACGAAACATGCCAATGAGAATCGCTTCCACAATAGATGCACGGGGGAACAGGAGGTGGGTTCAAAAAGAATGAATTAGTCGAGTTGCACAAGGGACAAAATCCGGATTGTGTGTAGTCGATATCGTTTCCACACCGCTCACATGTACACCATTGACAAGAGTTGTTCCCAGATAATTGTTTCCCACACCGGACGCAATGGATATAAAAATCCATAAAGAAAGATAGATAAGCAAGAAGAATATTTTTGGTGCAAAACTTTGAAAAAGAAATGCTTTTTATGATTTTTCAAATGTTTTTGGGATTTTTGAAAATTTTTGGACACGAAAAATAACGTTCACAAGTGAACGGGTCCCAAAAGCCAACGCGTCTCTCACAAAAAACCTTCGATCCTCACGAAAAGAGCTGGCAGCGGCGCCATTTTAATAACATGATTTTTACTAGTTGAAAGTTCGTTTCTCGGAATCTTCTCGAATTGATTTCCGGTTAAGTGCGAGAGATAAGTTGTTCTTGATGAATCAAATAAAAGGGTGTCGTTGTCTAAAACCAATTAAAAATAAAGACTTGGAACAATTAAAAATAAAGTATGGAAACAATGATGAAAGATTAAAACTTAACGGGAAAATGACGAGAATTTAAAGGCAATAAAAGTAAATGACGCAAATTAAAACTTAAAATAAAAGGAAAGCAAGTAAAAGTGCAAGTAAGGAAAAAGGCGGGAAAATAAATCTTAAAACTGAAAACTAAAAAAAACTATTCCGAATAGGGACTCCTATTCGGAATAAATGCCATGCTGAATAAATCTGTTATGCGGAATAAAAAAACACTATTCGGAATAATTCTAACATTCCGAGTAAGGGTCCTATTCGGAATAATTCTAACATTCCGAGTAAGGGTCCTATTCGGAATAATTAATCTTTCCGAATAGGGACTCCTATTCGGAATAATCAAACTTTCCGAATAGAGACTCCTATTCGGAATATTCCGCATAGAAATCCTACTCGGAATATTCAATATTCCGCATAGAAGAATACAGAAACACTCTATTCGGAATAATCTGGGGAAAAGTACAGTAAGATGAACAATGAACAGTAGGATGAATTAAAACACGAATTTGATTAAATCTAACCAAATCAAACCAAAAGATTAAACCAAAACAACCAATAAACATCAACTAACAATAATCAATCAAAACAAATCATCAAAACTAACAAACTAAGCCAAATCAATCAAAACCCACTTGATTAAAATCATAAAAACTTAAGAACATGAACAATGAAAAAGAAGAACAAATCAAACAAGAAAGGTAGAAGGAGATTAACAATAGGTAAAGATTAACAACAATTAAATGGAAACTTACTTGGAATTAAAAGGAAATTAAAGGTGCATAACATGAAATTAAGGTGCATAAAATTAAAGAACATGAAAATGAAAATGGGGAAGGATGGGTTGTCAAGCCACCAACACTCTAAACATTGAAACTACCTAATCTATATATAGGGGGATTAGGGAGGAGCTTAGGAAGCTTCCTCCCTCTTTCTTCTTTCTCTTAATTGCACACTTGAGTCGTTAAACTTATTAATATTTTGTTAATCTTCTTAATACTTGGACTTTGTCTTGGGATTTCTTCAAACTCGTCTTGGATTTTCTTCATAAATAAGACTCGAGTTTTTCGGCTTTTAGTAAACTTCCGTCTTTTGACTTTTTCTTTGATAAATCTTCAGAATTGGTCTTGGACTTCCGTTCTTTTTCCACTCTTGATCTTTCGACTTCATCTTTCGTCTTTTTCTTCGATAAAAGCCCGTGAATGCCGTGTTTTCTCCACTTTTCACCTTTTCGTCCTAAATCACAACAAAAACACAAACCACGCATAATTCCGACATAAATGACATAAAATACACGTTTGGCTCGGTTATTATTGTAATTAAGTGGTAAAAAGGATGGGTGTTTTCACACCTATCAGAGTGTAAAAGCTATATTAGTCAAATAATAATCTAATGCATTTGGCCACATTTTCAAAAACTATGACATCAAAAGTGAGCAATAGAATCAAGTAAAGGAATACTACAAAATGGCAGAATGAACCACATTCTCCAGTCATATGATTTTGTAAGCATGGTCAATTTTTTGTAATAGTTTTGTTCTTTTTGTGGGTGCATGGAAACTAATAACTGCAATTGGTTCGCTCGTGATAACGCATGTTAAGAAGATGAGCTAATAGTATAAGAAAATAGAAAAGCTATAAATGGGCATATAGGAATGTTATAAATATTAAATGAAATTATGGACAAGAACTATCCTGAAAGAAGACGATGAAGGATGCACTTCTGTAGCATATTTAAGGTGTGCTTAGCTTAGCATTGTTATGTTTAGTCATGATATTTGCCTAAGTCGTGTCTAGTGATAGTGTCGAATAGCTTAGTTTCCTAATAGCTATGAATAAAGGTCGGTTGGCAATGTCTAAGCCCAACCCGACCCGTAGGACTTGTTATAGTCGGTTCCCCCTCATCTCTATAAAAGGAGTTGAGGGGGAACGAACCAAATACGTCGTTTTTTCAATAAACTAATCGGGAAACGATTAGGGATATTACCTTGTGTGGGTGTCGCTTTTCTTTCTGTCGATTGCTGTGTGTTACGATCGAATATTCCGTATCTAGTAATCAGGGTTGTAAGGATTAAACCCTACAAGTGGTATCAGAGAGCTTTGGTGTTGAAGATCTGCTGAGTATCTTGGGTCGATCGAGGAAGGTGCTTGGTGATCGGTGTATAGACATCAAGGAGCAGCAGGTCGTCGATAAAAAAAGGGTTTTTCGATTTTCAGTGCTTGAAAATCGTGTATGCCATTGTTATACATCTGGTGGTGGTTTTTTCTTTTGTGGCTGGAGTAAAAGACGAAGAAGAAGATCAGATAGTATAACATACTACAAAGGTTTCATTAGATTGGGCCAGTGTGTATCTATTGGGCCTAAGGTTTTAAAAACTTATTATTGATATAGTCTTGTATTAGGCTATATTTATAAGGGTTTTTATAATTTTTTTTGTTTGTTTTGTTTTACTTTTGACAAAGCGGAAAAAAAGGTTAATACTTTGTAGGATTTTTTACACAAGGGGACTTCATAATTCCTGATTGTGAGGTTTAACGTATCACAAGGTTTAGCGAGTTATCGAAGGGATTTTGTCGGTTTGTGATTGTGAGGTTTTCACAAGGTTTATCAAATCAACAAAGGGATAAAGAATGACGGGAGCCAAGTTTGACATCGAGAAATTCGATAGAACTGGTGATTTCGGGTTATGGAGAATCAAGATGCGTGCTTTATTAATCCAGAACGGATGCGAAGCAGCTCTGGAGGTTTTACCCGCGAATATGGAAGCTGAAGAGAAATCTAAGCTTGACAAGAAAGCTCACAGTGCCATGATTTTGTGTTTAGGTAACAAGGTCCTGAGAGAGGTTACCGGGGAGACGACTGCAACAGGGGTTTGGTCAAAGCTCGAGTCTTTGTATATGACAAAGTCATTGGCCAACAAGTTGTACCTGAAGAAGAAGTTGTATACATTGTACATGCCGTCTGGACGAAAGATTTCCGAGCATATAGATGAGTTCAACAAAATCGTTCTCGATTTAGCAAATATTGAGGTAAAATTCGAAGATGAAGATCTTGCTTTATTGTTACTCACGTCTTTACCAGCATCATTCAAACACTTTGTGGATACCTTGCTTTATGGACGGGAAGCTTTCTCTTTGGATGACGTGATGGCCACACTAAATTCAAAGGAAATCAAAGAGAGATCCAAGGCGAAGGGGGATGATGGTGAAGGGTTATACGTGAGGGGAAGAACTGATCGCAGGAATTCGCATCGGTCAAAGGGAAAATCAAGATCGAAGTCTCGAGCTGGAAGACTCAAATGCTTTATTTGCCAATCTGAGGAGCACTTGAGAAGAGACTGTCCGAAGAACAATCGCAAGAAGTCAAAAGGTTACGTCAAGAAAGATGATCAACCAAGCTCCAGTGGTTTGATTTACGACGATTCTGATGTGATGATGGTGATGAGTGCAGAAAGACTGCAAGATTGGATCATGGATCCAGGAGGTTCATATCACATGTCACCCAGGTTAGATGTATTTTTTGATTTTCTGGAATGCGATGGGGGCAGCGTACTATTGGACGACAACAGGGAGTGCAAGATCAGGGGAATTGGTAAGGTAAAGGTACAACTGAAAGAGGGGTCAAGTTTTGTGTTACACAATGTCAGGTATATTCCTGAATTGAAAAGAAACTTGATATCGCCGGGAACTCTTGAAAAAGAGGGATATACCGTAAAATTGCAGTCGGGCAAAGTCAAGGTGATTAATGGTTCTAGGGTTATTATATCTGGAACCAGAAGGGAGAACTGTGTGTACTCTTTGGATGACCATGCAGTGGCCGGTGAGCTTAATGCAAGTGTTGAAGAAAAAGACAGTCTTGTGCAGGTTTGGCATAAAAGACTAGGACATATCAGTGAGGCGGGACTACACGTGCTAGAAAAGCAGGGTTTATTTGGCAAGAAGAGTCTAGGTAAGCTTGATTTTTGTGAGAATTGTGTTCTAGGAAAGTCACATCGAGTCCGTTTCAGTGTAGGAAGGCACACTACTCAGGGAGTGATAGACTATGTTCATTCAGACTTATGGGGTCCGTCTCAGGTGGAATCATTAGGAGGTAAGAGGTATTTTTTATCTATAGTTGATGATTATTCCAGGAAGGTATGGGTTTATGTTCTCAGGTTCAAACATGAAGCATTTGGGAAGTTCAAAGAGTGGAAGCAGTTAGTAGAGAATCAGACTGGGAGGACGGTTAAGAATCTTAGGACGGATACTGGTCTTGAGTTCTGTAACCGGGAGTTTAATCAGCTATGCGCTGAGAGTGGGATTGCTAGACATTTGACAGTTGTCGGGACGCCCAGCAGAATGGGTTAGCAGAACGGATGAATAGAACTCTCATGGACAAGGTACGCTGTTTATTAATACAGTCTGGATTGCCCAAGACCTTCTGGCCGGAAGCGGCATGTACGGCCGCATATCTTATAAATAGGTCACCATCGGTAGCGATTGAGAAGAAGACACCTATGGAGATATGGTCGGGACATCCTGGTGATTATGGGATGTTGAGGGTTTTCGGTTGTGTCGCATATTCATACGTTAAACAAGGTAAGCTCGAGCCGAGAGCGGTAAAATGCGTTCTTTTGGGGTATCCTGAAGGTGTGAAGGGGTACAGACTATATAGGCTTGATAATGAATCACCTAAAATAGTCACAAGTAGGAACGTGGTCTTCAATGAAAGTATCATGTACAAAGACACATTGAAGGATACTGGTGCATGTAAAGATAAGTCTGTTGAGGAATTACAGGTTGAGGTGGAACTGCAGAGGTTAAATAATCATACGCCTGAGGAAGACCAGACAGGTCAGGAAGATCAAACAGGTCAAGATCAGACAGATCAAGATCAGACAGATCAAGAAGACCAGACGGATCAGGAAGATGGCTATGATGAAGGTGCAGGGATTCAAGAAATTGATCATCCACCGGATCTCACAGATTATCAATTGGTTCGAGATAGAGAGCCAAGGACAAGAACGAAACTGGCGAGGTTTCGGGATGAGAGTAATATGGTTGCTTACGCGTTTGCTGCAGTAGAGGAAGAAGATACTCATGAACCATTGACATACCAAGAAGCAGTTGCTTGTGAAGATAGTTCTAAGTGGAAAGCTGCTATGAAAGAAGAGATGGATTCTCTGAGGAAGAACAAGACCTAGGTGTTAGTAGATCATCCAGCTGGGTAAAAGTTGGTGAGCTGCAAATGGCTGTACAAAATAAAGGAAGGGATTGAAGGTGTTCAAAAGCCTAGGTACAAGGCAAGGTTGGTAGCTCGTGGATTCACACAAAGGACATGTATTGATTACAATGAAGTATTTTCTCCAGTAGTTCGACACACATCTATTCGGGTTATACTTGCATTGACTACGTGTAAAGATTATGAGCTGGATCAGCTTGATGTAAAGACGGCTTTTTTACATGGTAATATTGAAGAAGTGATCTACATGAGGCAACCACCGGGATTTGAACAAGGTAACAAGGTATGTTTGTTAAAGAAATCTCTTTATGGTTTGAAGCAGTCACCTAGGGAATGGTACAAGAGGTTCGATGAGTATATGCTGAGCAACGGGTTTAAGCATAGCAGTTACGACAGCTGCGTATATTACAGGAGTTATGCACCAGGGGAGTATATATATATATTGTTATATGTAGACGATATGTTGATTGCTTGTAAAAGCAAGGCTGAGATTGCGGCTACCAAGTCTTTGCTTAAAAGGGAGTTCGACATGAAAGAGCTCGGGGAAGCAAAGAAGATTCTTGGTATGGAGATCGTCAAGGATCGGATTCGCAAGATTCTGAGGGTGTCACAATCCGGGTATGTTTCTAAAGTTTTAAACAGGTTTAGAATGGACAATGGGAAGTCGGTTCAGACACCATTGGGTGGGCACTTCAAGTTGTCGTTGAAGGATTGCCCGGTTAGGGATTGTGACGTTGAAAGAATGAGTAGGGTGCCGTATGCAAATGCGGTTGGGAACTTGATGTACTTGATGGTATGCACGAGGCCAGACATAGCGTATGCAGTAAGTGTAGTTAGCAGATATTTGGCGAATCCGGATAAACTCCATTAGAAAGCAGTGAAGTGGATTATGAAATATTTGCAGGACATTGTGAACGTGGGTTTGGTGTATGGGACAAATCGTGGCAACCATGTGGACATAACAGGTTTTGTTGATTCAGACTACGCTAAGGATCCGGATAAAGGTAGGTCTCTCACTGGTTACGCATTTTTAGTACAAGGATGTGTTGTAAGCTGGAAGACAACGCTACAACACATGGTGGCTCTTTCAACTACAGAGGCAGAGTATATGGCCCTTACGGAGGATGTGAAGGAAGCTATTTGGCTAAGGGGACTCTTGGAAGAGTTGGGCGTGAAGCTCAACACTGTTGCAGTTAATTGTGATAATCAGGGCGCGATTCACTTATCGCGGAATCATGTTTTTCATGAAAGGTCTAAGCACATTAATGTGCGTTATCACTTTATCAGAGAAGTCTTAGAAGCAAAGACGGTTGAAGTTCTGAAGGTGGGTACTGAACACAATGCTGCGGATGCCTTGACGAAGGTGGTACCTAGACGCAAGTTACAACACTGCCTGGAATTGCTGAGTGTTGGGATAGGCTAATATATGCCTAAGGTGGAAATTGTTATGCTTAGTCATGATATTCGCCTAAGTCGTGTCTAGTGATAGTGTCGAATAGCCTAGTTTCCTAATAGCTATGAATAAAGGTCGGTTGGCAATGTCTAAGCCCAACCCGACCCCGTAGGACTTGTTATAGTCGGTTCCCCCTCATCTCTATGAAAGGAGTTGAGGGGGAATGAACCAAATACGCATTCTTTCAATAACTAATCGAGATTCGATTAGTACCTTGTGGGGCGTCGCTTTTCTTTTCTATCGATTGCTGTGTGTGTTACGATCGAATATTCCGCATCTAGGTAATCAGGGTTGTAGGGATTAAACCCTACAAGCATATTATGTAGGGAGCTTAAAGCCTATTCAATATATAAGCTTCCTGAAGTTTATTGGGTAAAGATAATATGAAAGGCTCATGTTTTAAACTTTTTGTTGAAATTAGCTTAAGCATATCTAAACAATCCCTCGCCAACACAAAGATGCAGCTATTGCAAATATTCCACGTTAGGAGCTAATTGGCTGACGTCTTTTTTGGTGTTTTTCAAATAATGGTAATATAAATATTTTTCTTTACAAATTTATATGTACAAATAATATAGAAGTTAAGGCGTAGGGGTTGAATGCAGAGAATAAGAGTAAGACTCTGAAAAAAACTACATGAAAAGGTTTAAATGACTGTAGATGGCGTGAACGATATGCCAACATTAAAAAGGGATGATATTGGTATAGCGGTTGTTGATGGTATGCTACAGCGGTGATGACGATGTCATGGTTGATGTTGTTGATGTTGCCGATACCAGGGAGAGGGTTACGCAAGATGGAGATTTATCGACGGAGGTGCGAGTGCAAGAGCGAGGGAAGATAATGTAACTGTGGTTGGAGATTCTGTTGTTGAGCCGTCGAGTGGAGAGGCAGAAATTGGTAATGAAGATAAGGAGTTAGAAAAAGGTTTGACTGAGGATACAGTCAAACGTAATGCGGATGTTGTGAGGAAAGTGAAAACTAAAAAAGATGAGGTTCTGGATTCTGCAAAGGTTTCGGAGTCGGTGGGTAAGGTTGATGAGTGGGTTAATGCAGAAACTGGCGAAGGTGCTGCTGTTAATGATAATACTAAAACTTTGGACGGGATGGCTGAAGCCGAGGATGGTAAAACGGATAATGCTAAGTTGGGTGATGATCCGATGAGTGAAGATACTCAGATTACTGAAGAAGTTGTTGTCGTAGTCAAATAGGAGAAACCAGAAATAGGATCTACGAAGGAAATTATGGAACAACCGATCGTTGATGCTCAAAAAGTGGCTGATGAAGATCACGTGATGGATGAATCTCAGGAGGACGTAGATGTGGTCGTTGTAGAAAAGTATTTACACTTAAAAGATGGTAACAAAGATGGTGTTTCTGTAGCTTGGCATGTTTGGATAGTCAAAATTTGTCGACTAAGGTAGTTAATTCAGATGTTCATGTAAGAGACCCAAAAGCTAAAGTTGACGTGAAGGACAAAAATCAGAGTTTGGATGCTACAATTAAAGTTAACGTTGTTGAAGTTGGTGCACAAAAAATATTCCTAATGTGTCGAACTTAATTGCTATTGTCTTGAAACTTCCTTATTATTTTCACATAATGATTCTGTGTTACTCGACTACAACATTTTAGTTATATGTAGTTGCAATAACTCACTTCAACTTCTTTAATTAGTGTTATGTGGTGCTTCATTTAAATTAAAAAAATGCTTATGGCTTAATCAACTTTTGACAATTAACCTATTAAAATTTGTAATTAGTTTATCATTTTTTCTTCCTATTGCATGCTGCAAGTATTACTGCTCAAGATGCATCGGCAGTGATTAGCAAGAGTTTACAGATGCTGATATGAAAAGGTAAATGTTTCACATACATATTTACAATGTATAATTGTTCTACCCATGTTAATTATTTAAATCTTTGTTTTGCTAATTTATGCATATATTATTACAACAAGAGAACAAAACAATCTTTTATGTGAGTCATGTCATTGACAGTGTACTAACAAGTAATAACTTATTTTGAGAACCTATTAAAGATAGTTTTGAGAACAATATGATATAAACGGAAGCTAATGCACTTACGGGTCATAATGGGTAAAAAGTGACAACTTTGAGAAAAAAAAACATAACATTCATAGAAAGTCACTAGCGTGAGTTCCTTATGATAAATAATGACTAAATGGACCATTTCTAATGTGTATATAGGTTATAGACAAGAGATATACTTCTTTTTTTATGTAAAATTAATGTTAAGTAGATTGATGTCGTGTGGCTTCACAGTGCTAAGCAAGCATTGGAGGAAGAAGCTGTTATACTGCATGTGAAGATCCACGGCTTTTTTTCGTTGCTTTTGGTTTTATTATCCTTTGACATATTAATTTTGTTATATGTGGTGATTTCTAAGGGCTGTTTTTGTGATTGCTTATAAAACTATTCATTTCCTAATTGTGTTCTTATACTAACAGATCAAGAATGGGGATTGTTTATCAATGTGGTAACATTTGCAATTGTGGAACCAATAGGACATGTTATGAGCTTATGTAGGAAAAATGGTTCGACATTCATCGTTAAATTATCGTATGAGTTGCTTTTTGCTATATAATACTTCAAACATTTAATGTGTATACATGTACTACTAGAAAACAAAATTATCAAAATGTAGTTGTGTTATGGTAGGCCTAAGTTGTATTAACCCTCACTTATAATAGGTTACAATTTGAACTTAATGATAAGATTGTATTTTTGACTGTACAAATGACAATGAGAACCAATTTCTTTTATGAAAGAATATTTCAAATTATCACTCGAATGAATTGTTTTTTTTTCTCAGTTGAATTTGGTGAAAGTATGACATTACGGTTTGGTTTTGAGACTCCCTTTCTCATTACGAGTGTTCCCAATTAATGATGGCATACGGAACTTGTGAGCTTATGAGGCGTACAAAAAAGTACTATTTTTTTTGTTCTAAAATTATTCTTCATCGACAAAATCACATAATTTAAGAAAACATATTTATTATAATTTTCTCTATTATTTTTCATAATAATGACGCTTTAACTTTAGCTAATTAATTAAATTTTTCTTTAAAATTGGTAATAACAATTTCAAACAAGAGTAATACGATAAATTTGATCAAATTTTTCATCTATTTTTAATAGCAAACAATTAAATTGAGATATTTTAAAAGAAAACGTGGATAATAAATTTGAGACGAAGATTAAAACTATATACAATGTTGAACTAAATCACAAAGGTTAAGCTAAATATTTTCTAATAAACAAAAATAGATTGTTGAAAATTTAAGAAAAAAATCCCGTGCGTGCACGAGTATTATAACTAGTTTTCTTTTAAAAGAATAAGTATGTTATATTTACAATACTGCCATTTTGCTTTAAGATGATGTACTTTATGCATTTTAAGTAGTAAAATGATGGTTCTGTGTACCAAAAAAGTGGTTCTGCAAAGAGCACTACACGTAGTCACGTACTAGTACATTGTCATCTTATCGACAGATAATATAGTACACAACTATACTGCAAAAGGATCACATGTACACGACTGTGCTTAATGTCGACAATAGTACAGAAGTATCCCGCAACGAAAACCATTAACACGTTCTTGCTCAATTTCGACAAGAGCACGTAAGGATCACAGAATGAAAAAAA
The DNA here is from genome assembly GCA_025667525.1 of Glebionis coronaria. Taxonomy (NCBI): domain Eukaryota; kingdom Viridiplantae; phylum Streptophyta; class Magnoliopsida; order Asterales; family Asteraceae; genus Glebionis; species Glebionis coronaria. The sequence continues at coordinate 607,848,271 of CM046879.1, forward strand.
ACCATCATATGTCGTATCGCATAGTACCTGAAAAGCATAGTTTTCACCTTGCCAACTAGGTTTCATGTTGCATGTCTTATCATTAGAATACTATCAGCTTGTGTTTATGATTTATTTAGAGGATGGGGCCGTATTTCACTTGATGATGCCTGCTTATAATGGCTAATATTTTTGCAAGTATTTTCATAAAAGAGTCCAATGAGCCGGGTTGAATCGAGTTTTAGGGACGGGTATTAGCAGCAGCACCAGCAGGATGGTGTTGAGAACATTGATGCTAACTGAACCATGGTTATTAATAAAACCATCCCCTCATTACAAGGCGAATGAGTTATAGGGCTAATTGTAGCCCGGGTTATTCGGATCAACTCAAAAACCAAACGGATTTGAATGCGGTTTTTGGTTTGGTTTTTTGATTCTACCCAGATTGTTATTTAACTGAACTAACCGGGCCGAATAAACCGAATAACATGAAAACCGCACCCATAATGCACTTGACTGAATATTTTTTGTATTGGTTTAGAGAGCCGAAGAGCCCAATGCAGCCCAAATAAAAAGAAAAAAAGAAACACAAGGCCTTACCTTAAAACCGACATTATCAAGTACCATAAAAGTTGACGTCGACTGTTTTTATTCATTCAAATTCCAAACCTTAAAAAACGATAATGACAGAGCTTGGTCAGGAAGAGATACTCCTAAGAACGCAAGTTACCGATCTCCTTCGATGCAAAAGTGTTTGTAAGTCATGGAATTCCTTAATCTCAACTCATCGTTTTGTTAAATCTCATCTTAACAGACATTCTAATGGTGGTACGAGAATCTTTTTGTTTAATTTTACGAGTGACGAGCGTCATGATGAGTGTGAACTTGTTGGTTCTTCTAATGGTCTTGTATGCATCTCTTTTTACCATGGTGGTGGCCGCGGTTACAATACTGATTTTTTAGTCGTTAATCCCTCTACGCACGAGGTGAAAGAACTAAACAGTTATCGTGGAGACTCTTACGGTTTTCATGTACAAGTGTCCGGTTTTGGCTATGATTCATCTATAGATGATTTCAAGGTCGTAATAGGACACCGATGCTATGCTAATGACAATGACAGGCTAGAGCTTTACGTGTTAGAATTGAAGAAAAACTTTTGGAGACCCTTACGAATATGGGAATTTGAATATAAAGAATTGAAGGGGAATGGTATCCTATGCAATGGGTCGCTTCACTGGTTGCATCGAGATATACATAACGACGAGTTTGTAATTGTTTCTTTTGATTTATCCAAAGAGGTTTTTAAAGATACCCCGCTACCAAAATTGGATGATGATGATTGGCATTTGGGGACTATGAAAGACAGTCTATGCATCTTTCGTGTTATATATACAGACTTAAAGAAAAATGATGAAAATGTGATATGGGTAATGAGAAACGACCAAGTGTCTTGGGAACGGAAGTTACTGCCATCTGGAAACAGATACAAATTCATCATGAATTACAATATTGACATATCGCTGTTAGAAGAAGGTTCAGGTGCTCCAGTATTAGTGCAAAGCATCGACCAACCCCAGAGTGAACAGAGTGACGAGAGTGACGAGAGTGACGAGAGTGATCACCAGAGTGAACAGAGGCATATCGAGTTATCCACAGTTTCGATAGACAACTATAATTATAATGAGCATACATTCGTGAAGAGCCTTGTATCTCCCCATGGCGGACCGTTTAGTTTCAGGAGAAACAATATTGTTGTAACTTAAGTTACACCGTAAAGTAGCAAAAAAAACATATTGACGCTATGAGAAATGTCTTTGTTCCTTTTATTTGTTTTACGATTTTCATATCAAAAATTTAATCCATGCAATAATTCTGTTGATCCATTTTTCTTCCATTTGTTTACCCTGGCTGAGCTCGGTTTGTCGGGTTTTTTAACACCCCTACAATTAATAAAGGTTTTAGAATTGTTCATTAGTTTATTTGTTCGAAACCAGCACCTTTTGTTTTGTTCGAAAATTGAGATGGGAAATTATGTTGCTTTTAGTTTGTTCGTTGGATTATGTTTATCAGTGTTTGGAAGCACTGTACATGACTGATCCACGGGCTTTAAACCCACAGCCACAAAGACTCAAACCAGGTAAAGCCATCCCTTTGATCATTGATATATTGTATTGTTCTTGGTTTGGAACTGTGCGACTTTAGTCCTGTTGAGTGTTTGTTTTGACTAATTGTAACGGAATCAGTATCATCACTATGCTAAGATACATGAATATTACAGTATAAAGAACCACCATTTAGTGCGTATCTTTGTTTTTACATAAAATGTTTTTTAGTTCGATTGATGTTTTTTTTGCCGGTACTTTAAATACCCCTTATGGTATCCTTGTTGACGGATTGTAACTTTACTATTTGTGTCTACCATTATTCTCTCGAAGGTTTTACCATTATCTTGGTAGATGCTCAACAAGAACAAGACAATGCAAATAAGGTTATTCAGTCGAGCAAGAGACTACTAATATAAGGTATATGTGGCAATGGCTTGATATTGGCACCACGTTTTGCCTAATTTAGCTCTTCAGATCTCCTTATAAATTATAAAGTACGGAGTAATATTTAACAAATGCACTGATGTGAATGTTTTAAGGTTTAACTCGTTTCATTGCAATATCATTTCTAATCACCTGGAAAATGAGATCATCCGATGCATGTGAAAGGCGTGTAGTGAACTCTGTTGGAAGCTTAGGTACGGTAGAAAGTAGATAAAGATGAGTTCATTGGAAGAGACTTAATTGCAACATGCATCATCGTTACAGCGTGCTGATGTACGGAATAACGCAATGGCAGACAAGAGGTTTCTAGACACTGATGGACAGTGGGTTCTGAACACATTTCTCAAAATGACAAGGTACTTCCGAAAGAAATTCATGTGACATTTTCAGCTTCAGGAGATTATATGCAGACCAGTCTTAGTTTTATTGAGATTATATTGAGACATTTTCATCATTGTTTTCGTCTTTTATGTTATGATCGAATAAAATAGTATACAGATCAAATCTCTGCGTGTTTCTTATTTTAGATAATTCACCTTGTCTTCATAACTAAATAGTACACAAATCGAACGTCTGCATCTGTTTTAGTTGTGAGACATGTTTCCAGTGTCACTAGTCTACTGATAACTTGATAGAGCGAGAAGAAAAAACCTACGTTTATCCTAGCTTTCGTACGTGGTACATGTGGGCCGGCTATATTGTTTAGCCTTTTAAAGCTGTGGTTTTGTGGTTTTGTATATTGCAAAACTTATACATTTTAGCCCAGCTTGTCCAAGTAGTCGGAATTTATATAAGCTACACTTGCACTCGTCTGAGTCGTACTAGTGACCAAGCTATCCACTATTGATTTTTACGTTTAACATATAAGTCAATTATTGTCTTCATCTCTGACAGGAATGTTGTTATAGTTTTACACATCTGATCTGCCTGACATTTCCTTTACACATCTCTGACTGGAATGTTGTTATAGCAATTGCGAGGATTATGCATGGTATAGCCAGTCCAGCACAAGCAGAGCTGATTGCTTCTGCGGGGAAGTCTGCAGTTTAAACGCTTTCTTCATGTAATCTTATCAAGGTGACGACTGACTATTGTGCAGTTTATGGTATGCCAGCATTCATGTTTGTTTTTAGTTGTTAAACATTTATTTATGAAATAAATGATGTCGGACTATAAGAGCATATTTTGGAGAGATGATCCATCCTTCGACTTAGGACAACGCGGTTAATATGAATTCCAATGTACATGGAAACATCGTATGCTAAAAAAGATATTCTTTTCAACGTCATTGAATAATGATTGCGACTATATGTTACAACTTATGGGTCGAGTATTAATGTAGCAAACTTTTTCAAGAATGGAACGAGCAAAGATTGGAATGACTTGCTACCTTATTAATAGCGGAAAAGCAAAATAAGATTGTAGGGTTTATTCCCTACAACCCTGATTACTAGATGCGGAATCACCGATCGAAGAACACACACACAAGCAGAATCGACAGAAAAGCGACGCCCACAAGGTAATCCCTAATCGTTCCCGATTAGTTTTATTGAAAGAATGACGTGTTTGGTTTGTTCCCCCTCACCTCCTTTTATAGAGATGAGGGGGAACCGACTATACAAGTCCTACGGGTCGGGTTGGGCTTAGACATTGCCAACCGACCTTTATTCTTAGCTATAGGAAACTAGGCTAATCGACACTCTCCCTAGACACGACTTATGCGAATATAATGACTAAACATAACAATTTCCACCTTAGGCATATATTAGCCTATCCCAACACTCAGCAACTCCAAGCAGTGTTGTAACTTGCGTCCAGGTACCACCTTCGTCAAGGCATCTGCAGCATTGTGTTCAGTACCCACCTTCAGAACTTCAACCGTCTTTGCTTCCAAGACTTCTCTGATAAAGTGATAACGCACATTGATGTGCTTAGTCCTTTCATGAAAAACATGATTCCGCGATAAGTGAATCGCGCCCTGATTATCACAATTAACTGCAACATTGTTGAGCTTCACGCCCAACTCTTCCAAGAGTCCCCTTAGCCAAATAGCTTCCTTCACAGCCTCCGTAAGGGCCATATACTCCGCCTCTGTAGTTGAAAGAGCCACCACGTGTTGTAGCGTTGCCTTCCAGCTTACAACACATCCATGTACTAAAAATGCGTAACCAGTGAGAGACCTACCCTTATCCGGATCCTTGGCGTAGTCTGAATCAACAAAACCTGTTACGTCCACATGGTTGCCACGATTTGTCCCATACACCAAACCCACGTTTACAGTACCCTGCAAATATTTCATAATCCACTTCACTGCTTCCCAATGGAGTTTACCCAGATTCGCCAAATATCTGCTAACTACACTTACTGCATACGCTATGTCTGGCCTCGTGCATACCATCAAGTACATTAAGCTCCCAACCGCATTAGCATACGGCACCTTACTCATTCCTTCAACATCACAATCCCTAACTGGGCAATCTTTCAACGACAACTTGAATTGCCCGTCCAATGGTGTTTCAACCGACTCCCCATTGTCCATTCTAAACCTTTTAAAAACTTTAGAAACGTACCCGGATTGTGACACCCTCAGAATCTTGCGACTCCGATCTCTGAAGATCTCCATACCAAGAATCTTCTTTGCTTCCCCGAGCTCTTTCATGTCGAACTCCCTTTTAAGCAAAGACTTGGTAGCCGCGATCTCAGCCTTGCTTTTACAAGCAATCAGCATATCATCTACATATAACAATAGATAGATATACTCCCCTGGTGCATAACTCCTGTAATATACGCAGCTGTCGTAACTGCTACGCTTAAACCCGTTGCTCAGCATATACTCATCGAACCTCTTGTACCATTGCCTAGGTGACTGCTTCAAACCATAAAGAGATTTCTTTAACAAACATACCTTGTTACCTTGTTCAAATCCCGGTGGTTGCCTCATGTAGATCACCTCTTCAAGATTTCCATGTAAAAACGCCGTCTTTACATCAAGCTGCTCCAGCTCATAATCTTTATACGCAGTCAATGCAAGTATAACCCGAATAGATGTGTGTCGAACTACCGGCGAAAATACTTCATTGTAATCAATACCTGCCCTTTGTGTGAATCCACGAGCCACCAACCTTGCCTTGTACCTAGGCTTTTGAACACCTTCAATCCCTTCCTTTATTTTGAACAGCCATTTGCAGCTCACCAGCTTTTGCCCAGCTGGATGATCTACTAACACCCAGGTCTTATTCATCCTCAGAGAATCCATCTCTTCTTTCATAGCAGCTTTCCACTTAGAACTGTCTTCACAAGCAACTGCTTCCTGGTATGTCAATGGTTCATGAGTATCTTCTTCCTCTGCTGCAGCAAACGCGTAAGCAACCATATTACTCTCATCCCGAAACCTTGCCGGTTTCGTTCTTGTCCTTGGCTCTCTATCCCGAACCAATTGATAATCTATGAGATCTGGTGGATGATCAATTTCTTGAACCCCTGCATCTTCATCATCGCCATCTTCCTGATCTGTCTGGTCTTCCTGATCTGACTGATCTTCATGACCTGTTTGATCTTCCTGACCTGGATGGTCTTCCTCAAGCGTATGATTATTTAATCTCTGCAGTTCCACCTCAACCTGTGATTCCTCAACAGACTTATCTTTTCCTGCACCAGTATCCTTCAACGTGTCTTTGTACATGACACTTTCATTGAAGACCACGTTCCTGCTTGTGACTATTTTAGGCGATTCATTATCAAGCCTATATAGTCTGTACCCCTTCACACCTTCAGGATACCCCAAAAGAACGCATTTTACCGCTCTCGGCTCGAGCTTACCTTGTTTAACGTGTGAATACGCGACACAGCCGAAAACCCTCAACATCCCATAATCACTAGGATGTCCCGACCACATCTCCATAGGTGTCTTCTTCTCAATCGCTGTCGATGGTGACCTATTTATAAGATATGCGGCCGTACATGTCGCTTCCGCCCAGAAGGTCTTGGGCAATCCAGACTGTATTAATAAACAGCGTACCTTGTCCATGAGAGTTCTGTTCATCCGTTCTGCTAACCCATTCTGCTGCGGCGTCCCGACAACCGTCAAATGTCTAGCAATCCCACTCTCAGTGCATAGCTGATTAAATTCCCGGTTACAGAACTCAAGACCATTATCCGTCCTAAGCTTCTTAACCGTCCTCCCAGTCTGAGTTTCTACTAACTGCTTCCACTCTTTGAACTTTTCAAATGCTTCATGTTTGAACCTGAGAACATAAACCCATACCCTTCTGGAATAATCATCGACTATAGATAAGAAATACCTCTTACCTCCCAATGATTCCACCTGAGACGGACCCCATAAGTCTGAATGAACATAGTCTATCACTCCCTGAGTAGTGTGCCTTCCTACACCGAAACGTACTCGATGTGACTTTCCCAGAACACAATTCTCACAAAAATCGAGCTTACCTAGACTCTTCTTGCCAAACAAACCCTGCTTTTCCAGCACGTGTAGTCCCGCCTCACTGATATGTCCTAGTCTTTTATGCCAAACCTGCACAAGACTGTCTTTTTCTTCAACACTAGCATTAAGCTCACCGGCCAATGCATGGCCATCCAAAGAGTACACGCTGTTCTCCCTTCGGGTTCCAGATATAATAACCCTAGAACCATTAATCACCTTGACTTTGCCTGACTGCAATTTTACGGTATATCCCTCTTTTTCAAGAGTTCCCAGCGATATCAAGTTTCTTTTCAATTCAGGAATGTACCTGACATTGTGTAACACAAAACTTGACCCATCTTTCAGTTGTACCTTTACCTTGCCAATACCCCTGATCTTGCACTCCCTGTTGTCGCCCAACAGTACGCTGCCCCCATCGCATTCCAGAAAATCAAAAAATACATCTAACCTGGGTGACATGTGATATGAACCTCCTGAATCCATGATCCAATCTTGCAGTCTTTCTGCACTCATCACCATCATCACCTCAGAATCGTCGTAAATCGAACCACTGGAGCTTGGTTGATCATCTTTCTTGACGTAACCTTTTGACTTCTTGCGATTGTTCTTCGGACAGTCTCTTCTCAAGTGCTCCTCAGATTGACAGATAAAGCATTTGAGTCTTCCACCTCGAGACTTCGATCTTGACTTTCCCTTTGACTGATGCGAATTCCTGCGATCAGTTCTTCCCCTCACTTATAACCCTTCACCATCATCCCCCTTCGCCTTGAACCTTTCTTTGATTTCCTTTGAATTTAGTGTGGCCATCACGTCCTCCAAAGTCAAATCTTCTCGTCCATAAAGCAAGGTATCCACAAAGTGTTCGTATGATGCTGGTAAAGACGTGAGTAACAATAAAGCAAGATCTTCATCTTCGAATTTTACCTCAATATTTTCTAAATCAAGAACGATTTTGTTGAACTCATCTATATGCTCGGAAATCTTTCGTCCAGACGGCATGTAGAATGTATACAACTTCTTCTTCAGGTACAACTTGTTGGCCAATGACTTTGTCATGTATAAAGACTCGAGCTTTGACCAAACCCCCGCTGCAGTCGTCTCCCCGGTAACCTCTCTCAGGACCTTGTTACCTAAACACAAAATCATGGCACTGTGAGCATTCTTGTCAAGCTTAGATTTCTCTTCAGCTTCCATATTCGCGGGGAAAACCTCCAGAGCTGCTTCACATCCGTTCTGGATTAATAAAGCACGCATCTTGATTCTCCATAACCCGAAATCGCCAGTTCCATCGAATTTCTCGATGTCAAACTTGGCTCCCGTCATTCTTTAATCCCTTTGTTGATTTGCTAAACCTTGTGAAAAACCTCACAATCACAAACCGACAAAGTCCCTTCGGTAACTCGCTAAACCTTGTGATACGTTAAACCTCACAATCACGAATTACGAAGTCCCCTTGTGTAAAATATTACAAAGTAACAATTTTTGTTTTATAAACCTTGGACCAATAAACTTTTAAGCCCAAAATTAATTATTTGGCAACAAAAAAACTTGTTGGATCCAATGACCCAATAACTTGCCCCACCAACAAAAGCCCTCGTAATATTAGTTGACTTTAATAACACAGCCACAACACAACCACTGTTCTTCTTTCTTCTCTCTTTATCTTCTGCGACAAAAACCAAGAAAGAAAAAAAAACAATGGCGATCTTCAGTCGATCTTCAACACCGAAAACCAACTACCCCTTTAAAGTCGATTGATTAGCTGCTCCTTTGTCGATCTATATCCGATCAACCAAACCCTCAGCGATCGATCCTAGTGAAACCAGTGAACCCTGCGAACCAGGCTCTTGATACCACTTGTAGGGTTTATTCCCTACAACCCTGATTACTAGATGCGGAATCACCGATCGAAGAACACACACACAAGCAGAATCGACAGAAAAGCGACGCCCACAAGGTAATCCCTAATCGTTCCCGATTAGTTTTATTGAAAGAATGACGTGTTTGGTTTGTTCCCCCTCACCTCCTTTTATAGAGATGAGGGGGAACCGACTATACAAGTCCTACGGGTCGGGTTAGGCTTAGACATTGCCAACCGACCTTTATTCTTAGCTATAGGAAACTAGGCTAATCGACACTCTCCCTAGACACGACTTAGGCGAATATAATGACTAAACATAACAAAGATAAAATCTATGAGTTCGCAATTTTGGACAATAACATGTTTGTTTTTTTACATCTGATATTTCAAAGAAGTCGAACGGAATATTTAAGTCGTTCAAAACATAACCAACCTATATTGATTTTTGATAGCAAACCCGAACATTGCTTCATGGGCAAATGGGCACACGGCTACAAAAGGTTTGGTGGCGGTGCTGCAACTGCAGGTGACATCAGTGGTAGTGGTTGGCGACAGGTAACAAAGGCATTAAAAAACATGGCACATTTTGATCATCAACCATATGTTTGGCTCTTTCTCGTTGTTACTGAGCTTTCTGAATTTGGATTTTATCCGCACACATTAAAGTATTTGGATTCAACTAAAATACTTTAGGTAGTTGCTCCTTGTGGGCTCTCTGAGTACGCGCTAAGCCAAATGTTATAGTATACTGAATTTGAGATTTACATTTATGAGTTATCAAAGGCAGTAAAACTGTATTTCGGAATCACTTTTTATAAGATACTGTTTGTATATCTAAGCGCTATAAGACTACCTGTACTAAGGCTCAAGAACGCATCTTAGGTGCCTAGCCGGAAGATCAAGAACACATCCGCCTTATTATACCGAATAATTTCTTTAGAATCAGCATCTTGTAAAAACTGCAAAAGACAGTAAGCATATAAAGGACTTTGGGCTAACCACCGAGTATGAGGGGGCATTTAATTAACCCATTTCAATCTAAACTCAAAAGTTCCTTTTTTGCCTTCTGCTTTCAAAATGCTGTAACCATTCACGCTCTCACTCTTACGGAATTTCCTAAGAACGCATGTTAACGATCTCCTTCGATGCAAAAGTGTTTGTAAGTCATGGAATTCCTTAATCTCAAATGATCGTTTTGTTAAATCTCATCTTAAAAGACAGTCTAATGAAGGTACGAGAATCATTATGTCTTATTTTGAGAGTGACGAGTATTGTGATGTGTGTAAACTTGTTGGTTCTTCTAATGGTCTTGTATGCATCTCTCTTGACCATGCTGGCCGTGGTTACGATACTGATTTTTTAGTCGTTAATCCCTCTACTCACGAGGTGAAAAAACTAAACAATCATCGTGAATACGGTTCCGGTTTTCATGTAAGTGTGTCCGGTTTTGGCTATGATTCATCTATTGATGATTTCAAGGTCGTAATAGGACACCGATGCTATACTAATGCCGACATCCAGCTTAACGTGTTAGAATTGAAGAAAAACTTTTGGAGATCAGTTGTTATAAATAGGCCTTTTAAACCTCTATATGGGAGAAGGAATGGTATCCTATGCAATGGGGCGCTTCACTGGTTGCATCAAGATATACATAACGACGAGGTTGTAATTGTTTCTTTAGATTTATCCAAAGAGGTTTTTAGGAATACACGGCTACCAAAATTGGATGATGATGACTGGAATTTGGGGACTATGAAAGATCGTTTATGCGTCTTTCGTTTTCCACATACAGACTTAAAGGAAAATGATGAAAATGTGATATGGGTAATGAGAAACGACCAAGTGTCTTGGGAACGGAAGTTACTGCCACCTGGTTGTGACACAAGCATAACAATCATGGATTACGACATTCACATGGTGCGAAGCATTGATCATCCTGAGAGTGAACAGTTTGAACATAATGAACACAGCCCTTCTCATAAGCATATTCAATTAGCCACATATTCGGGATTGAACTATCGTTATGATGAGCATATATTCGTGAAGAGCCTTGTATCTCCCCAAGGCGGTGACGGAGGAAAGGGCGGACAGGAAGGTGCTGCCCAAAAGAAATATTGTGGTAACTCAAGTTACACCGTAAGAATTGAAAGTAGGGGAAAAAAATATTGACGCGATAGATAATTCTGTTGATCCATTTTTCATATTAAAAATCTAATCCATGCAATAATTCTGTTGATCCATTTTTCTTCCATTTGTTTACCCTGGTTGAGCTTGGTATGTCGGTTTTTTTAACTCCTCTGGAATTAATAAAGGTGTTAGAATTATTCTATGGATTATTTGTTCGAAACCAGCACCTTTTGTTTTGTTCGACAATTGAGATGGGAAATTGTGTTGATTTCAGTTTGTTTGTTGGCTTATGTTTATTTGTTTGGAAGCTACTGTACATGACTAATTCACGGGCTTTGAACCCACAGCCACAAAGACTCAAACCAGGTAAAGTCCTCCCAGTTTCAGGAGGTTGGGTGACTAATACACGGTTGATTTTTGATATGTTGTACTTCTTGCTTCGGAACTGTGAGACTTTGGTCGTAGTTAGTCTTAGTTTTGAGTAGCCCTTGTTGGTTCATCATCTTGATACGGATATTGGCATTGGCACTGTCACACAAGTTATTAACACCTTTCGAATCTCTGTTTATCATCAGTATGCTAAGATACACGATTTCCTTAAAGAACCACCACTTAGGGCATATCTTTGTTTTTACGTACAGTGTTTTGAGCTTGATTGATGTTTTGTTTGCCAGTCCTTTGAAGAGCCGTAATGGTAAGATTATACTTGTTGACGGATAGTAACTTTACTATTTGCGTCTACCATTATATATTCTCTCTAAGGTTTTACCGTTATCTTGGTAGATGTTCAACAAGAACATTGCAATGTGTTTGTTAATAAGAGAAAGTAGACCTTTTAGTAGGTTGAAAACTCATTTGGTTTCAAAATTTTCAGGTCGTCTCATAACGACCCATACTGATGGATATGCAATTCATAATTGTAAGATCAAGACAAGACAATGCAAGTAAGGTTATTAAGTCGAGCAAGACACTACTAAATTAAGGTACATCTGGCAAACACACGGGCCGAGTTAGTTCAGGTCGACGGGTAATAATTAACAGCGGGTCAAAATGGTTTGGTTCAGGGTTCGCTATCAGTTTTAGCTAATTTTCTGCGTTTGACGCATTATCAGTTAAATACAACTCAATAACCGATGTTAACCCCCACTTCCAGATTTCCATATACATATGGCTTGAAACTGGCACCAGGTTTTGCCTACTCACCCGTCTTAGTTTTATATGCAGACATTTTCATCATTGTTTTCTTCTTTTATGTTATGATCGAATAAAATAGTATACAAATCAAATCTCTGCGTGTTTTTTATTTTAGAGAATGCGCCTTGTCTTCATAACTAAATAGTACACAAATCGAACGTCTGCATCTGTTTTAGTTGTGAGACATGTTTCCAGTGTCACTAGTCTACTGATAACTTGATAGAGCGAGAAGAAAAAACCTACTCATACGTGTTATGTTTATCCTAGCTTTCGTACGTGGTACATGTGGGCCGGCAATATTGTTTAGCGTTTTAAAGCTGTTTGCATAAGCTTATTTAGATCATATCCTGAGTTTTTCAGAGAGAAATAAGTAAAGCTTAATCCTTTTGTTGTGCTTTTGGGGACAAGTTTCAGTCATTGTGGTTTTGTATATTGCAAAAGTTATACATTTTGGCCCAGCTTTTCCAAGTAGTGGGAACTTATATAAGCTACACTTGCAGCCGTTTGAGTCGTACTACTGACCAAGCTATCCACGATTGATTTTTACGTTAACATGTAAGTCAATTATAGTCTTCCACATCTCTGACTGGAATGTTGTTATAGCAATTGCGAGGATTATGCATGGTATAGCCAGTCCAGCATTTCCTTCTTCAACTTGGTCATTTATGGTAAGCCTCGAGATTATTTGGCTCATTTTAGATAGAGACAACTCAAATCGACCCATTTAGGACAACGCGGTTTAATATGAATTCCAATGTACATGGAAACATCCTATGCTTAAAAGAATTTTTTTTCAACGTCATTGAATAATGATTGCGACTATATGTTACAACTTATGGGATAAAATGTAGCAAACTTTTTCAAGAATGGAACGAGCAAATATTGGAATGACTTGCTACCTTATTAATAGCGGAAAAGCAAAATAAGATAAAATCTATGAGTTCGCAATTTTGGACAATAACATGTTTGTTTTTTTACATCTGATATTTCAAAGAAGTCGAACGGAATATTTAAGTCGAGGTCAAAACATAACCAACCTATATTGATTTTGATAGCAAACCCGAACATTGCTTCATGGGCAAATGCGCACACGGCTACAAAAGGTTTGGTGGCGGTGCTGCAACTGCAGGTGACATCAGTGGTAGTTGTTCGCGACAGGTAACAAAGGCATTAAAAAACATGGCACATTTTTATCCGCACACATTAATGCTGTTGTCTTCTACCTATATCCAGAATTCAACTAAAATACTTTAGATAGTTGCTCCTTGTCGGCTCTCTGAGTACGCGCTAAGCCAAATGTATAGTATACTGAATTTGAGATATCACATTTATGAGTTATCAAAGGCGGTGAAACTGTATTTCGGAATCACTTTTATAAGCTAGACTAGATATAAGATACTGTTTGTATATCTAAGCGCTATAAGACTACCTGTACTAAGGCTCAAGAACGCATCTTAGGTGCCTAGCCGGAAGATCAAGAACACATCCGCCTTATTAAGATGAAAGATGTGACGTAAGTTTACTGTGGCGATCCATGTATTAAGAGTTGTGAAAATAGGCAACTGTTTCAACCCATTTTCAGCCCGTCACACTAGAGAATGAGAAATCGAAACAAGGTCTTTGGTAGCTAGGTTTATACAATAAAGCTTAACAAATTTCATTGTCAAATCCATTTCACTCTAAACTCGAAAGTTCCTTTTTTTCCTTCTATTTTCAAAATGCTGTAACCATTCACGCTCTCACTCTTACGGAATTTCCTTATGTCATCCATTATAATTTCATTAGAATCAGCATCTTGTAAAAACACTATAATGTCGAGGCACCCGTTGGCAGGTACAGCCAACGTGGATTTCTGCAGCGGCAGCTCTTGCTCTGGTTTGTATCCGATAAACGTTGTTGGGTCTGCGTCAAAGACTATTGCGTTATACTGCCCGAGTACACCATTACCTCTGAGAACATCATCTCCATAACCAGCCACAATCGAGCCCCGTACTCGTATGGGTTTAACGCGATTAAACCTCAACTCCATTGTAGTATCAACCGCCTCTTTTATTACCACAAAATCCACAAGTGTACAGCCATCTTCACCATCAAACCTAAGTGTGCCACACATCGCGTCTGAATTCCCAGCCCAAAATTCTGTGAGGTCACGAGTAGCCTTGCAATTGCACACTAAATAGGTCTGGTCTTTCTTCTCGCTTGTAGCTATAACCAGCACTGAAGCTTCAATGGATGATGAGACAGGAATGGAATGAAGACAACTTGGGTTTCCTAATGGTATATATGAACCATTGCGAATGTCTATTGGATCAAGCCAATCGCGCTTCAAATAAGATACATAACAATCATCCTGCTCATTTTGACACACCCACTCGTTTGCTGCCAAATATGTATCTACAACTGCAACTGACCCACAGACAGTGCCTTTGTCAAAATCGGAATTTGACACGCTGACGTTCATCGAAAGGATCTCCAATCGAGAATTCAGATGATCCCCATTCCTGATGAAAATCAAAACACGTCATTATACTAAAACCAAAACATTAAAACGTAACATTAATTCTTGAATAGTTAATAGAGAGGATCAAGAAATTTTTCTAAAGTTGTCATGTACTCTAACCTTAAAAAGATTTAACTACTATATTAACGCCCAAAGAATAATTATATTCAATCTGCAAACACGAAGTTACCTAGCATCAGCTTCAGAAATGGCCCTCGCTTTTTTAGGGTAGTTACATGATTCGAATCTGCATGTCCTGTCCAATGACTACAAAAAAAAAAAGACGTTTAGAACTGGTTATACAACGTGGAATTGTGACCACATTGTTTTTCTTATACCATTAGTTTCTGAAAAATAATCATGTTTTTACTTCATAGTAAATACGTATACCAATTCAAATGTTTGGTATTGAGACCGAGACCAACTTAAAATTAAGAACATAAATCCAAAAACGTAAATATGGTAATGAGACCCAAACGAACTTAAATTTAAGACCATACACCCAACAACTTAATTAAAATAATCTGCAAGATAAAAGCTTACCGGAGCGATCCCCAAAAGGTCAAAGCATTTCTTCATTACCACTTCGGTTGCCTTACACAGCCCTAACATGTTCTTGCTATGCGGAACCTACAAAATAATTTAATAATCACAATCTAATTATTAGAAAGATCATCTTAGTTTAAGGAAATCAAAAGTTCAACTGACTATTGTATGAAAAAATAGCATTAAAAAGATTCGTAATTTTTGTAAATTTAACTTAAATTCAATATTTATCAGAAAAAAAGCATACCGAAGTATTTATACCTCGCGGTAGTAACAGGTAAATAACTTTGATAGATTCCAGAGGTATTCACATACAGTATGTGGCAACAAAGTTGCACAAGCCCTAAAAATAACCTGGAAAAGAAAGTTAGATCATCAATACAGCCGATATAATTGATATTAATCAAATTCGGAAAATCTAGAAAAAAAACATTCACTTCATTATTTCATCTGCATTTGTGAAATGTCTAAAGAAGCATAAAACTTTGTTATGATATTCGTCTTACCTCAGTAAACCCCACCAAAAGTAATCCCAACTCGCGTTCCTTCCCAGCCAGCGCCTTTAAGGCCAAGAACAAGAAAGCAATTGGTAAACTGGGACCCGAAATGAGAAAGATGCAGAAACAGTGGAAGGAAATGAAAGTCTTACCTTTAACTTAAACGAGTTTCCACTGGGCGATTTCTTTATAAGTGAACGCACTAAATCTCGTGTCTTTAGTAGAGATACAAACGTATTTCCCTATTTATGAGATGATTAAAGATTTAAATTAATGAGCAACTGAAAATACAATAGCATAGCAACACCAGATCACAAGAATACCTCTGTATCATCAACATCCTCAAAATTGAACGTGCATTCAGCCAATCTATGGCTTTTTAAACAAGTAAATCTGTTAAGAACACAGAACACAACTATAATTATCAATAAATACGAAACCAAAAAGTAGGCTATCTCTTTTATGAAAGAAAGAGATTACATTGTTGAACTCGATCATTATATAAAAATTTTGTAAATATAAATCTGATTACAGCAAATGGGTAAGTAAATAACAATTACCACTCTACTCAGATTATGGATGACAATCAAATACAATATGGTTAAAAATTAAGATAAAAGCATGAAAAACTTACTTGAGCGCACACTCAAAAGATGCTTCGATAGTATACCCGGCATCTACGCCTGATAAAAACAAATTATCCATATACGGTTAAAGGGATATCATATTTTGTAGGTATGTAACGGGACAAAAAGGTAGGAAGCTAGATTTCTTATTCAAGGAAGTTATAAGTAAAGATAAAAATACAGAATAAACGGGCATTAACTATACCTAGTCTTTGAAGGGATCGAGCGTCTAGCTTATATCTAGACCACAAATGAGACAGCTCTTGTTGTTGGCCACTGAATGTTCGGAACCCACAACAAGTTGGTGTATCTTTAACTTTCCAATCATCTGGGAGCCACCCTTCTTTAGCAGCAGCCTGGAAAATAAAAATCAGTAATTCAATGTCTGCACCTTCAACTTAAAACATGTTATCAGTTATGCTGCTTTGTAAAAGTTACGTACAGTAAGACATTCTTCAAGGTACTCTCTTAGTCGGTGAGGCGTTATATATACCATCCAATCTGGTTTTTGATTTTGAACTGCATACCTACATATGTTGCAAAAACATTAGGGAAGATATGTATGTTGGACTAAATCCAGTTCGTAGAAAATACTGATAACGTAATAGATAAAATTTCAAATAAGTAAAGTACCACAAAGTTGCGAGATCAGTATACACATCGCTTGACGGTCCATTCAAAACAATGAGAGAAGTTTGTTGTCTGTTACTTACAATCTTCCCTTCTTTTTCAGTAAAATGTTCTCGTACCTTTTTCAGAGACTGCAAAATATGTGTATGTGTATGAGTATATGTAACGATTAAACTATACAATAAACATTCAAAATAAGTGTGTCATACAAAATCACATATACCGAATCATCAAAATGTCCGTTTCCGACACCTGCTCCCGAATATAAAAACATCTCAACAAAGGCATCTTTAATATACATAGCTCGAACCATATCAGCATTCTCTGGAGCTGTAGCTATAGTGTTTGTCGGGAAGAAAAAGAGTGCTCTTTTGCATGATAATGTTGGTGCCCATGTGTCGATGCCATCATTAAGCAGATTCTCTATTCTCTACAAAGAAAAGGTGTGACAAGAATTTAAGTGATAATTTTTAAGTGTGTTTTAAAAAAGAGTTCGGGAAAGAGAGAAAAAAATACCTCAGCCATCCATCGCTCCTCCAATCTGAAAGTGAAAATACCAGCATCATGTAGGATGAGTCTTTTTATCATTTCAGATTTCTGAGACTCAAACTTTTTCATGATTTCGAATTTTTTCTTTATTTCCTACAATAGTAATATATCAGATTGAAACAAAGATATAATATATAACTCAACATAATTAAAAGAGAAAACGATGCTTCACCATTGCAATGTGCGTTGGTCCTTTTCTATAAAAAAGACGTCGGTTCTTTTTTCTTAACTTGTGGCATATATTCAAGACACCAAAGCTGTAATAAGTACCAAGTGTAAGTTTCTCAGACATCCCAAAAGGAAATACCATAACAAAAACAAAGTAAATGTCATACCACACGTAGTCACCATGTTTACTAGCTTCCCCTTTCAAAGGTTCAAAGATGGCATTGTCCCCTAATCCCAAGTAACAACGTGACATGACTTCATTTAGCAGATTTTTAATTTCAAGATGAGGCATCCACCTATCATACTTCTATATTAACAAAAAAACAAGCGAAAACTTATAAACACTCAAAAGAAAAAAAAAATGATTATGTGTACATTAATAATGAAAGACTTACATGGTTTGATGAGGCGGTGTAGGTTTCCGTTTCCATCTTTAAAGTAGACAATTATCTGTAACAAATGTAGTTATTAAACATCTTATGTAACCTAGCCAGAGGCGGAGCCAGATTATAAAGTAATCGGGTGCACAAAATTTTTAATACGAATATCTCTATAATACATAATTTTGAGACCGAGTTCATTTTGAAAAAATAGAGATTTTTAGCAAATATATACAATACACGACAAAATTTCATCGGTTCTCGTTCATCCCCGGAACCCCAGCTCCGCCCCTGAACCTAGCTATCTCATAAGAAAAACCCTAGATAACCAAATTGATATCATTGTACAAATAAATTATATTTAATTCGTTAATTAGTTTCGTTTTCATCATACATACAAATAAAATACTGTATCTACAATTATGAGACGTGATCAATTTACATTTAGTACTATTTAGATATTCACATAATTTTAATGTTCAACGTTATACTGTTTATGCATTCATTAGTTTAATGTTTCACTGTTATTGTTGATTTAATAAGATTAGATTAATCATGAATCAATAAAAAGAATAAAAAGGTTTACCTGTTAATTAGGGTTTCTTGCTTGAGGGAATGATAGTTTATGAAATGATTAGCAGAATTGGTTATAATGTTATATTTTAGGGGTGCAACGAGTCAAGCTTTTATCAAGTTATTCGAGCTCGAGTTCAAGCTCGGCTCGATCGAGCCGAGCTTTTATCGAATCCAAGCCCGAGCTCAAGCCCAATAGTATGTCTCAAAATATATAATGAGCCGAGCTCGAGCTTTTGATAGCTTGGCTCGATCCCATATCGAGCTTTTTAAGACTTAGTATAAATATATTTTCATATAAGCAAGTAAACGTTGATTTGAGTATTAACCTTATTATAAAGAGTAACTATATAAAAAATTAGGTCGTTATCATAGTTTACTACAAACATAAAATTTGTGGTGGTGTGTAAACGATAGTGATATATTTGTTTCGTATATATAATTTCGAGCTTTTTAAGCTCAAGCTTTGCCCGATTCTTAATCGAGCCAAGCTCAAGCCTTAAAGGTAAAAGCTCGACGAGCTATCGAGCCGAACTTGAGCCCACTATTTATGTTTCGAGCCGAGCCCGAGCACCGACTAAAACTGCAGCGGACCAAAAGCCAATGTGGCCTAAAATACCGATGATTAGATTCAAATCTGTACGTACAGTTTGGTTCGTCAATCGTCCGGTCCACCAAAACATAATTTCGAGTTGTACGTCTGACTGAATTGGAACGTATCGAAGACCGAGTATGATTAAAGATTTTGATCGAGTAACAAATCGAAATATACTTGGTTCACCGTCTAATGCTAAGCGCTAGTTATACGTTTAAGACATATCATATAAATAACTTGAACATAAAAAGGAATGATCATCCGAGTAATAATATGAAGTATAGTATTTTTACGAGTCCCTTGCTCCTTAACCAAAGTATGTTGACCAATTAAAGTGGGTCGGCTTGTTGAATTTGGTGGCCATGTGCTGTAATAACAAATATGTCGTGCAAGGATTGTATACCACCTTAGAATATATCCCTATAAATAACTCCTTCAGAAATCTCTCTCTATTCCTTTTCCATCTCATCAAAAATCTCAAATCTCCATTTTAGTTTATAACAAAATGAATGTTTATGGCAAACCCTATGCATATGCAAAGATGGAAATGGAAGATCCAGAAGAGATGAAGAGCCGAAAGGCACAATTCTTGATCTATAAATCATTGGAAAAGGCTGATGACTCCATCAAAAGAAGCCGAAAAAAATCTTGGTTGAATGTAAGGATATTTAAGTTGAAGGTTAAGTTTGGAAGGAAGATGAAGAAGTTGAAGAAAAGCTTATTGGTGGTAAGCAAATGTGGTGCTGCAAGAGTTGGTGTTCTTCAATGGAAACATTTGTTTTTTGCAAGAAAAGCAATGCTCAAGATCCCAACTCTATTTTCTACAATTCAATAAGCATATCATGCTCATTTCATCAAAGTTTTGACTTATTTTCCTTATGTTTATTGCAATCTGAGATCACTCTTATGTTGACATGTGTCCATTGACAAAATATTTTGTTAAATTATCTTTATAATCAAATGCAAAAATACCCTTTATAATTTTTTTTATCTATATTCTGGTTCTTTCACTTTTTCTTCTTTCTTCTCCGGGTCAGGTTATGCTTAAAGCATTATGAACGATTGTTGTTTCAATTATAAACAAATATACGTACGCGATACGGCACTAATATGTACACTACTGCGTTACGTATTATTTTAATTAGAACAAAATATCAAATGATAATTTGAATGTCAATTTAAATTATACTGTAAGAGCAAACGGAATGGTCATGGTGTGGGTGGGCGTTGCCCGGCGTGACCACAACGTTTCAAGCTGCGTGAACCACGGCGTGGCCACAGCCACTCGCGTGGAACCTGTTATAAAAAAAAATTCACTTTGCCCCTTTGCCCCTTTGCCACACTTTTGGATTCAAACCTTTGTTTTTCACTGTTATCAAAAACCACCCCCAACAGCTATATTACCGTTGGGATTCAAATTTTTTCAATGTTTTTAAAAAAAGATTATAACGGCAAGTTTTTTGAAACCCTTTATATATATACAAACCTAACTTCATTATAACTTTACACAAATTTTACACACACAAAAAAATAATGGAGTACCGACCTTCTGCGTTTGACATTGATGATGAAATCGACATTGATATGTTGGTTACCGCGTATAATTATTATAATTGCAAGAACAAGAAAACAAACCCCGGCTCACCTGAAATGTTATTAAACGTGATCTTGAGAATGTCGAAGTTCGTTTGAGGGCGGATAACTTTGACGAGCCTTGTAAGTATCTGTTACACATTTTTCCTAAAAGATATCGTATGAGTCAAACATTATTTTTAAAAATTGTCCATGATATTGAAAATTATATTGCGGACCCTCTTCCAAAACACTTTGATTACTTAGAGTTCGGCCCGATTCTACCGGTCGAATGGGTGCAAGTGTTATTCTGAAATGCACAGCCGTCATACGCCAACTGGCATACGGCAGCGTGCCTGACCAGTTTGATGTATACTTGCAATTGGTCGAACGTATTCTTTCTGAAAGTTTGTTTATCTTTAATATGTGTATTATGGATTTGTACATGAACAAATATTTGAGAAAAGCAACTCTTGAGGACGTTCATAAAATTTATGTGAGGCATAACAATGTTCATGATTTCCCGGGAATGCTTGGAAGCATTGATTGTATGCACTGGAAATGGAGAAATTATCCAGTATCATCGCAGGGACAATACGGGAGAGGTGATAAAAAAAATACCCAACAATTATGCTTGAAGCAATTGCTTCTCAAGATTTGTGGTTTTGGCATGCGTTTTTTGATGTAGCGGGTGCAAATAATGATATAAATGTTTTGGATGTTTCTCCATTATTTGACGACCTTCTTAATGACGTAGCACATGTAGCTCCGTTTAGAGTAAATGGGATTATGTTTCAGAACGGGTATTACATAGCCGACGGTATTTACCCACAGTAGGCTAGTTTGGTGAAATCGTTCTCGGTTACAAGTCAACCCAAAAACATTAATTTTAAACGGAAACAATAAGGAGCAAGAAAGGATGTCGAACGTGCTTTTGGTGTTCTTCAGGGTCGTTGGGGAATATTACGTCAACCGGCTCGATCATACAGAGTAACCACCATCAGTAGAGTCATGTATACTTGCATCATATTGCATAACATGATTTTAGAAGATCAAAAGATGGCGATTGGTCAAGAACATGAAGCCGAATTTCGTATTGATGATTCAAATGATCTGTTTGTTAATCCATCGGCAATAATGCAATGTCGTTGGATAGATACATAACGCCAACCGTACCAAAACAAAAGAGTTACGGGATAAAAATGAACATCTTTCACTTCAACGACACCTTATAGAACACCTTTGGGCACGACGGTTATAAATGAAGATGAAGAAATGGAGGATTAGTATTTTTACTTTATGTCATTTACATTTTTTAATTTGGTATGTTAGGATTTAATTTATGATGTAAAGTTTTTTATTTGGATGAATAAAGTAAATTAGGATTTGAATAATTAATTTTTGAGGGTAGATTATTAAAATAATTAGAAAATTTGGTGTGATGGTGTGGAAATGGTGTGATAATAAGATGTGTTTTTTTTGTGGATGTAGAAGTGAAAAAGCTCTCTAACGTTTAAAGACTTTTGAAGTCCAAGACATATGAATTGTTCAAATCATTTATGTAGCACAATTTATTACTAGGAAGTGGGATTGTGGGCTCTTAGTAACTTTATCATCAAATAACAATACTATAAAATATGGGCTTTGCTAATGGAGAACATCAGATTTTGTGGCCCTAGGTGAAAGAGGGCCCTATGTCATTGCACAGGCTGCACACGCACCTTGAGCGGGCCTTAGGTTTTTTAGTTCCTTAGCGCCATTTTTTCTATTGGTTAAATCACTTTACAAAAGGTAATGTCATACCTATTTTCTAAGTTGTACACTTGTACGTGACTACGTGAGTTGTCGTGATTTATTTATGAATTTAGAGTGCGCGTGCGGTGATATGTGAGAACCAAAATTCAAGTGTCCTTCAAGACATTTGCGAGAAGGTGAAAAGTTATCGTTCTATGTCATGGCCATAGCCCTTAATTGATACATTTTGTGAAATACTAGTAGCTGGTAAATTTCTATAAAATTAAAGTGTAAAGTGCAGTGATATCTGTTAGTTTTAACTTATGAATGATATTAATGTTTTTGCTAGATAATCAAAATCATACAATCATCATTACAAGATACTAACTAACTTACCATTATAGGTCTTCCTCATTTAGCCTTGGAATCCCTGACCAATATAGACATATGTTTATACTCCGGCTTGGTGTTCGTAGAGTCTTTGGTGGTGTATGTTTTGGAGATTTCTAAAGAGATCTTCACTGTCCATGATGCATGTTTCCAACCGTCCAAAACATCTTTCTGTCAAGATTTTGGGACATAACTATGCTTCGGTTTCATATGCTCCCTATGGCCTATATTGGCGTGCAATATGAAAGATCATCTCATTAGAGTATCTATCTCAAGAAACTCAAGGGTGTTCGAATGCTTGAGCTAGAAAACGCTATCAATTGTATTTACGAGCTTTTAATAGACTAGTGTGAAAAATATAAAACCAGTTTGAGTAAAACCAAGAATACCAGATATTAAAAAGATCTTTATTACGAATAATCCCCAAACGGATGCTATCCAACAAATACAGAAGAATATATAATCCCCAAACGGATGATATACTGATGACGTATAGTCCCCAGCCGGGTCATGAACCCGGCCCGCGGGTACTACCCGCATCCGGCCCATTACTGATGGGTGAGATTAATGTCATTTAAGCTTATGGGCTTAGATGAACAGTAACCGCACACACGTGTGCGACCCACGGCCCCGCTTGGCCGGTACAGGGTTATACAGAATCATACTCTTACTATGATTGGGATTTACCCCAAAGAAGAGGATATTCACTCACCATAATTAGAAGATAACAATCAATCTAATTTTGGTACTTATCCTTGCCTTGGGGTCGAAGCATCAGTGACAGCCCATTAGGGTTTCACTGCCTATATAAGGAACCCCCAAGGGTTCCACAAAAGTATTACATTCTTCATACTCTCAAATCATCCGATTCCATAACCCTAACCGATTACTTACTCTCACGCCAGAGTCTAATCGTGGGATACATTCCCACGGTAAGCCTAACGCGTGTTGTTTGAGTGTGCAGGATCCCAACCAGATATTTCACTTGGTGCAGGAGCCGGAGTCCAGCTAACCCGAATTAAGCCTAATTCGGGTCTAGCAAGGATCACCCAACTTCTGTATCAACAAGTTGGCGCCATCCGTGGGACCAATACACTAAGCTAGAGCAAATCTCATCTCAATTTCTCTCAATGACAAAAGGATATCCGCAAGGAAACCCCATGAACACAAATCCTGTGAATCGGAAGTCCACAGGGGACGGGATACTCATTCCCCCGGCAACCAAACAGGTGAACCAAATAACCGGAGCGTTTTTTAGTCCATGGGTGGAGTAGGTACGTCCGCTATCACCCCACCACGAAACTCGACCTTGGACAACCCTGATCCAGGGAGCGCGCCTAAGCCCCCTAATAAGGAGCCGCGCAGGCCATCATCTGAGGAAGAAGTGGAGGTCGAACCACTTAGTGAGGAAGATCTCACTCGAGTTCTCACGCAGAACTTTGAGAGGATCGTTCCAGGAATCGCATCCAGATTGAACCAAGTGAGGAACCTCCAATCTAGGCTCAACTTTGGTAGTGCCGGACCCGGCACCTCTCCTCAGACTCAAAGGAAGCGAAGGGTACGACCCCAGGAACGAAACCTCTTTGAGGAAACCCCCCCCCCCCCCCCAACCAAGGAATATGTTCAAACGCATAGGGGATCGCATTATGTAGGAACTACTACAATCCCGTTAGGAGGGAGAAAGGTCCGACGATTCAGCCGAACGTCCAGATCTGGAGCTAACCAGAACTAATCGCCGCACAAGCGTGTGGGACAGGATGAACACCGGGAAGAAGGCTCCTAGCTCTTCTCACAAGAGCGATCCTCAACCAAAGAATGGGGCACCGCCCCTTATCCCGGTCCATCAGGAGAGGATTCGGACGACCATCCACCCAAGCGTCGGCGGCCCCTATTATCGCGAGGCGGAAGCAGAAGATCTCTCCCGCCCATGGTGTGATCCTAATCTCACCTGTCTATGGGCTGATCCCAGGGAAGATCCTTTTACCCTCCGCATACGAAATTACTCCGAGGATACAAAGCGTCGCATGCCCGCGTGCGTCAAGACCTATGATGGGACTGGTGATCCGGATGATCACCTAAAGATATTTGACACGCAGGCGAAAATTGAACGATGACCCATGCCTATATGGTGCCAAATGTTCAATTCAACCTTGATCAACAATGCTCGTGATTGGTTTGAGGGACTTCCTCCCCGAAGCATTGACAGCTTCACTAAACTGCGTACCGCATTCAAAAACAATTATACTCAGCGAAAGAAGTATAATAGGGACCCAGTATCATTGGCAACCGTCAAGCAACGACCTGTAGAATCTACGCAGGCCTTCACCGAACGCTTCAATGACGAGTGCACGCGCACAAAGACAATGCCAGAACTTCTAAAAAATTCCGATTATATGCACGCCATAACAGACAGGGAATTAATCAGACGTCTCAATGACAAGCAACTGGAGAAGTATGACGACCTTATGGAAAGGGTCAAGAACTTCATAGAGGGGGAAACCACGATAGCCGCGGCCTACCCTTCAAAAGGAAATAGCTATCGATCGAACGACCAGTCCAGGAGACAGTCGGGTGGTCAAAGCAACCAGGGCAGTGGGAGGAGCTCGGACTACAAGAGCCAAAACAAAGGAGGGCGGTCGGAGGACAAATTTACCCCTCTAAAGATGTCCTACCGGGAGATCTTGCTAACAGAAGGGGCCAACTTCCCGAGACCTCCCCCAATGACGACTCCGGTGGACCGTCGTCAAGGAAATCTCTTTTGCGAATTCCACAACGACAAGGGCCACGGCACGGAGGAATGTATCCAGCTCAAGAAGCACATTTAGTCACTGATCAAGTCAGGCAAACTCAAACATTTGGTCAAGGATTGGAAGGACGGAAAGGACAACAAGAAGTATGACAAGAAAGATCCCCAAAAGAACAAACCTTCAACTATATACATGATCCAATCCAGGCAGCACCGCACAAGGCAGAAAATTAGTCAAAAATTTTCACGCGGCAGAGAAATCTCATTCCCTCCCATCACGGCAAGTGATGTAGCCGATGTACCGCTCACGATTGAGATAAGCATTGGAACACACAATGTCCACCGTATGTATGTGGATGGAGGGTCATCAGCATAAGTACTATACGAACACTGTTTCGTACAGTTACAACCAGAAATAAGAAGCCAATTAGTACCGGACACATCGCCGCTCATCGGCTTTAGTGGATACACCATCTGGCCAATAGGACAGCTGTGTCTGCTTGTAACCATTGGGAATGAAGAGCATTCCACCACAGCGTGGATGAACTTTATGGTGATACGCTCACACTCTCCATACAATGGGATCATAGGCAGACCAGGTATCCTGTCCATACGGGCAGTACCCTCCACAGCTCACAGAATGATTAAATTCCCTGTGGAAGGAGGAATTGTCATTATCTATAACACAATCATACCAGCATCCGAATGTCATGTCGTGACAACACCAGTTCCACCTGTTCCCCCCAAGGATGGATCACCACCTCCCAATTGGAAGGTGGCAATCCATCCTGATTATCCGGAACAAGAGGTATCCATAGGGGGAACACTCTCGGATAGCGGCAAGAGGGCCATGTGCTCTCACCTAAAAGCAAACTTAGATGTATTTGCATGGGAGCCCAAGCATATGACGGGCGTACCACGTGCGATAGCAGAACATAAGCTCCAAATCCGCCAGGGATATTCTCCCGTTAAGCAAAAGAAGCGCGGTCAGGCACCAGAACACAACCAAGTAATATTGGATGAAGTACGGAAATTGGTGGATGCAGGTATCATGTGCGAGGTATACTACCACGAGTGGTTATCCAACCTGGTCATGGTCAAGAAGCATGATGGGAGATGGCGCATGTGCGAGGACTTCACGGATCTGAACAAAGCCTGTCCGCAGGACTGCTATCCGTTACCGGAGATTGATTGGAAGGTGGAATCCCTATGTGGATATCCCTTTAAGTGCTTCTTAGACGCATACAAAGGATACCACCAGATCCAGATGGCGGAAGAGGACGCACAGAAGACAGCGTTCCATACTAGTCAAGGCGTATACTGTTATACAAAAATGCCATTCGGACTAAAGAACGCCGGGGCAACATACCAACGGCTTGTTGACAAAGCCTTCGACTCACGGATAGGCTGCAATATTGAGGTCTATGTTGATGATTTAGTCATCAAAAGTCATACGGAGGATGCACTTCTCCGTGACGTCCAAGAGACGTTTGACACATTGAGGAGGGATAATATGAAACTAAATCCAAAGAAATGCACGTTTGGGGCAACTGAAGGGATGTTTCTTGGATATATGATTGATCCAAATGGCATCAAGCCTTTCTCGGAAAAGACGGACGCGGTAATACAGTTACCATCTCCCTAGACGCGAAAAGAGGTACAATCATTAAATGGGAAGTTGGCCAGGCTAAACAGGTTCTTGTCGAAGTCCGCGGAGAAGTCACTCCCCCTATTCAAAACACTCAAGAAGTGCATCAAGAAGGGAGATTTCCGGTGGACAAAGGAAGCGGAGGAAGCTTTTGGTCAGCTCAAGCAACACCTCACAGCTCTTCCCATGCTAGTGGCCCCCCGACCCAAGGAGGAGCTCGTCATGTATCTGTCGGCCACACATGGAGCAATAAGTGCGGTACTCATGACAGATAGGGACACATTCCAAACTCCGGTCTACTTCATAAGTAGAACACTACAAGGGCCGGAGTTGAATTATTCTTCTATGGAGAAATTGGTTTTGGCATTAGTGTTTGCCACGAAACGGTTACGCCGGTACTTTCAGGCGCACCTAATTGTGGTTATTACTAATCAACCAATAAAACAAGTCATCTCCAGACCAGACGTGGCCGGTAGGCTACATAAGTGGAGCATTCTGTTGGGAGAGCATAACATCTCTTATAGACCACGAACATCTGTTAAAGGCCAAATCTTGGCAGATTTCTTGATAGAGAAGCCGGACGAGGATGGACCGGTCGTACAACGAGAGGAAACTCCAGCAGAACCATGTGTATTATTTACGGACGGATCCTCGTGTTCGGATGGATCAGGAGCTGGTCTCATCCTTACGAATCCGGAAGGAATGGAGTTATATACGCCCTGCGCTTTGAGTTCACAGCCACCAATAATGAGGCAGAATATGAGGTGTTGATTGCGGGTTTAAAAATCACCGCTAGAATGGGAGTCCGCAACCTTGAGGCCTACGTGGACTCATGGCTTGTCGTGAATCACATTCTAGGGGGTTACATAGCCAATGAGGATAACATGGTTCGATACTTGGAGAAAGTCAAGTCACTCATCGATGCTTTCAGCAAGTTTTCTATCAAACAGGTACCAAGAGGTGAAAACAAGAAGGCTGACACTCTTAGCAAGATCGCGTCTACAAGTTTCGCCCACTTATCCAAGCAAGTCTTGGTAGAAATACTAAAGGAAAAGTCTATAACGGAAGGGGAAGTCGTAGCTATAGTTGAGGAAGATGGACCTACATGGATGACCCCGATCATCAACTATTTGACTAATGAAACCCTTCCGGACGAGGAAAAGGCGGCACGGCGTATCAGAAGGAAGTCGCAGCACTTAGAGCTTCGAGAAGGTATTCTTTACAAGCGCTCTTTCTTACAACCGTGGATGCGGTGTGTTGGGCCACGCCAGGCTACTTATGTGATCAGTGAGATACATGAAGGGTTATGCGGCATGCACGCGGGTCCCCGATCTATAGTAGCTCGAGCTCTACGCACAGGATATTATTGGCCTACTATGCATAGGGATGCACGTGACATGATTCGTAAATGCAGTGATTGCCAAGTGCACAGACCAATACCACGACATCCGCAGCAGGAACTGACACCCATTACATCCCCATTGCCATTCTATAAATGGGAGATTGACATTGCAAGACCTTTCCCCGTAGCTGTAGGGGGAGTTAAGTTATTGATTGTCGCAATGGACTACTTTACACGCTGGATAGAGGCTAAGGCAGTTAAATACATCACAGGCAAACAAGTTAAAATGTTTGTTTGGGAGAACATCGTGTGTCGTTTTGGCTTACTAGGAGAAATCATCTCGGACAACGGGAAGCAGTTCGCGGATAATCCATTCAAGGACTGGTGCGCAGCATTGAATATCATGCGGCGCTTCGCATCTGTTAAACATCCGCATACAAATGGTCTTGTGGAACGAGCAAATAGAAGCTTGGGTGAAGGCATCAAGGCACGCTTAGATGAACGAAGTGCCAAATGGGTAGATGAACTGCCACATGTTCTATGGGCACATAGGACTATGATCAAAACAGCCAATGGGGACACTCCATTTGCATTGGCCTACGACACAGAAGCTGTTATACCAGCAGAAATCGGAATGCCGACCATCCGCACAGCGAAGGTTAATGTTGTCACAAACGATGAGCAACTCTGGATTAATCTGGACATGTTGGAGGAAAAAAGAGAAATAGCGGCTATCAATGAGGCCAAGTCCAAGGCACGATGAAGGCTTATTATGACGCCAAGGTTAAAGGTGTTTCTTTTCGACCGGGAGATTTTGTTTATCGTGCCAACGAGGCAAGTCGATCGGAGAATACAGGAAAGCTGGGGCCCGAGTGGGAAGGACCGTATGAGGTTACGGAAGCCTTAGGACGGGGCGCGTACAAGTTGCGTGACATGGATGGGTGCGACCTGGAACTCACATGGAATATCTGCAATCTTAAAAGATGCTATCTTTGAAAAGCTACGGCTTCCGCGTGGACACTTCGCTATATATGGCTTCAATGAAGATCCATGTGTTCTCTTTGTTTTGTTTTTTATGCTTTCTAGGTTCCCTTTGTTTTTTAGGATTTCCCATTCTTGTCAAAACAAAAAACGTAAACATTCTAATAAAATGTCGTGGTGCCTAGCTAGCTCCACGGCTCGTTCTTGTGCAAATTATTGTCTTATTTTTTAGATTCTATGAATAAATTATTGTCGTATAGATTTAGTTGTTATTACTATAATGTGCTATCTCTTATTCATATGCATTCATTCAATACCGTACATGTAGTATGCGCCTCCAGACGGGGTAAGAGGACTAAGTGAACCTAATAATTCAACTTGTCGCATAAGAGGGATGCAACCCCAGTGACGCGGATCATGTATCCTTACTAGACACCTTACTCACAAGACGTTGTGATAAGTTTTCATATGCTGCGCTCACGTAGTGTTTTGCATGGTAAAGACGCACGCCGCACGTCTAGTAAAATATAGACTTGATTGTATTTTTGAGTAAGACGTGACATGTCATGCAACACAGGTATATGATATCTAAAAAAAACAAACAAAAATACACAAGTTTCAAATTCAAACCATAAAATAGCCGTGGTCATCACGGACTTGCTTAAATAAGTATAACAATTTATCACAATAACATCAGTTCTAGCCGTGTACATACACGGACGAATGAAATGTTTACAATGTAAATTACAAAGGAGGTAGGAACTCCCCTATCTTTCTCTTCCCTTCTTCAATCAAGGTGCGGATGACCTCCCCGTGAGCATTCTTTCCATCTTGTGCCCTGATCATGTTCGTGTCCAGTGCCTCGGCCAGCAACTTTTCACCTTTCATCGCCTTCGACACAGAGTCGTAGGTGGGCATGGTCAGTTGGATAGGATCGGCGGTGAGCTTGGACATTATTACCCTATTGGGAGCATCCTTCAACAACTCTAGCTCGTCTAGGAAGGGGTGTTGGATTTCCCCAAGGGATCCATTGATGCGGTCATCTTATCTTCGACTAGAGGGTTGTGGTAGGCATGTTGGGTAATATATTATTTCTTGCTTATCAGCTCCGCAGCTTTGACCAGCCCCTCGTGCCTACCACGGTCAATACCGTCTGATACAACGTCAGCAAAAGCCTGCAACAGGTAAGGAGCCTCTGTTACCTTGATCACGGCAAGCCGCATTCCTTGGCCAACCATCTATCTACGCCCAGCTATGGCTGTGAGCAAAAAAGGACACAGCACTTCGGCGCAGTCTGTTGCCATCCTGCTTAGTTCACCCTCAGCTACCACAGCTTGCTCTTCCAACGTATTCCGCGCCTGGGTAAGTTCATCCTTCAGCGTGTCGCGCTCCTGAGCAATATTGAAGGCTTGTACGGTAATGGATTTAGTGACGGCTTCGGCTGCGGATACCTATACATGATACTTGGAGTTACTACAAAGACAATGTGGTTTTTTTGCGTGAACAAATAAGTGTTAATGTAAGTGTATACCTTCTCATTGGATGCAGCTAGGAGGGCCTCCAGCTCAGCAATCCATTCCTCACGTGCTTTGGCATGGTGGGCTTGTTCTTTGACAGTTGACTCTGCCACGACCAATGCTGCCTGCAAGGATGTGATAGTTTTCTCGTGCTTATCCACCAGTTCTTCGTCGCGAGCTATCTTTCTATCAGCACGGCTCACGTTAGCCAGGGCTTTGATCAGACGGCGTCTTAGGGCCGCACCAACTGTCACCTGGTGTGCGGAGGATACATCAAACTGCTCCAGCAGCGTCTCGTGCTCTAGTTCGTCCAAATCTTGCGCCAGCGCTGGAGGAGTGATGTGTTCAATGAATTCAGTACACTCAGACTCTGCCTCCAACCTTGTTAAGCTGGACAAGTTCCAGGCTAGGCGAAGGCTGGTGTCGGGTCCCTCAGGACGTGGCTCCTCGGCATGAGTTACGGGAGGGGATGGAGGTCTCATTAATGTCACGGGTGAGGGTTCCCTTTCCACCTCCTTCTCTTGGGCTACTGTCGATGGGTCCGCCCTGTTATTAACACTTATTAGTTTTGTTTATGGATTATATCCTTTGGAGTATTAATGGGTACTTACGTAGTGCCAGTCACGGGTTCCGTGATGGTAGGATCCACGGCATTCACAGGGGTGGCCATCTAGACTTGCTCATCCACGCGCAGCGAAGGGTCGACCTGGGTCGTAGAGGCGCTGCTCCCTTCCTGGAACTTCGGATTGTCCTTTCTTAGCTTCTTTGGGGGAGCATTATGTACCCCCGCCCCATCCCCTAGGTTTTTTGCTACCTTCCTGGTAGTCTTCCGTTTCCTAGATTTGGGCTTTGATGACTACGGGGACCTAGAAGCTTGTATTGTTTCTTCATCATCACCGGTGCGATCGTTAGCAGGGTTGGTGAATTCTTCTTCTTCTTCTTCTTCTTCTTCTTCCTGGTGCGGCACGGCGTCCTCCAGCAGCAGTTCTCCACCATCTTCATTATGAAAGTCAAGAGGGGACTTCTCAATCACGGTCTCTTCCTCATCTGATCGCGGCTCAGTGGTTTCTTCCAGCGGGATGGTTTTGTCTATGGTGGCTTCCAGTAAGGGGAGTTCATTTTCTTTCAGTGGTCGAAATCCTTCAGGAACTTTGCTTGGATCGCCTTGGCGCAATAATCCAAACAGCTTCATCTCTACGGATATATGCATACATACGGATTAGTAAATTCACAAAGTCCTATGAGACACTTTTACATCTAAAAGTATAAGATGACCTACCCTGCCTAAGTTCGGTCAGAAAGCACGGATATCTATCCTCCCTCCCATAGTAGTAGCGGCTGATCCCTACTAGGCACAGGAAGTGCTCCGGCAGGCCCCTATGGAATTCTGTGCGGTGGGTATCTAAAATTTTCAAATCCTTACTACTATAGTCTTTGGATTTGGGAGGATAGTCTTTGGGTACTCTGGTTTTGAGGACAAATGGGGTGGGGAATACTTTCTCGTCCACGAAAAAATAATGGTCGTACCAATTCTTAAGGGAATCTAAAGGTTTGTTATATGTCATGGGGGCGGTCACGGGTCGTTTTTTTGAACGACATCCACCCATTCACTAGTTGGGGGAGTAAAAGACCCTAAATATATTCACGGTCGGGGTTACCTCGCAAGTATGGCAGGTAATCTCAAACTGATTGATTTTACATGCCCCTATGCAGTGCAGTTGGGTTATGTGGAAGTCATAATATAGAAGCAGATCTACCAAAAACTTAGATAAGGGGATGCGGTAGTTAGCCGAATCAAATAGGCGCGTGTACACGCCTATCTTTCCCTTCGGAGCATCCGTAATCGCTTCACCGTCACCTGGATAGGTCGGATGTACGCTTTCAGGAATATAATACTTAGACAAAAAGTCTATGTATTTCTCCGCAAGCATCACGTTAAGGACATCCGTAATAAGAGGATTGTCCTTCACCATGGTTTATAAAAAGGATTTAAGAGGCGTGATGATCTAACCTGCAGTGGAGAAAATCCGTGGGATAAGAAGCGAAGGTAAGAAGGAATGAGCTTGGGAATAACAATGGCGGAATGAAATATAAACTGTGTATGTAACAGTAGCACACACCAACTCTTATATAGGGTTGCCTCGATTTCCGAGGTAGCGTGGATGTTCGCCACATGTAAGACACTACGCCCATCCAACGGATGGGATTTCTGACACTTCTGAAACGTCAGAAGGGACCCACGGGTCACTTCTTGATAGTTTTACGTGGCTCAAGGGTGGGCCTTTCTGGTGCACTTTTGTAGGCGTGCGTCTGACTATTGACTACCATTAATGCATTCATTAAAGTTGTCCCGGTCGGCTTATTTTGGAGTGCGGCTGTAGTTACAACAAACAGGTCTACGTGACATTGTATTGTCTAGAGGTTACGCCTACGGCTGTAACAACTAGACTGGGGGGACATGATGACGTATAGTCCCCAGCCGGGTCATGAACCCGGCCCGCGGGTACTACCCGCATCCGGCCCATTACTGATGGGTGGGATTAATGTCATTTAAGGTTATGGGCATAGATGAACAGTAACCGCACACACGTGTGCGGCCCACGGCCTGGCATGGCCGGTACCGGGTTAGACAGAATCATACTCTTACTATGATTGGTATTTACCCCAAAGAAGAGGATATTCACTCACCATAATTAGAAGATAACAATCAATTTAATTCTGGTACTTATCCTTGCCTTGGGGCTGAAGCATCAGTGACAGCCTATTAGGGTTTCACTGCCTATATAAGGAACCCCCAAGGGTTCCACAAAGGTATTACATTCTTCATACTCTCAACTCATCTGATTCCATAACCCTAACCGATTACTTACTCTCATGCCAGAGTCTAATCGTGGGATACATTCCTACGGTAAGCCTAACGCGTATTGTTTTAGTGTGCAGGATCCCAACCAGATATTTCACTTGGTGCAGGAGCCTGAGTCCAGCCAACCCGAATTAAGCCTAATTCGGGTCTAGCAAGGATCACCCAACTTCTGTATCAACATATACAGAGAATACAGACTCAAACTAACCGAACTATATCACAATCACAAGTCGTGATTGATAACAAGATCAAGAACCCAATAACCAACCCTAAACGATTGTGAGAGATAATGTGTGTGAAAGTAACAGAAATTATGAGAAGAAAATAAGCTGAGGCCAACCTATATAGTACCATCCATTAAGTATCACCAATAGTTACGATGAACCTTTGTAGTATCTTCAAATATGCAACTCTGGCCCATAAGTATTTGCAAGCTAGTCCTCCAAGTATCAAAGTTATCTAAACTCTAACTTTATACTTCCAACATCCTCCCTCAAGCTTATGACTTAAACAGATTTTTAAGTCTAAGCTTGGAACACAAATATTGATGTTGAACTGAACCCAGACCTTTGGTAAAAACATCTGCAACTTGAGCATTAGAATCAACTTTTACAGTTTTGACCAATCCTGAAGCAACTTTCTCTCTAACTAAATGTACGTTTAGATCAAAGTGTTTAGTCTTTTCATGCATAACTGGGTTAGCAGCAATTTGTATAGCAGAGCTATTATCACAAAACAAATAGACTGGGAGAACATTCTTAATATTCAAATCTACCAAAACTTTAACCAACCACATCACTTCACAAAAAATTGAAGCCATAGACCTATACTCAGCTTCAGTTGATGACCTGGATAAAGTAGCCTGATTCTTACTTTACAGGACACCAAACCTCCAAACATGTATACACAATATCCAGTAACTGAGCTTCTAGTAAGTTTGCACTTAGCCAAGGCAGAATCAACATAAGCACTCAAGGTTTTACAACTAGTTTTCTCATATACAATTCCTTCACCATGTGCACATTTAAGATATCTAAGAACTCTTAAAGCTGCATCTAAGTGAGATTGTAATGGAGCATGCATATACTGACTTAAGCAATGTACAAAATATGAAATATCAGGTCTCGCATTACAAAGATATATAAGTTTCTCAACAAGTTTTTGATAAGAGTTAATATTTTTAAGAAACTTATCACCTTCGGACTCTTTGTGAGCAATAACACCATTTTCAGTCATAGGTGTAGCAACAAGTTTACAAGCTAATAATCCATATTCATGTATAAGTTTTTTTGGTTAAAGGGGACTCAACCCTAGTAAAATATATATTCATGTATAAGTTCAAAATTAAGGTTTTGAAAATTAAAAGTTTTTTAAATAATAAGTTCAAAATTAAGGATCTTGGAGAATTGAAGTTTTTTCTGGGAATTGAGGTTTTGAAAATAAAAAATGGTCTTTGTTTGAATCAAAGAAAGTACTCATGTTGCATCATCAATGGATGAACATCCTTCATCTGAGGGCAATGTCCCTTGCTTTCTAAACCAGGTTCCTAGTTTTGATGCCAGTTTAAGAACTGTATGAGAAAGTTCTGGTGGTAGTGTTAGAAAGTCTGATAGAATGTCTAAATTACCTGAAAAGTTAAATGATTATGTGTTAGACAGTAAAGTTAGGTATGGTTTAAATAAATATGTTAATCATATTGTTTTGTCTCATGATAATTGTTGTTTCATTAGTAATCTGAATAAAACTATTTAACCTAATAGTTTTAATCAGGTTGTTACAGATATTAATTGGGTTCAAGCTGTGAACAATGAAATAGAAGCTTTATATTTGAATAATACTTGGATATTAACTGATTTACCTAGTAATAGAAAGGCTATTCCATGTAAATGGGTTTATAAGATTAAATATAAAGCTGATGGAGAAGTAGAGAGGTATAAGGCCAGACTTGTTGCTAAAGGTTGTGGTCAGAAAGAAGGGGTAGATTATGATGAAATTTTTAGTCCTACAGTGAAAATGAGTATTGTTAGGTGTTTTATTAATATGGTTGTTCAAAATAATTGGAGTTTATTTCAAATGGATGTCAATAATGCTTTCTTATATGGTGACTTAGATGAAGAGGTGTATATGTTTCAACCTCTTGGTTATTGTGATGTTAATGATAATAGAGTTTGTAAATTAGTTAAGTCTTTGTATGGTTTCAAACAAGCTCTAAGACAATGGAAAAAAGTTGGTTGAGACTTTACTTCAATCTGATTTTGAAGTAAAAATGATCATTCTTTGTTTGTCAAAAATGTGAATGATGTATTTATAGCTTTATTAGTCTATGTAGATGATATTATGGTTACTGTTAATAATATCTCTGAAATTGTTAAGATCAAAAGTTTTTTGATGACGTATAGTCCCAAACCGGGTCATGAACCCGACCCACAGGTACTACCCCCGTCCGACCCATCACGAATGGGTTGGATTAATGTCATTTGAGCTTATGGGTTTGAATGAACAGTGGCCGCATAAGATGTGTGCGGCCCACGACCCGGCACAACCAGTACAGGGTTAGACAGAATCACAATCTTATTAGGATTGGGATTTCCCTCAAAGTATAGGATATATACTCACCATAATTAGAAGATAACAATCAAGCTAATTATGGTGATTATCTTGTGCTTGGGGTCGAAGTAACAGTGACAGCCCATTAGGGTTTCACTGCCTATATAAGGAACCCCCAAGGGTTCCACATAGGTATCACATTCTCTATACTCTCAACCTACAGCCGATTTCTAACCCTAAACCGATTACTTACTCTCACGCCGGAGTCTAATCGTGGGATACATTCCCACGATAAGTCTAACACGTGTTGTTTTAGTGTGAAGGATCTCAACAAGTTATTCACTTGGTGCAAGAACCGGAGCCCAGCCTACCCGGATTAAGCCTAATTCGAGTCAAGCAAGGATCATCCAACTTTTGTATCAACAAGTTGGCGCCATCCGTGGGACCCATACACTAAACTCATTCTCGATCTCAATCTCAATCTCTCCCGATGACGAAGGGACAATTTCAGGGAAACCCAAAGAACACGAATCCTAGGAATCGAAAGTCCGCAGGTGATGGGATAATCACCTCCGCTCAACCTCAAGGTGGCCAAGCAGGAGGGCCGAATAACCAGAACATGTTCTAGTCTCTTGGTGGGGCAGCTACGTCCGATAACACCCCACCACCAACCATCACCATGGATAATCCTGATCCGGGGTCTGCGCCAAAGGCCCCTAACAGGGATCCGTATAGGCTACAAGTCGAGACAAAATTGGAAGGGGGTTCACTCGGTGACGAGGACCTCGAGCGTGTTCTCACGCAGAACTTTGACAGAATCGTCCCGGGCATCTCGTCAAGGCTAAATCTGGGAAGGAACCTCCAATCCAGGCTTAACTTTGGTAGTCCCGCGCCTGGTACTTCCCCTCGAACTCGAAAGAGGAGAAGGAGGGTGCGCCCCCAGGAACAACCTCCCCTTGAGGAAACCCCTCAACCACGGAACGTATTCGAGCGCATAGGGGATCGCATCATACAAGAATTTCTATAAGCCCATGAAGATGGGGATAGGTCCGACGGCTCCACTGAACGCCCGGTGCTGGAAACTCCCGTGAACAATCACCGCACTAGTGTGTGGGATAGGGTAAACTCTGGTGGGAAGAAAGCTCCTAACTCTTCTCACAAAAGTGGTCATCATAGCCAACCGAGAAGTGGGGCACCGCCTCCTCCTCACGGCCCTTCGGGGTCAGATTCGGATGACCATCCTCCCAGACATCGTCGACCTAGGTATACCCCCCACCACCATCGAACGATGAGGGATACTACGATGATTCCTACTATCGGGATAAAGAGGAGGATCTTTCCTGTCCATGGTGTGAGGACAGAGAGGACGCCTTCACTCTCCGTATACGGAACTACTCTGAGGAAAAGAAACACTGTATGTCAGCGTGCGTTAAAACCAATGATGGGTCTGGTGATCCGGAAGATCACCTAAAAATATTTGATACGCAGGCGAAAATTGAACGATGGCCAATGCCTATATGGTGCCAGATGTTAAATTCGACCTTGATTGGCAATGCCCGTGATTAGTTTGAAAGGCTCCCTCGCCGAAGTATTGATAGCTTCGGCGAGCTACGCACCGCGTTCAAAAACAATTATACTCAACGAAAGAAGTATAATAGGGATCGGGTCTCGTTAGAAACCGTCAAGCAACAGCCCGGATAGTCTACGGAGTGATTCACGAAACGTTTCAATGACGAGTGTACGCGCACAAAAACGTGCCCAGAGCTCCTAAAAATTTGTGATTACATGCATGCCATAACGGACAAGGAGTTAATTAGGCGTCTCACTGACAAACGACCGGAGAGGTACGACCACCTCATGGAAAGGGTCAGAAACTTTGTAGAAGGAGAAACCGTGGTAGCTGCAGCGTACCCTGCAAAGGGAAATCATAACTATCGATCGAACGACCAGCCCAAGAGGCAATCAGGTGGTCAAAGCACCCAAGGCAACGGAAGGAACTCGGATTATAAGAGCCAGAATAAAGGAGGGCGGTCGGATGACAAATTCACCCCTCTAAAGATGACTTACCGAGATATCTTGTTGACGGAAGGGGCAAACTTCCCAAGGCCTCCCCCAATGACAACTCCAGTTGACCTCCGTCAAGGAAATCGCTTCTGCGAATTCCACAATGACAAGGGTCATGGCACAGAGGAGTGCATCCAGCTCAAGAAGCATATAGAGTCGCTGATTAAATCAGGCAAACTCAAACACCTGGTCAAGGATAGGAAGGATGGGAAGGATAACAAAAAATATGACAAGAAGGACTCCCAAAAGAACAAGCCTTCAACTATATATATGATCCAATCGTGGCAGTGACGCACAAACCAAAAAGTTAGTCAAAAATTTTCATGCGGCAAAGAGATCTCATTCCCTCCTATTACGGCGAGCAACGTGGCCGATGCACCTCTCACGATTGAGGTAAGCATTGGAACCACATCGTTCGTCGTATGTATGTGGACGGAGGATCATCGGTTGAAGTACTCTACGAACATTGCTTCATAAAGCTACGACCTGAGATCAAAATTGTAGGATCTTGTTTTCTTAGGATTTAGCCATGTTGGATTATCTTATTGAGATGGATAGAGAAATGGAGGAACTTAGAGATAGAAAGGTAGAGAGAGAAAAGGAGAGGAATAAGAAAGATGGAATTATGATTATTGAAAGTGTTCAACAACCCCTCCTAACATGCTAGGAGGGGGGTTTATATAGCCCACCCTACATGTGGGCTATATGGGCTATACCTTAATACATTAGATCACGAGCCCAATACTTGTATCTATATTTGGAGTGACCGATCCTTTCTAAATACGTAAAAACGTATTTCTAACAATCTCCCCCAAAGGGAGGTCACTCCAAGTTACAATGTCCTAAATAGTCTATAGCTCGTGATCTATGCTAATAATGATGTGACCGAGACTTTCCTTGGAAAAACGTATTTCCAACAATCTCCCCCAAAGGGAGGTCACACCATTTTACAAAACCTAGCATACTATGCTTGAGTCTTCGATCTTGTTCTTGTGAATATGCTGATAAGATCTTTGACTTTAGTCTTGAGCATGTTCTCTTGCCTTGACCTTGTGCATTCATCACTTATGATATTTGCCTCTTTGTGACTTCATGTTCCACATACTTATACCTTCGTAATTCTTGAAAGCTTCAGAGTTTGATACAGCGGAAGACTTGACTTTTAGACTTTCTAGAATTTGATGAAGTATTAAGTGCATATAGTATTAGCATGTGGTGACGACTTCTTCTAGATTGTACACCGTAATGCCACCTTCTTGTTACGCTGCATAAGACAGTTAGCAACAAAACATATACACGGATGAAATGGCTTTGAACATTTCATTCTAAATTGGTAGCATTTTACCTCCGGTCGGTGAAGACCGTTGGACGATATTTACTATCGTACTTGTGGCAGGTAGTTTCAATTAAGAACCTCCTTGACAAGATTTCGCGGGTAAACCCGTTCTCTTTATTCGACCGTCCAAAGCTGACTGCGAACATAAAGAGTGAATCATTTGGATAATAATATCCGCATGATTTGAAGCCGTCAATTCATGTTCCTGGAACAAGTGAAGTTCAATTAAGAACCGCACCATCGTTGCTTTCTAGTTGTCACGAGCTTGATTCGTATAGAATCTTGCAAGTTACCTACCAAGTGCTGTTTGAGGTTAACACTAAAAGGATTTCCACTCATCACTGTGAACACTAAGGTATCACTCTGAGTGTTCTGGCAAGATCACTAAGATATTGCGTAGAGGCCTGGAACGTGTTTAAATTCATTTAAGTATTAAACCACTGTTGCTTTCCAGTTATCACAAGTTTGATTCATAAAGAATCGCACAAGTCACCTACCATGAGCTTTTTGATGTTTGCTCAAGAAGGATTTCCATCTTCATTGTAAATACTTTCGTATTACTCGGATGTTCAGGCAAGATCATGAAGATTTTACGTAGGACTCTTAAGATCTTTCTTACTTTTCACAGTGTGTGAAGAAGCAAGGAAATATGAAAGTGTGTCCTAATGAGACATTTGATGATCTCAAATGGCTCTAGACTCAATCGTGCATTTTGTATTTTTAGTGATCGAAGGCAGGAGAGGAGTGCCACCATTTCAATACCAATTTATTCGGAGTGAATAAATCAATAGATAATGTGTTGTCTCCGTGTGATTAAAACAAATATCTTTTAAGAGATATCTGAGTTAGCTGGGATGGGTTGTGCCTTGCATCACTGGGTCCATGATGTTTGTCTTCAATATTAAGAATCATTAAACAATGATCTTAATAGCATATGTATTGACCCGGTTTCTGCCTAAGTTGTAAGGAGGGCTTCTTTCTTTACACCCTTTATCTTTACAATTTTTTTTCATTCTTCAACCCCTTCAATGCTACCAATACGTCATCACTAGCACCTTGTTGTGATTGTTCCAGTGCTAACTTAAGTACTTGGTCGGCATTCAGCTACGTTCACAATATTTCTCCATCTTTCCTAAGGACTACTATTTCTAGCTATGGAATGTCCTTGGGAAGATTCCTCCGGTTCTAGAGGAATCATTGGACTTTAACCTATCCTACCATCCTTATGTCACCATAATCTTCACCGTCGTGAATAGATATGTTTTGGGTAAGTGTATGTCACCATGAAATCCATTTTGAAGTGCAAATCCATTTTGCTCCCCCTTAACATATGCCACGATATCCGAAAACATTTCGCACATGTCGGGATGAGCTAGCACGTTAAGTCAAACCATTTGTGATTAATCATTTCCCATATTAAATCACATTTTCTCCTCCATATTAAAAATATTAACCCAATCGATATTTTTAATATCAATTGATTTAATAGCATTTCAAGAAAATTTTGGAAGAAAAATGCAAAGCCAATTATCTTCATGAATTACACAAGCTCCCCCTCAAATTAATGAGGGTGTACTTGAAACGTAAATTAAATACCTTTTAAACACAAGTGTAAGGTATTTATCACGTGCAAAGATCATATATGATAATGTATTCACAAGATTAGCAATTTTACGAGGTTTGACCTGAATGATGAAGAACATCATATGAAAGATTCACATGGTTCTTGTTCACGAATGTTGGTCACCTCGTCACGTCTGAAGTTATCTCTTGACTCCATGTGTATGATTGATATCTTTGTCTTGACACCAATATGTGAACTTGGCATTCTCGGCATCAAGGATTCTGAATGTTGGACAATTGCTCCCCCTCAATTGTTGACCCGTGTTCTATTGAAAGAGTTGTAGTCGTCGTTTGAGTAGTTGCAT
Organism: Glebionis coronaria; assembly: GCA_025667525.1. Classification (NCBI taxonomy): domain Eukaryota; kingdom Viridiplantae; phylum Streptophyta; class Magnoliopsida; order Asterales; family Asteraceae; genus Glebionis; species Glebionis coronaria. The sequence continues at coordinate 607,890,157 of CM046879.1, forward strand.
CGTCGAGTATGTAGATATCAAATGTAAATTGCTACGGTTGGTGGAGATGATAACTTCATAAAAACAAGATTTCTCTTGTTTTAACAAATAAATGCACTGACACGTACATATATTCGTGTTAGATTGTGTTATAACGTGAACACAATCCCTTACATGGTTATAAAGTAAACCATGCCCGAGAAAATTAATTCCCGTTGTTGAGTCAAGGCTTTCCGGTGAAATGCTTGATTTGAGTATGAAAAGCGGGTTACTATCTGAAATAATAGCAAACCATTTTGAGCATGTTTTAAAACATTTGAACTTCTGCTCGAACTTTATTTACAACCCCGTGTCATTATTGAATGACATTTCTAGTATCGTAAATATTATCGATTCCAGAAGACATGCTCTTTTTATCAAAACATTTTTTGAACACACAATTTTGAAAGATTTAGAAAACCTTTTTGAGAAATTCTCGAAAAATTGTGTTCAACGTTTTGAAAACCAATTACTTGAGCTTAAGATGTTGAATATCTTGCAAAACGAGCTCAAGTCCGAGAAGTTGTAAGCTTCCCGTTGTTAAGGATTAGTTTATCATCGGCGATAAACTTTCCTTTTAACTGAATAACGAGTCCTAAGTTGACATTTACTTAGAAGTTGTTTTCATGAGCTTGAAAAACTTTGAATGTTTTAACATAAAGCTCATGACCGAGAAAGATGAATTTCTCGTTAAGAAGAAAAGTTCTCTTATTTAAAAGATACACTTTCCTTTATGAACTTAAAACTTGGAATGTTTTAATACAAGCTCATGACCGAGAAAATTTAATTTCCCGTTACGAGGATTAGCTATCTTTAAAGATAAGCTCTCCTAAAATTGAAGTCCGAGTTACAGTCTGATATTTAACTGTAGGTCATTGTGCATGAGCTTAAAAACTTCGAATGTTTTTATTATTAGCTCATGCCCGAGAAATAATTAATTTCTCGTTGTAAGGATTAGTTATCATCGGCGATAACCTTTCCTTTATTTGAAGAACGGGTCAATGTCTGACATTTAACAAGGAACCATTTTACATGAGCTTAAAACCATTGAATAGTTTTTAAGTAAGCTCGTGTCCGAGAAAATTTAATTTCTCGTTTTTGAGGATAAGTTTATCATTGGCGATAAACTTTCCTTTATTTGAAGATCGGGTCATCATCTGGTATTTAATGAAGAGCCTTTTACACGAGCTTAAAACCTTTGAATGGTTTTAGGGTAAGCTCGTGTCCGAGAAAATTTAATTTCTCGTTTTGAGGGTAAGTTATCGTTGCGAAGATAAACTTCCCTGTCTCTGAAGTCCGGGTCATCGTCTGTCATTTAACGAGGAACCATTGTGCATGAGCTTAGAAAAACTTCGAATGTTTTTAATATAAGCTCATGCCCGAGAAAACTTAATTTCCCGTTGTTAGGATAAGTTTATCATCGGCGATAAACTTTCCTTTCTTTGAAGATCGAGTTATAGTCTGTGATGTGACTATAAGTCCTTTTGGTAAGCTTAACCATGAATCCCCTGAGACACTTGTTTCTCCGATATCTGCTTCTTCAGCAACCAAACTCTAAGAGTGTCCTTAGTTGAACGGTATACAACGATTGGGCCGCTTCGTTCTTTTGGAACATCAACTTTGGTACCTGCATTCTCATTAGGAATTTGCATGCTCTGACATGGGTTAGCGATATCAATTTAAGAAGCGCGTGGGGGTTCACAGGTAGCTTTACTTGTGTCAGAGGCGACTTGAGTAGATGATTCACTTGTCTTAGCTGACAAACGTTTTCTTTTATAGAAAACCTTAAGTTTAGGCTTAAGTAAAATATCATCTTTATCAATTTCCTCCCTAGTAGTCTTAGTAGAATCGGAGACTATCCTAGTTAAAGGGCACTCGTTTCCTACAAGAGTGAAAGTTCTACCAGTGGGGCGCCAAACTTTACCCATGGGTTTGATTTTAGCCATCCACTGGGTTTTAAGTCTAGCACGGGAGTTCACCTCATTAAGTAATTTCTTGACACAAGCATCATGATTTGCCGTAAAGACACATTTTCTACATGTTTTACATGTAGCATATTTAATGTCCGAGTAAGATCTAGAATCCCTAGATGATTGATTGATGCTCCTAGGATTGGACATGCTACGGTTAGCAGTGTTGGGTAAACTAGAAGGCATCTGACTAGGTTTGAAATTCCTATCTCTTACTTGTGTCTTTTGAGTAGCTTCCCTTTGACCAAAATCATGGCGCACATCATTTGAACTAGTTCTAGACGTGTTCTTTGGACTATGTCTAGGGAAATTAGAGGCAATCATGTGATTAGGTCTTGCAAAAGCTTCTTTAGTCACATTGGGCCTAGATGGTGGAGTGACTGGTCTAGGAAAATCAACCAAATCAACTTGGGAGGCAAACCGCGGTCTCGAGGATTGTGGTCGCTCGGATCTAATGCAGTAGGTTGTCTGACAGTCAGTTGTCTGACGAACTGTGTTGTAGGCGGTTTCCCCAAGATTGATGGTTTTTCAAGCTTAGTGTCCACACTAGGTCCTCTATTTTTCCTTAATTCGTTTTTCAATGCAGCTATAGCAAAAACCTTTTCCTGAACTTGAGCCTTTAACGTCTCATTCTCTTTGAGCAGTTCATCTTGGTATGCCAACTTAGATTCAAGCCACTTAATTTGTTTCAAAAGATTATCCTTTTCAGCTTTAGAATCTAGAACAGTTTGATCCAATTTTCTTTCAAGAACAACGTTTGACTTTTCAAGTTTTTCAAAGTATGTTTCAAATTTGTCTGTTTTCTTAGAAAATTCAAGTTTGGCATCCTCAAGATCTTTTGATTGCCGAGCTACGATCGTTTCGAGCTCTTTGTGGAAACCTTGGTTTCCGGATCTTTGAAGCTACTAGGAATGATCATTGTTCATATGATTAGATAATCAAAGCGGAATTAGAACAACAACCATTAACAAGATGTTTAGGCACAATAAACATGAATTAAAACAATTGGATTGCTAATTATATTAATAATCAACAACCACTAGACGTGTATACATTGAATCCCACGTCTAGTGCACACACGCTTTTAGGTTTACATTGTGAATGAATTGATGAATAAAACCTAAGACCCTTGGTTCCTTTTATAGTGTAAGGATTAGGGTTTACAAGAGATAATAACAAATAAACAAGTAAATCTTCTATTTAAATAAACTTATGCAGAATATATCTTGCATGTTTATCTAAATAGAAGCTTCCATAAGCTTCTTGTCTACGTTTTCTATCAACTCTTAAATTGCATGTGACAATGCTTGGATTGCACACAACAACTCTTGAGCCAACAACGCTTAGTTTGTTCTTGTCAACGCCTAAATTTCTCTTGACAACGCTTAGACAATATCTTCCATGTTTTCTTCGTTTTTGAGTTTCTGCCACATCAACTTTTTGACCCAACAATCTTCCCCTAGTTGATGTCGGCAAAACTCTATGTGTATCTCTTGTAAGTTGTACATGATCTTCAGATTGCTTCCCCTCAAATGTAGCATGTATTTCTTCCCCTTTTTGTCACATCAACAAGGAAGTAAACAATGTATGCAATCTTTGAAGATTCTCCAAATGTAGGCTCTGTGTAATGATCTTGAAGAACAATTAATATAATATTTTTGATGTAGAAGTAGAATAACCCAACCTTGTGTTCCATGTCTTGTACTATCCATGTGACTAAGAACTTATACTCATGGTACAAAGTATAAGTAGACCTCGATCCCTTGTCAATATTCTCATCCTTTGTGAGACACTGAGCACGATAATGTAACTCATTCAAGTGTTATGACAAGCCTTCATCACCAACCATGTAAAGCACGAACAAGTTACCTTAAAAGTCAATGACTGGGAGTTCACGACTTTAAGATATGATAGAACACAAACTAGCGACAATCTTCTTCAATCATCAAACTTACCATAAGAATTCTTCCCCTTAAGCTAACACCTCTTCATGAAGACTCTCATTACCTCACGAATTGTTGCTAACTCGCTTTAAAATCATTAATTCTGTTTAAAAAAATATCCGAGCCATAAATATCAACATGATATTCTAAATTAAAACGGAGATTCCATGCACCTTCGTGTGTAAATACCACCTTTTTGTGTGCTCAAAACGTACTAATTTTCTTAAACAGTAGCAATCCATGTGTTATCCGAGATCCTTCTCTATCCAATATATCTGGAATGTGTATTGTCACATATCGGACAATACCTAACAGCGTTTGAAAAACCATATCTCGGACAACACTGTCAACGCTGTCAGCGTTGACTCATTCTGTCAGCGTCCAAATATTACCTGTCAGCGTCAATATCTTCCTCACGTCTTTTTCACTTATCAACGTTGAATTAATAAGTATCAACGTCATTTTTCCTTATGTCTTTAGATCAATAGTGCTACCCCACGTGAAGAACTTGTGTCGTGTGAATAAACCTATTATTGTATCTTCGTGTGAACACACGTTTTTTCCACCAATAAGGAAGCTAGCATCATGTGAACATAAGAGATGCTATTACCGTGTAAACATATGATTTTGGCCAATCATATGAGAAGCACCGTGTGAACATAAAGTGTGGAATCATATACAGCCCATATATTTAACACGTCTCAAATAAGGGCAATATTGAGAATCCATAACTCACGCAACATTCCTTTTCTGTATAATTAAAAACTGACATGCTTGTTTCCTGAAAATCAGCAACTGATCATTCGCTTCATAAAGTTACATCTGCTTGTTTCCTTGATAATAAACAAACGACACCACCATCCAGCAATCTAAACTAATCAAATCTTGGCTTATGTGAATGACTGCACTGGCATCTTTTCGTCCTTGAATCATGGATCACATACCTTAAAAGCACTTAACATCTTTATACTGCTGCTTCTTGATTTGTGACCACAACATCCTTGCATCTTTGTCTCCATGAATCATGAGTATGGATGTTTACATCACAAACATGTACCAATCTGTCAATAGAATCATGAATCTAGGGTTTTGTGAAAAACCCTAATATGAAGATCAAAGAATCAGAAACTTCAATCGTTATGGATCATACTTGGGTTCATCGTAGATCCAGAGATCCACTCACCAAAGCAAGTACAATCATAATTTTAATCCGGCCATGATGAACAAGTATTCTAGGGTTTATGTATCAAACCCTAAAAAAACGAGATCTATCTCTGCAGTCAACTTTGACGCTTAATAACTTTTGATTGGGGATAAAACTTGTCAATCCCTCCGGTGGATGTTTAGATATATGTATGTAGAACACACATATGAAATTTCGTGACGATCCAACGGTTCAATAAAAAGTTATGACCTTCTGAATACTGTTGTGCACACAAAAACGTCCAGAAAAACCCTAGACGGATTTTTCTTCTTTTCACCATACACGAACACCTTATTGGTCCTAGCATCACGAGCCACGAGGCTCTGATACCAATTGTGGAAACCTTGGTTTCCGGATCTTTGAAGCTACTAGGAATGATCATTGTTCATATGATTAGATAATCAAAGCGGAATTAGAACAACAACCATTAACAAGATGTTTAGGCACAATAAACATGAATTAAAACAATTGGATTGCTAATTATATTAATAATCAACAACCACTAGACGTGTATACATTGAATCCTACGTCTAGTGCACACACGCTTTTAGGTTTACATTGTGAATGAATTGATGAATAAAACCTAAGACCCTTGATTCCTTTTATAGTGTAAGGATTAGGGTTTACAAGAGATAATAACAAATAAACAAGTAAATCTTCTATTTAAATAAACTTATGCAGAATATATCTTGCATGTTTATCTAAATAGAAGCTTCCATAAGCTTCTTGTTTACGTTTTCTATCAACTCTTAAATTGCATGTGACAATGCTTGGATTGCACACGACAACTCTTGAGCCAACAACGCTTAGTTTGTTCTTGTCAACGCCTAAATTGCTCTTGACAACGCTTAGACAATATCTTCCATGTTTTCTTCGTTTTTGAGTTTCTGCCACATCAACTTTTTGACCCAACACTCTTTAATCTTGGAATCAGAATCAGTTAACGAGGCAGTTATAAAGCATTTATCATGATGTACTATAGCATTTTGAACACTTTCTCCCCCATTATGACTCACATCGGATGAATCAGAAGTGGTATTTCTATCGCTCTTTTCCATCTCATGTTTGTCATAATTAGGTTCAGAATGCTCAATATGCGGCATGGCATTAGCATATACATCATAAACAACATTACATTGTACCATGTTTGCAGGCTCTTCGTCATAAACGGGTGAGGTGTCATCAAAAGAGATCTCGTGAACATTCCATGACGTGCCACTGGTATCATGTTGTCCTCCTGATTTCGTGCTCTTACCATCGTTATGCTCCAAGTTGTCAACCGTATGACCATTCTCCTCTTGCATCTGCGTCATTGATTCTTTCACTCCATTATCATACGCTTGCTGAAGTTGTGATCGTTGATAAATCGAAGACGAGACCGATGTCATGAGTTTCAATATTGTATCACGGAAAACTCGAAGCTCGGTATGTGTATCTCGAAGAAAAGATTGGCAAATCACTGAACTTTCAGACTTGATGATATTGTATTGGAGGAATGGCGTGAGTTGTGTCACAAGAGTCCTATACATCTTTCACTTGCATGACGTAAATTCCTATACATATTTTAAACATCTGGGTAACTAACAGGTATATTATCTTAATTCAAAGAGGAAGTAGATTCATAATTTTCGTTACAACAAAAAGTAAAAGAACTTTAATTTGAGGTTGAAAGACACTAATGTTTCATCTACTTATGTTTTATCATACAATTGAGGCGATAAAAATCTCGTTGTCCATAACATATTTGAATGTTGGTTAATTGACTGTTTAGTCAAGTTACTTAAACTACTTCTACTTGAATCCTCTTTCGGTTCGATTTGTTTGATGTTTGCCAAAATCAAAACCGATTTACAAATTTTGTTTGCTTTTGGTCGATAATACAAATTCTTTTTGAATTACAACTTCCATCCAGATTCAATATTGAAAAAGAATGTTGATATAACAAGGCTATCCAAAGTAGCATTTAACGTACATCAAGATTCAATATTGAAAAATGCAAGTCGGTCACATTGAGTGTTCTTGTCTTCACTTTTGGGCTAATGTGTCTACTTATGCATCTCTTGATTCATCAACTTCTAGCCGGTTTTTTTTGGTAACCATGGTTTTCGACCTTAGGCCTATACTAATCTACAGGGTTTGAACTTTGAACCCATTATCACACATACTCAAACAAGATAAAACCTTCTTTCTTTCAAAAAGTTGGCGTGACCAATTCAAATCTGTTCTGATGAACTTCTAACCGGATTCTTGTGTTTAGTTGTTCATGATTCTGAAAACGTGCGAAAATTCACCGTATTGGCATGATGATTTATTTCGTTGTCTTGAGTTTTCACAACTCAACATAGTACTAAATAACTTGCAAAAAGTCTAACAAAATTATGTACCTCCAACTAAGTAGGAACGAAACTTAAATATCATTGATGAAAGGCTCATCTTGATTTATTTTATGTGCACACCAGTAATACCCCGATCTTAAAGCTTGTGCTACTATCAATTTTGGCTTTAAATGCATGCTACACGAGCCCATGTGTGTCTCTCGAAGGACATAATTGGCTTGCAACGGACCCACGCACCGAAGCATTGGTTCTAGGTATCCTTTTTTGAATAAGACCCCATCAACCATTTCATATTGGTGTAGCTTCAACCTTAAACATCGTGCTTCGTTCTTATCAGTTGGCCAGATTTCATCCCGGAGGCATTTAATAATGGGAGTCATCCAATTGTCGCCCACTTCTTCCACTATGGTGTTTACTTCGTTCTGGTCAGTAGACCTTTCGTTCAAGACCTCCACCAATACTTCTTTTGTTAAGTGGTCGAATGCCAACGTTGCCAGTTTGCTTAGGACGTCAGCCTTCTGATTCTTACTCCTTGGTATGTTTATGATTGCAAAATGGGAAAACTTTGGTATCAAGGCCTTTGCTTAGGCTAGGTATTTTATCATTCTATCACAGCTTGCTTCGTATGTTTCGTTGATCTGGTTTGCTACCAACTTTGAGTCTACTCGGACCTCGATCTTTCCTACTTTCATTTGTATTGCAATTCTCAGACCTGTCAGAAGGGCTTCGTATTCTGCTTCATTGTTGGTGGTTTCAAAATTCAGCCGGGGAGCGTAAGTGAATTCGGTTCCGGTTGGGCTGATGAGAACCAATCCGGCTCCTGCACCTTGGGCACTGGATGCTCTGTCTGTAACGAGGGTCCATATTTCAGTTTCGTCCTTTCCCGGCTTCGGAACGGGCATCTGGAAAAATTCTTTTGCTGCCTGACCTATAGGTTCTTCGGTTAGGAAGTCTGCCAGAACTTGCCCCTTGATTGCGTTCCTTGGTTTGTATTCTATTTTGTAAGCCCCAACTCAATTGTGTACTTATCTAGCTTTCCGGATGCATCTACCTTGCTTAATATTTGCTTGATTGGTTGGTCTGTGATTACATTTATCTCATGGACTTCGAAATATCTTCTAAGTCTCCTTGACGCTTTCAGCAAGGCTAAAGCCAGTTTTTCCATAGGTGAATAGTTCTTTTCCGCATCACTAAGTGTTCGGCCAATACAATGAATCGGACATTGTCTTCCATTCCTTTCAGAAAGCAGCATTGCACTGATTGATTCTTGTGATGCTGCCAAGTACATGTATATGGGTTCCTTTGGTCTTAGAGTGGTAAGGGTTGGCAGGTTCATGATCAACTTCTTCATTTGCTGGAATGCCTCTTCCGCCTCCGCGGTCCATTTGTACTCATGCTTGTTCTCCTTTGTGATGTTCTTTAGTGTGTTAAAGAATGGGAGTGCCGTTTCGACAGATCGTGATAAGAATCGGTTCAAAGCTGCTAACTTGCCACTCAACGATTGCATTTCCTTCCATGTCTTTGGTGATTGGATGTCAACAATGGCCCTAGTTTTCTTCGGATTAGATTGTATACCTTCCGGAGTGATGATGTATCCCAGGAATTTGCCTTCTTTTACCCCAAACGAGCACTTAACCGGATTTAACTTCATGTTGATTTGTCTGAGGTTGTCAAAGGTTTCTGCCACGTCTGCTAACATGCTCCTTTCATCTTTACTCTTTATCACCATATCATCAATGTATGCTTCCATATTTCGCCCTATCTGACTTTGAAAGGCTGAGTCAACTAGCCTTTGATATGTTGCTCCGGCTTTTTTTAATCCGAAGGGCATCTTGGTGTAGCAAAACGTGCCTTGATCCATATAAAAAGCTGTTTTCTCTTCATCCTCCGGGGCCATTTGAATTTGATGGTAACCCTTGTATGCGTCCAAGAAACACTTAAAGCGAGATTCTACTACGGATTCAATCTTTTTATCAATGTCCGGTTGAGTAGTAGTCCTTCGGACATGCTGAATTAAAATTTTTGAAATCTACGCACATCCTCCACGACCCATCACTCTTTTTAACCATGACTGGATTAGAGATGTACGTTGTGTACTTTACTGGTCTGACTATTCCTGCCGCCACTAGTTCTTCCACTTCTTTGGTTACGGCCTTGCTCTTTTCGGATCCTAGCATTCGTCTCTTCTGACTTACCGGGTCTAAACTCTCATTGACATTCAAATTATGCTGCATGATTCGTCTCGGCACTCCTGCATGTCTGATGGTTCCCATGCGAAGACATCCAAGTTGTCTTTTAGAAGGTTCTTTAGTGCTGTTTGGCAAGCTTTAGTTAATCCGCCACCGATAGTGGTAAGCTGTTCCGGATAAGTAGGGTTAATCATGATGCTCTCCGTACCGGATGGTAACTTAGCCGTCACGGTCTTATCTTTGGTTGTGGGCGTTGGTGCTTGTCTTTTTGCTATCTGCCTACATTCCGAGACGATGACTGATCGAGAGACTAGCGAAGCTACCCCTTTTGGAGTGGGAAACTTCATCATGGCATGAATGGTTGACGGTATAGCCCGGAGGATCCGGATGCCTATTCTCCCTAGGATCACATTGTATGGTGACGGGGTGCTAATCACTACAAATTTCATGTGAGTTCTTCGAACTTAGCTATCTGATCCGAAACTGACTTCTAACTCGATCTTTCCTATCGGCTTGACTACTTCTCCAGCGAATCCGACGAGACCAGTTTGCGTGTTTCTCATCTTTGACTTGATGCTTGTTGGCAGCTTCTCGAAGCAGTGTTCGAACATAATCTCCACCGATGCTCCTTCATCAACATAAACTCTTCTTACCAAGTAACCTCCCAATTCGGCCTCTATGATGATTGGATCATCAGACATCTCATCTTCTTCCAATGGTGGAAAAGTGATTGGGGCTCTCATCCAGCTTTTGGTTGCTTTTCTAGCCTTCCTTTTCTCCCTTTCCGGTATTGTCCGAACCATGTTTATAATCTTGTCTTCCTTAGAGCTTCTTCTCTTCGATTATCTCGTCCTCTCTGGCGTACGTCTCGGACAAGATGATTCAGCTTTCCAGATTCTAGGGCTAGCTCAATTTGCTTTCTTAGCTGGATGCAGTCGTTGGTAAAGTGCCCCTTATCCTGATGATAGTCACAATAACGATCCATGTTTCCACCTCTTTCCGGATTGTTCATTGGACGGGGAGGAGGTAGACGAAGCTGTGTTTCGGTTGCTAGGATTTCTTTTAGATTCTTTGTCAAGGAATTAACACTTAGGACCGGGGCCACTCTGTTTCGGTCATGATAATTGTTTCGGTTGTAATCATTCCTGTGATAATTGTCATTTCGAGGTGGTGGGTATGGTGCCCTGTTGTCTCTATCCCTGTTTCTGTTGTTAAAGAAATCTTTTCCCTTATATGCATCTCGCCCATCATTTCTTCTATTGTTGTTCCAGCCGTGGTACTTTTGGTTGCGATCATCCCTTCTTTGGGTGGGAGGGTTGGGCTTTCGGTATGGCTCCGTTCCTTCCCCTTTTGGCAGCTCAGTGTTGGCGAATGCTTCTTAGGATCGAACAAAGTCATCCAACCTCTCCATCATTTCGTCCACCGATTCGGGAACTTTGTCCGAATACCTTTTTGCCAGCTCTGGACTTTTAACCGAATCCATAAATGCCGAAATCTTCATGACTTCCGGAACTCCATGGATAAGACCTACTCCGGCTGTCCACCGTTCTTTAAAATATGTTAATGACTCGTTTGCTTTTCTTACAATCTTGGTTATCTCATGCGGGCCTTTATGACATAGCTTTCGGATGGAGTATCTTTTGACGAATGCCTTCCTTAGCTCTGCCCATTCATCAATGCTGTCGGTATCCAAGATTTCAAGCCATCCCCTAGCTCCCCCTTCTAACGTTTGCTGGAACATCCTGTACCAAACCGGCATTGGCCATTCGCCCGAATTGGCTGCTCTGGTAAAGCGGTTCAAATGATCCTCCGGATCTCCCGTTCCGTCATATGTCTTGACAGTGGCAGGCATCTTGTACTCGGGTCCAGAGAAGTCAATGATTCTTTGAGTGAGTGGGGATTTTACTGCTTCCTTGAAAGGTTTCTTTAAATCCGCATCGGACACCACCTTGCCTCTTACTATCTTAGTGTTGCTGCTTCCTTCGTCTTCTTCGTTGAAACTTAGACGGACAGGTTCCACGGCGTTCCGGTTATGCTCCTTGATTAGTAGCCGCAAGGTTGAGATGTGTTGTTCGAGTTGTTCCTTTGTGAGATTCTGATTGTTCGGAGAGGTCAAGTCAATCGGGAGGTTAGGACCTGTCGGAGTGACAGGAGGAGTAGGACCTGCCATTCTAAACAACTGGTAGATAGAATATCAAGTCCCACGGATGGCGCCAAATGTTCGTGCAATTTCTTGCAAGGACCCGAATGGTGAGACCGGATCGGATGTGATGTATGCTTCGGATAACCTGAAACCAAAGCAACGCGTTAGCCTCGTCCGGGTGTGAGAACCCAGACCAAGCTCCGGCGTGAAAGTAAGTAAAGGGTAAAAATCCGAAGAGGAATATGAGAGTAAAATAATATAAGTAAAAAGTGATAAGGGTAAAAGAGTTAACCTAAACCTTGAACCCAAAGGGGTATTTATACTAGTTTGATTCCTAAAAAGCCGAGAATGCTAATGGGATTTGGTTGGCCCGATTGGGGACACACTTCGAGTGTGTCTGCTGAGTTCCTTGTTGACTAGCGTTGACTTCTTCTAGAAGGGTGTGAGCGTTCCGGATCACTTAGCTTATTCCGGATCGTGTCATGTGTTCCGGACACATACACGAACAGGTTGATAATACAACTTTTTGTTTGTTTACAAGTTCCATCCTCGAGTATTGTTGTAGAATGGAAAGGTTCGCGATTTTTGGTTAAAAATCCCTTTGCCCTTTATTAGACTTTGTGTCATGAACTTCTAGACTTTGTGTCTAATCATTGATAGCCACGTTAAGATTATGCATACATAATGAATATAAGTTTTATTTATTTTCGATGAAATTTTATTTTTTCATATTATATTAGTTGGTAAACAACTTATATTTTCAATATGCGAAAGTTTTTGATATAATTTTTGCACCACCTTCTAAAGCCAAAATAAGTATTTATAACTTGGTTATAAATGGTTAATGTTACATGGTGCGTGCCAAGAGTAAAACAAACGTTGCATGAAAATTTCTTAGTTTAAATCAAATGAAATTTTTGGGTGACGTGAAATATTGGATAGGGTGTTGTTCATGTTTTTTGTGATGTGACATACGAATAACCCTAACTACACTTAGCTCCATTATTAAGTTTTTTTCTCAGTTGTACATGACTTCTCAACTAACCAAAAAAATTAAGTTTATGTGTCGTCCAAAATTGAATAAGTTGTAGTTGTTATATTTAAAAATATTGAAGTGTAAGAGTAAAAATAAAATAAAAACTAGAAGAGATACCCCATTGGTGGATCGAACCAAGGTTGCCATGCTTTATGAATCAAACCTTAATGACTTTTCACCAACCGAGCTCCCCTTCCAAATGATCATATACTTTATTTGTCTCTTTTTAAACACATATTAGTATATGACTATTTCGATGGCTTTCCATTTTTTTTACGGACAATACGTTTTGTTTAAGAACGATATGTTAGTGGTTAGTAGGTTGAGTTGTGCAATGACATCTAACCGAGCAGTATGTCCTCCACAGGTTTATGGCATGCTTAGCAACAATGGTTATATGTGGGGCTCAATATGGTCCGAGAACCAGCTTAGACAGACTAAAACTGGAATGGGACCGAAAACCAATGTGACCTAAAACATCGGACCAACAACTAGATCCAAATTTTCAATCCGTATCTGAGTCTGCCCGGTTTGTTTCATCAGTTGCTCCGGGATTCAACAAAACATAATTCTGCGCTATACGTAAAATTGAACCGGATCAAACCGAACATCGAAACTATTTAAAGTGTTGACAAAAGAGCGAACCGAAACACATTTGGTTTGGTTCACCGTTTAATGCTAAGCGCTAGTTATATGTTTAAATGTTTAATCATGCACACAAAAAAAATTTCTACATCTTTCACTTGGGCATGACATAACGCGTAAAATAATTTGAACATACAATTAGAACCTTTAGCTACATATCATTGGCCTTAACGATCTCAAAGAAATTAAACACGTTGATTATTCATACGTATTTATAAACTCAATCCAATAACAAAATCACAGACAGGGAAATATAACGCAGAAACCACAATAGATGCTAACAGCACAGGTGCTTCATGCTTGAACCCGTGTGAACCAGCCATAGTAGGAGACGACATTGTTGTCCCTCCTGTTGTTGGAGAAACCGTACATGATACATTGTTAAAAATCGCAGCATCCGGTGAATTTGGTGGTAACTTCCAAAGCTCTGCAATTCAAAACCACAAAATAACCAACACATATTATCGTGTGATCGACAAAGATTACGACAACTCTTGAAACCCTATAGATCAAAGATGTACTAAATTATTCAAGATCCAGTGAACTTCTTGTCACTGTATTATTCGAGGACATAACGGCCGAAGCCCGAATGTTGGTTGAGTCCATTAGAGTTTCTAGAATGTTTTGTGTCTTCAATGCTCTTCATCATCAGGTATATCGATAATTTTCTTATTGTCGTTGCGTCAATGTTTGGAACTTGAGTTATTCATATAGATTGAGTTATCACCGTAATCAACATTGTCACATTCATTTATCTTGTCCTTTGGTTAGTGACTCAACTTTGTTTACTCGTCGACGTTTTGTTGGGTACGTTTCATCCTCATGATCATCTGAAAGTTCGATACATGTGTGTTTCTCTTCGTAATCCTTCTTGAAGGGATGAACTCTCTCTGCTCCAAACTTCTGCAGTTTTTGAGTTTAAGTGTCACTCACGACATATATTCTAAAATAGAGCATATACAACATAATGCGAAATACTATTATTACTTGTTTTTTTAAGAATTTGAAAAGTTAACATTTTTAGAGCTCTTGGTAGTCAAAAAGTGGCGTTTTCGTGAAAACGCAACTCCAAAATGCCATTTTTATAAAGACAGCTCATCCTTTTAAATAGGAGGTTCACGAGTTTTTTACCAAATACTAGTTGTTTTTAAAAAAAGTATTTACCATAATGTAGCTTGTTCAAACATATTTACCACTATATAGCCTCTTTCTTTTCAAACGTTATAGCTTGCAATGGACATATATAACTGGTCACGGAAAATACAAACAAATATTCACAATTTATTTAATATAATATTTTTTTACCAAATCATCGAGAACATTAATTGTCTGGAGTTGTTCGAACAAAACTACTAAAAAAACTTAACATTTGCCATAGTATGCCGAAGTCATCATGGCACATCATATCTACAAAGGCATTTAATTTTTTTTAACAACAAATGTTAACGATTAGTGGGTCGAGTCGTGCAATGACATTCAAGCAGACATATTGTTTTTTTCGAACCTTAAAACCTCCAGGGAATCTCAAACAAAAAATTATTTAATAAAACTTTGGTGACCAACTGAGCTAAACTAATATAAGCGACATTATTTTATAAATATAATAAGAGATTAGGAACAATTTATATCGTTGTTAAAGTCGTGAAAGATACTTAAACATCAATGACAAATAAGATGTATATGCATAAACATCTGCATTCAAGCACAACCGCACAAGTAAGCAACATTAAATCATCTTGTAGTAATACGCTAAAACATTCTAGAATTTCATCTAATAAGTATCACTACAGTAAATTTCTAAAGTGTAAAATGTGTGGCAAAAAGCACGATACAAACACATACTATATAAAATTAATAATTATGAACGCCATTTATCTTTTGATAAACATATACTACGTAATATAAAATTGTACATTTAGTAAATAATTGGATTGATAAATCATACTGTGACGAATAGCAGTTGAACGAAGTATTGTATAAAAGCCATGATTCGTTTTAAAGAAAAAATAAAAAAACATTAATATCAAAATTGGTTTAAAATATGTGAAATAAATTAAAAGACAAAAAAAAAAAAAAAAAAGATGCTACATATTGGTTAATATGTTTGAACAAGCCATATAATGGTAAATACTTTTTGTAAAAACAATTGTTTAGTAAAAAACTCCAAAGGGTGTACGGATTTAACTTGGGCACTGGGCTTCATTATATATATATACTAAAAAAAACAACGTTGTTTTGACAATGGGCCAAATTTGAGCCCAGATTCCATGTGAGAATTGCTACCGATTTTAGTTTTTAAGATTTTGCTTAATCATATTTAAATCTCGTTTTTTTTGCTTTTTAAGTTAGAATTTGTGTTTAGTTAGTATGTTGCGATACTGAATACCAAAATCATATGTGTAAAACCTATGTTTTTGTAATGTTCAAAGAACTAAATCGTAAAAAGTTTATGGTCTCCAACATGCAAATAACAGATGCAGTGGCATTTTCACTATTTAAATTATTTTCCGCTCTATAGGCAGAATATGATTGGTGGTTTCAGTAATGACTGTCGTGATTTTGTTATCGGATTGAGTTTCTGAATACGAATAATCAACGTGTTTATTACCTTCTTGATGTTCAGGTTCAAAATTTATTTGCTCACAGGTTTTTCAATTTCTTTTTTTTTATTAGTGCAGATCGATATCTACAGTACAGCCATCATTGTTATCAGCATATGTTCTTTCGAGAAAATAATATATGTGAGATTATCGGTTAGTAACTTTCACGGGTATCTAGTTTAGTAGTACTCCTGGCCTTACGAAAACAGTTAAGAGCTTGACAGACTCTCTTCTCCTAAAGAAAGACTTCCAACTCTTTTCGTCGTCTTTTACGTACCCCTTTCTTCTTCAAGGTTGCAGCAAATGGAGCAAGCTCTTTCGTCACCCTTGCTCTCTCATCTTCCGTCGAAATACCTTCTCTATCATGAGGGAGCATTAGAGGGATGATGGTAATATGTCATATGTTGTTCTTCAGTTTCATCTAAATTTGTTATTCATAAAAAAATGAACATAATATTTTTATGAAATTAGCTAAGTAACGGGACAAGGCACATGACCTTCGAAATTTTACTGGACGGCGGAAATGTTATATACAGTGTTTAACGTTTAACTCTCTAAGAGAACTTAACCATATGTAAACTTAACCATATGTACTACATTAGTACATTGTCATCTTATCGACAGATAATATAGTACACGACTATACGGCACTTTTTCAAACCTCAAAACACATTTTGGCTTGTATTTTCCTAAAAACAGGCCAACGAGCCGGGTCGAATCGAGTTTTAGGGACGGGGTATTAGCAGCAGCAGGATGGTGTTGAGAACATTGATGCTAACTGAACAATGGTTAATAAAACCATCCCCTCATTACAACAAGGCGAATGAGTTATAGGGCTGATTGTAGTAATAAATATATATAAGTAATGTAGCTCGGGTTACTCGGGTCAAATTGAAAACCAAACAGAATTTGAAAACGGTTTTTGGTCCGGCTTTCCGATTCTACCCATCTTGTTTTTTTAACTGAACTAACTGGGCCGATTAAACCGAACAACATGAAAACCGCACCCATAATGCACTTGACTGAATACTTTTTGTATTGGTTTAGAGAGCCGAAGAGCCCTAATGCAGCCCAAATAAAAAGAAAAAAAGAAACTAACCGACATTATCAAGTACTATAAAAGGAGCTTCCTGTTGATATTCAGGAAGATATATTGGTAAGATTGGAAGTAAAAGATCTCGTTCGATGCAAAAGCGTTTGCAAGTCATGGAATTCCTTAATCTCGAATCCTCGTTTTGTTAAATCTCATATTAACAGACATTCTAATGGAGCTACGAGAATCACTGCATTCCATTGCGCGTGGTATGATGACATTGACGACGAGTTTTTTTATGAGTGTGACCTTGTTGGTTCTTCTAATGGTCTTGTATGCATCTCTCTTACACATGCTACTTACAATACTGATTTTTTAGTCGTTAATCCCTCTACTCGCGAGGTGAAAGAACTAATCAATCTTCGATATCGTGTTCGTGTATATGCGTCAGGTTTTGGCTATGACTCATCTATAGATGATTTCAAGGTCGTAATAGGACACCGATACAATCCTAATGACTTACTTGAGCTTGACGTGTTAGAATTGAAGAAAAACATTTGGAGATCAGTTGATATAAAATGGCCTTTTGAACCTAAATATTTGGGGGTGAGTGGTGTCCTATGCAATGGGTCGCTTCACTGGTTGCATCGAGATATACATAACGAGTTTGTAATTGATTCTTTTGATTTATCCACAGAGGTTTTTAAAGATACCCCGCTACCAAAATTGGATGATGATGATTGGCATTTGGGGACTATGAAAGACAGTCTATGCCTTTTCTTAAAGGAAAACGATGGAAATGTGATATGGGTAATGAGAAACGACCAAGTGTCTTGGGAACGGAAGTTACTGCCATCTGAAACAGATACAAAGTCATCCTGAATTACAATATTTACATATCGCTGTTAGAAGAAGGTTCAGGTGCTCCAGTATTGGTGCAAAGCATTGACCAACCCCAGAGTCAGAGTGACGAGAGTGACGAGTGTGGCGAGAGTGACGAGTGTGGCGAGAGTGACGAGAGTGGCCAGAGTGAACAGAGGCATATCGAGTTATCTACATTTTCGGAATACAACTATAATTATAATGAGCATACATTCGTGAAGAGCCTTGTATCTCCCCATGGCGGTGACAGAGACAATGGCGGACCGTTTAGTTTCAGGAGAAACAATATTGTGGTAACTTAAGTTACACCGTAAAGTAGCAAAAAAAATATTGACGCTATGAGAAATGTCTTTGTTCCTTTTATTTGTTTTACGATTTTCATATCAAAAATTTAATCCATGCATAATTCTGTTGATCCATTTTTCTTCCATTTGTTTACCCTGGCTGAGCTCGGTTTGTCGGTTTTTTTAACACCCCTACAATTAATAAGGGTTTTAGAATTGTTCATTAGTTTATTTGTTCGAAACCGGCACCTTTTGTTTTGTTCGAAAATTGAGGTGGGAAATTATGTTGCTTTTAGTTTGTTCGTTGGATTATGTTTATCAGTGTTTGGAAGCACTGTACATGACTGATCCACGGGCTTTAAACCCACAACCACAAAGACTCAAACCAGGTAAAGCCCTCCCTTCGATTATTGATATATTGTATTGTTCTTGGTTTGGAACTGTGCGACTTTAGTTCTGTTGAGTGTTTGTTTTGACTAATTGTATAACGGAATCAGTATCATCACTATGCTAAGATACACGAATATTACAGTATAAAGAAGAACCACTTAGTGCGTATCCTTGTTTTTACATACAATTTTTTTTAGTTCAATTGATGTTTTGTTTGCCGATAGTTTGAATATACCCCTTATGGTAGATTATCCTTGTTTGACGGATTGTAACTTTACTATTTGTGTCTACCATTATTCTCTCGAAGGTTTTACCATTATCTTGGTAGATGCTCAACAAGCACAAGACAATGCAAATAAGGTTATTCAGTCGAGCAAGAGACTATTAATATAAGGTATATGTGGCAATGGCTTGAAATGCACTGATCTCATTATAAATTATAAAGTACGGAGTAATATTTAACAAATGCACTGATGTGAATGTTTTAAGGTTTAACTCGTTTCATTGCAATATCATTTCTAATCACCTGGAAAATGAGATCATCCGATGCATGTGAAAGGCGTGTAGTGAACTCTGTTGGAAGGTTAGGTACGGTAGAAAGTAGATAAAGATGAGTTCATTGGAAGAGACTTAGTTACAACATGCATCATCGTTACAGCGTCCTGATGTACGGAATAACGCAATGGCAGACAAGAGGTTTCTAGACACTGATGGACAGTGGGTTCTGAACACATTTCTCAAAATGACAAGGTACTTCCGCAAGAAATTCATGTGACTTTTTCAGCTTCAGGAGATTATATGCATACCGGCCAGTCTTAGTTTTATTGAGATTATATTGAGACATTTTCATCATTGTTTTCGTCTTTTATGTTATGATCGAATAAAATAGTATACAGATCAAATCTCTGCGTGTTTCTTATTTTAGATAATTCACCTTGTCTTCATAACTAAATAGTACACAAATCGAACGTCTGCATCTGTTTTAGTTGTGAAACATGTTTCCAGTGTCACTAGTCTACTGATAACTTGATAGAGCGAGAAGAAAAACCCTACTCATATGTGTTATGTTTATCCTAGCTTTCGTACTTGGTACATGTGGGCCGGCAATATTGTTTAGCGTTTTAAAGCTGTTTGCATAAGCTTATTTAGATCATATCCTGAGTTTTTCAGAGAGAAATAAGTAAAGCTTAAGCCTTTTGTTGTGCTTTTGGGGACAAGTTTCATTCATTGTGGTTTTGTATATTGCAAAAGTTATACATTTTGGCCCAGCTTGTCCAAGTAGTGGGAACTTATATAAGCTACACTTGCAGTCGTTTGAGTCGTACTACTGACCAAGCTATCTACGATTGATTTTTACGTTTAACATGTAAGTCAATTATAGTCTTCATCTCTGACTGGAATGTTGTTATAGTTTTACACATCTGATCTGCCTGACATTTCCTTTACACATCTCTGACTGGAATGTTGTTATAGCAATTGCGAGGATTATCTATGGTATGCCAGCATTCATGTTTGTTTTTAGTTGTTAAACATTTATTTATGAAATAAATGATGTCGGACTATAAGAGCATATTTTGGAGAGATGATCCATCCTTCGACTTAGGACAACGCGGTTTAATATGAATTCCAACGTCATTGAATAATGATTGCGACTATATGTTACAACTTATGGGTCGAGTATTAATGTATCAAACTTTTTCAAGAATGGAACGAGCAAAGATTGGAATGACTTGCTACCTTATTAATAGCGGAAAAGCAAAATAAGATAAAATCTATTAGTTCGCAATTTTGGACAATAACATGTTTGTTTTTTTGCATCTGATATTTCAACGAAGTCGAACGGAATATTTAAGTCGGTCAAAAAATAACCAACCTATATTGATTTTTGATAGCAAACCCGAACATCTTAGGTGCCTAGCCGGAAGATCAAGAACACATCAGCCTCTTTAAGATGAAAGATGTGACGTAAGTTTACTGTGGCGATCCATGTATTAAGAGTTGTGAAAATAGGCTACTGTTTCAACCCCCCGTCACACTAGAGAATGAGAAATCGAAACAAGGTCTTTGGTAGCTAGGTTTATACAATAAAGCTTAACAAATTTCATTGTCAAATCCATTTCAATCTAAACTCAAAAGTTCCTTTTTTGCCTTCTGCTTTCAAAATGCTGTAACCATTCACGCTCTCACTCTTACGGAATTTCCTTATGTCATCCATAATAATTTCTTTAGAATCAGCATCTTGTAAAAACACTGTAATGTCGAGGTACCCGTTGGCAGGTACAGCCAACGTGGATTTCTGCAGCGGCAGCTCTTGCTCTGGTTTGTATCCGATAAACGTTGTTGGGTCTGCGTCAAAGACTATTGCGTTATACTGCCCGAGTATACCATTACCTCTGAGAACATCATCTCCATAACAAGCCACAATCGAGCCCCGTACTCGTATAGGTTTAATGTGATTAAACCTCAACTCCATTGTAGTATCAACCGCGTCTTTTATTACCACAAAATCCACAAGTGTACAGCCATCTTCACCATCAAACCTAAGTGTGCCACACATCGCGTCTGAATTCCCATCCCAAAATTCCGTGAGGTCACGAGTAGCCTTGCAATTGCACACTAAATAGGTCTGGTCATTCTTCTCGCTTGTAGCTATAACCAGCACTGAAGCTTCAATGGATGATGACACAGGAATGGAATGAAGACAACTTGGGTTTCCTAATGGGATATATGAACCATTGCGAATGTCTATTGGATCAAGCCAATCGCGCTTCAAATAAGATACATAACAATCATCCTGCTCATTCTGACACACCCACTCGTTTGCTGCCAAATATGTATCTACAACTGCAACTGACCCACAGACAGTGCCTTTGTCAAAATCGGAATTTGACACACTGACGTTCATCGAAAGGATCTCCAATCGAGAATTCAGATGATCCCCATTCCTGATGAAAATCAAAACACGTCATTATACTAAAACCAAAACATTAAAACGTAACATTAATTCTTGAATAGTTAATAGAGAGGATCAAGAAATTTTTCTAAAGTTGTCATGTACTCTAACCTTAAAAAGATTTAACTACTATATTAACGCCCAAAGAATAATTATATTCAATCTGCAAACACGAAGTTACCTAGCATCAGCTTCAGAAATGGCCCTCGCTTTTTTAGGGTAGTTACATGATTCGAATCTGCATGTCCTGTCCAATGACTACAAAAAAAATACGTTTAGAACTGGTTATACAACGTGGAATTGTGACCACATTGTTTTTCGTATACCAATTCAATTGTTTGGTATTGAGACCGAGACCAACTTAAAATTAAGAACATAAACCCAAAAACGTAAATAGTAAATATGGTAATGAGACCCAAACGAACTTAAATTTAAGACCATACACCCAAAAATTTAAATAAGCCTTAACTACCGCCTTTCACAAAAATTGGTCCCGCATAACCCAAAAACTGAATTAAAAGAATCTGCAAGATAAAAGCTTACCGGAGCGATCCCCAAAAGGTCAAAGCATTTCTTCATTACCACTTCGGTTGCCTTACACAGCCCTAACATGTTCTTGCTATGCGGAACCTACGAAATAATTTAATAATCACAATCTAATTATTAGAAAGATCAACTTAGTTTAAGGAAATCAAACGTTCAACTGAATATTGTATGAAAAAATAGCATTCAAAAGATTTGTAATTTTTGTAAATTTAACTTAAATTCAATATTTATCAGAAAAAAAAGCATACTGAAGTATTTATACCTCGCGGTAGTAACAGGTAAATAACTTTGATAGATTCCAGAGGTATTCACATACAGTATGTGGCAACAAAGTTGCACAAGCCCTAAAAATAACCTGGAAAAGAAAGTTAGATTATCAATAGAGCCGATATAATTGATATTAATCAAATTCGGAAAATCTAGAAAACAAAACATTCACTTCATTATTTCATCTGCATTTGTGAAATGTCTAAAGAAGCATAAAACTTTGTTATGATATTCGTCTTACCTCAGTAAACCCCATCAAAAGTAATCCCAACTCGCGTTCCTTCCCAGCCAGCGCCTTTAAGGCCAAGAACAAGAAAGCAATTGGTAAACTGGGACCCAAGATGAGAAAGATGCAGAAACAGTGGAAGGAAATGAAAGTCATACCTTTAAATTAAACGAGTTTCCACTGGGCGATTTCTTTATAAGTGAACGCACTAAATCTCGTGTCTTTAGTAGAGATACAAACGTATTTCCCTATTTATGAGATGATTAAAGATTTAAATTAATGAGCAACTGAAAATACAATAGCATAGCAACACCAGATCACAAGAATACCTCTGTATCATCAACATCCTCAAAATTGAACGTGCATTCAGCCAATCTATGGCTTTTTAAACAAGTAAATCTGTTAAGAACACAGAACACAACTATAATTATCAATAAATACGAAACCAAAAAGTAGGCTATCTCTTTTATGAAAGAAAGATTACATTGTTGAACTCGATCATTATATAAAAAATTTGTAAGCATAAATCTGATTACAGCAAATGGATAAGAAAATAACAATTACCACTCTACTCAGATTATGGATGACAATCAAATACAATAAGGTTAAAAATTAAGATAAAAGCATGAAAAACTTACTTGAGCGCACACTCAAAAGATGCTTCGATAGTATACCCGGCATCTACGCCTGATAAAAAGAAAATTTGTGAAATCTAGCTTATGTTAAATCAAACCGGTTTAAGCTTATGTTAAATCACGGTTTAAGGGATATAATATTTTGTAGGTATGTAACAGGACAAAAAGGTCGGAAGCTAGATTTCTTATTCAATGAAGTTATAAGTAAAGATAAAAATACAGAATAAACGAGCATTAACTATACCTAGTCTTTGAAGAGATCGAGCCTCTAGCTTATATCTAGACCACAAACGAGACAACTCTTGTTGTTGGCCACTAAATGTTCGGAACCCACAACAAGTTGGTGTATCTTTAACTTTCCACTCATTTGGGAGCCACCCTTCTTTAGCAGCAGCCTGGAAAATAAAAAAAGTAATTCAATGTGTGCACCTTCAACTTAAAACATGTTATCAGTTATGCTGCTTTGTAAAAGTTACGTACAGTAAGACATTCTTCAATGTACTCTCTTAGTCGGTGAGGCGTTATATATACCATCCAATCTGGTTTTTGATTTTGAACTGCATACCTACATATGTTGCAACGACATTAGGGAAGATATGCTGGACTAAATCCAGTTCGCAGAAAATACTGACAAGTGACAACGTAATAGATAAAACTTCAAATAAGTACCACAAAGTTGCGAGATCAGTATACACATCGCTTGACGGTCCATTCAAAAGAATGAGAGAAGTTTGATGTCTGTTACTTACAATCTTCCCTTCTTTTTCAGTAAAATGTTCTCGTACCTTTTTCAGAGACTGCAAAATATGTGTATCTGTATTGAGTATATGTAACAATTAAAATATACAATAAACATTCAAAATAAGTGTGTGATACAAAATCACGTATACCGAATCATCAAAATGTCCGTTTCCGACACCTGCTCCCGAATATAAAAACATCTCAACAAAGGCATCTTTAATATACATAGCTCGAACCATATCAGCATTCTCTGGAGCTGTAGCTATAGTGTTTGTCGGGAAGACAAAGAGTGCTCTTTTGCATGATAATGTTGGTGCCCATGTGTCGATGCCATCATTGAGCATATTCTCTATTCTCTACAAAGAAAAGGTGTGACAAGAGTTTAAGTGATAATTTTTAAGTGTGTTTTAAAAAAGAGTTCGGGAAAGAGAGAAAAAAATACCTCAGCCATCCATCGCTCCTCCAATCTGAAAGTGAAAATACCAGCATCTTGTAGGATGAGTCTTTTTATCATTTCAGATTTCTGAGACTCAAACTTTTTCATGATTTCGAATTTTTTCTTTATTTCCTACAATAATAAAATATCAGATTGAAACAAAGATATAATATATAACTCAACATAATTAAAAGAGAAAACGATGCTTCACCATTGCAATGTGCGTTGGTCCTTTTCTATAAAAAAGACGTCGGTTCTTTTTTCTTAACTTGTGGCATATATTCAAGACACCAAAGCTGTAATAAGTACCAAGCAAAAGTTTCTCAGACATCCAAAAGGAAATACTCGAATACCATAACCAAAAAAAAAGTAAATGTCATACCACACGTAGTCACCATGTTTACTAGCTTCCCCTTTCAAAGGTTCAAAGATGGCATTGTCCCCTAATCCCGTGTAACAACGTGACATGACTTCATTTAGCAGATTTTTAATTTCAAGATGAGGCATCCACCTATCATACTTCTATATTAACAAAAAAACAAGTGAAAATTTATAAACACTCAAAAGAAAATAAAAATGATTATGTGTACATTAATAATGAAAGACTTACATGGTTTGATGAGGCGGTGTAGGTTTCCGTTTCCATCGTTAAAGTAGACAATTATCTGGTAACAATTGTAGTTATTAAACATCTTATGTAACCTAGCCAGAGGCGGAGCCCGATTATAAAGTAATCGGGTGCACAAAATTTTTAATACGAATATCTCTATAATACATAATTTTGAGACCGAGTTCATTTTGAAAAAATAGAGATTTTTAGCAAATATATACAATACACGACAAAATTTCATCGGTTCTCGTTCATCCCCGGAACCCCAGCTCCGCCCCTGAACCTAGCTATCTCATAAGAAAAACCCTAGATAACCAAATTGATATCATTGTACAAATAAATTATATTTAATTCGTTAATTAGTTTCGTTTTCATCATACATACAAATAAAATACTGTATCTACAATTATGAGACGTGATCAATTTACATTTAGTACTATTTAGATATTCACATAATTTTAATGTTCAACGTTATACTGTTTATGCATTCATTAGTTTAATGTTTCACTGTTATTGTTGATTTAATAAGATTAGATTAATCATGAATCAATAAAAAGAATAAAAAGGTTTACCTGTTAATTAGGGTTTCTTGCTTGAGGGAATGATAGTTTATGAAATGATTAGCAGAATTGGTTATAATGTTATATTTTAGGGGTGCAACGAGTCAAGCTTTTATCAAGTTATTCGAGCTCGAGTTCAAGCTCGGCTCGATCGAGCCGAGCTTTTATCGAATCCAAGCCCGAGCTCAAGCCCAATAGTATGTCTCAAAATATATAATGAGCCGAGCTCGAGCTTTTGATAGCTTGGCTCGATCCCATATCGAGCTTTTCAAGACTTAGTATAAATATATTTTCATATAAGCAAGTAAACGTTGATTTGAGTATTAACCTTATTATAAAGAGTAACTATATAAAAAATTAGGTCGTTATCATAGTTTACTACAAACATAAAATTTGTGGTGGTGTGTAAACGATAGTGATATATTTGTTTCGTATATATAATTTCGAGCTTTTTAAGCTCAAGCTTTGCCCGATTCTTAATCGAGCCAAGCTCAAGCCTTAAAGGTAAAAGCTCGACGAGCTATCGAGCCGAACTTGAGCCCACTATTTATGTTTCGAGCCGAGCCCGAGCACCGACTAAAACTGCAGCGGACCAAAAGCCAATGTGGCCTAAAATACCGATGATTAGATTCAAATCTGTACGTACAGTTTGGTTCGTCAATCGTCCGGTCCACCAAAACATAATTTCGAGTTGTACGTCTGACTGAATTGGAACGTATCGAAGACCGAGTATGATTAAAGATTTTGATCGAGTAACAAATCGAAATATACTTGGTTCACCGTCTAATGCTAAGCGCTAGTTATACGTTTAAGACATATCACATAAATAACTTGAACAAATAAAGGAATGATCATCCGAGTAATAATATGAAGTATAGTATTTTTACGAGTCCCTTGCTCCTTAACCAAAGTATGTTGACCAATTAAAGTGGGTCGGCTTGTTGAATTTGGTGGCCATGTGCTGTAATAACAAATATGTCGTGCAAGGATTGTATATCCCTATAAATAACTCCTTCAGAAATCTCTCTCTATTCCTTTTCCATCTCATCAAAAATCTCAAATCTCCATTTTAGTTTATAACAAAATGAATGTTTATGGCAAACCCTATGCATATGCAAAGATGGAAATGGAAGATCCAGAAGAGATGAAGAGCCGAAAGGCACAATTCTTGATCTATAAATCATTGGAAAAGGCTGATGACTCCATCAAAAGAAGCCGAAAAAAATCTTGGTTGAATGTAAGGATATTTAAGTTGAAGGTTAAGTTTGGAAGGAAGATGAAGAAGTTGAAGAAAAGCTTATTGGTGGTAAGCAAATGTGGTGCTGCAAGAGTTGGTGTTCTTCAATGGAAACATTTGTTTTTTGCAAGAAAAGCAATGCTCAAGATCCCAACTCTATTTTCTACAATTCAATAAGCATATCATGCTCATTTCATCAAAGTTTTGACTTCTTTTCCTTATGTTTATTGCAATCTGAGATCACTCTTATGTTGACATGTGTCCATTGACAAAATATTTTGTTAAATTATCTTTATAATCATATGCAAAAATACCCTTTATAATTTTTTTATCTATATTCTCGTTCTTTCTCTTTTTCTTCTTTCTTCTCCGGGTCCAGGTTATGCTTAAAGCATTATGAACGATTGTTGTTTCAATTATAAACAAATATACGTACGCGATACGGCACTAATATGTACACTACTGCGTTACGTATTATTTTAGAACAAAATATCAAATGATATTTTGAATGTCAATTTAAATTATACTGTAAGACCAAACAGAATGGTCATGGTGTGGGTGGGCGTTGCCCGGCGTTGGCCGGCGTGACCACAACGTTTCAAGCTGCGTGAACCACGGCGTGGCCACAGCCACTCGCGTGGAACCTGTTATAAAAGAATTCACTTTTCCCCCTTGCCACACTTTTGGATTCAAACCTTTGTTTTTCACTATTATCAAAAACCACCCCCAACGGCTATATTACCGTTGGGATTCAAATTTTTTCAATGTTTTTTTAAAAAAGATTATAACGGCAAGTTTTTTGAAACCCTTTATATATACAAACCTATCTTCATTATAACTTTACACAAATTTTACACACACAAAAAAATAATGGAGTACCGACCTTCTGCGTTTGACATTGATGATGAAATCGACATTGATATGTTGGTTACCGCGTATAATTATTATAATTGCAAGAACAAGAAAACAAACCCCGGCTCACCTGAAATGTTATTAAACGTGATCTTGAGAATGCCGAAGTTCGTTTGAGGGCGGATAACTTTGACGAGCCTTGTAAGTATCTGTTACACATTTTTCCTAAAAGATATCGTATGAGTCAAACATTATTTTTAAAAATTGTCCATGATATTGAAAATTATATTGCGGACCCTCTTCCAAAACACTTTGATTACTTTAGAGTTCGGCCCGATGCTACCGGTCGAATGGGTGCAAGTGTTATTCTGAAATGCACAGCCGTCATACGCCAACTGGCATACGGCAGCGTGCCTGACCAGTTTGATGTATACTTGCAATTGGTCGAACGTATTCTTTCTGAAAGTTTGTTTATCTTTAATATGTGTATTATGGATTTGTACATGAACAAATATTTGAGAAAAGCAACTCTTGAGGACGTTCATAAAATTTATGCGAGGCATAACAATGTTCATGATTTCCCGGGAATGCTTGGAAGCATTGATTGTATGCACTGGAAATGGAGAAATTATCCAGTATCATGGCAGGGACAATACGGGAGAGATGATAAAAAAAATACCCAACAATTATGCTTGAAGCAATTGCTTCTCAAGATTTGTGGTTTTGGCATGCGTTTTTTGGTGTAGCGGGTGCAAATAATGATATAAACGTTTTAGATGTTTCTTCATTATTTGACGACCTTCTTAATGACGTAGCACATGTAGCTCCGTTTAGAGTAAATGGGATTATGTTTCAGAACGGGTATTACATAGCCGACGGTATTACCCACAGTGGGCTAGTTTGGTGAAATCGTTATCGGTTACAAGTCAACCCAAAAACATTAATTTTAAACGGAAACAATAAGGAGCAAGAAAGGATGTCGAACGTGCTTTTGGTGTTCTTCAAGGTCGTTGGGGAATATTACGTCAACCGGCTCGATCATACAGAGTAACCACCATCAATAGAGTCATGTATACTTGCATCATATTGCATAACATGATTTTAGAAGATCAAAAGATGGCGATTGGTCAAGAACATGAAGCCGAATTTCGTATTGATGATTCAAATGATTTGTTTGTTAATCCATCGGCAATAATGCAATGTCGTTGGATAGATACATAACACCAACCGTACCAAAACAAAAGAGTTACGGGATAAAAATGAACATCTTTCACTTCAACGACACCTTATGGAACACCTTTGGGCACGACGGTTATAAAATGAAGATGAAGAAATGGAGGATTAGTATTTTTACTTTATGTCATTTATATTTTTTAATTAAGTATGTTAGGATTTAATTTATGATGTAAAGTTTTTTATTTGGATGAATAAAGTAAATTAGGATTTGAATAATTAATTTCTGAGGGTAGATTATTAAAATAATTAGAAAATTTGGTGTGATTGTGTGGAAATGGTGTGATAATAAGATGTGTTTTTTTGTGGATGTAGAAGTGAAAAAGCTCTCTAACGTTTAAAGACTTTTGAAGTCCAAGACATATGAATTGTTCAAATCATTTATGTAGCACAATTTATTACTAGGAAGTGGGGTTGTGGGCTCTTAGTAACTTTATCATCAAATAACAATACTATAAAATATGGGCTTTTCCAATGGAGAACATCAGATTTTGTGGCCCTAGGTGAAAGAGGGCCCTATGCCATTGCACAGGCTGCACACGCACCTTGAGCCGGCCTTAGGTTTTTTAGTTCCTTAGCGCCATTTTTTCTATTGGTTAAATCACTTTACAAAAGGTAATGTCATACCTATTTTCTAAGTTGTACACTTGTATGTGACTACGTGAGTTGTCTTGATTTATTTATGAATTTAGAGTGCGCGTGCGGTGATATGTGAGAACCAAAATTCAAGTGTCCTTCGAGACATTTGCGAGAAGGTGAAAAGTTATCGTTCTCTGTCATGGCCATAGCCCTTAATTGATACATTTTGTGAAATACTAGTAGCTGGTAAATTTCTATAAAATTAAAGTGTAAAGTGCAGTGATATCTGTTAGTTTTAACTTATGAATGATATTAATGTGTTTGCTAGATAATCAAAATCATACAATCATCATTACAAGATACTAACTAACTTACCATTATAGGTCTTCCTCATTTAGCCTTGAAATCCCTGACCAATATAGACATATGTTTATACTCCAGCTTGGTGTTCGTAGAGTCTTTGGTGGTGTATGTTTTGGAGATTTCTAAAGAGATTTTCACTGTCCATGATGCATGTTTCCAACCGTCCAAAACATCTTTTTGTCAAGATTTTGGGACATAACTATGCTTCGGTTTCATATGCTCCCTATGGCCTATATTGGCGTGCAATACGAAAGATCATCTCATTAGAGTATCTATCTCAAGAAACTTAAGGGTGTTCTAATGCTTGAGCTAGAAAACGCTATCAATTGTATTTACGAGCTTTTAATAGATAAGTGTGAAAAATATAAAACCAGTTTGAGTAAAACCAAGAATACCAGATATTAAAAAGATCTTTATTACAAATAGTCCCCAAACGGATGCTATCCAACAAATACAGAAGAATATATAATCCCCAAACGGATGATATACTGATGACATATAGTCTCCAGCCGGGTCATGAACCCGGCCTGCGGGTACTACCCGCATCCGGCCCATTACTGATGGGTGGGATTAATGTCATTTAAGCTTATGGGCTTAGATGAACAGTAACCGCACACATGTGTGCGACCCACGGCCTCGCATGGCCGGTACAGGGTTAGACATAATCATACTCTTACTATGATTGGGATTTACCCCAAAGAAGAGGATATTCACTCACCATAATTAGAAGATAACAATCAATCTAATCACCATAATTAGAAGATAACAATCAATCTAATTCTAGTACTTATCCTTGCCTTGGGGCCGAAGCATCAGTGACAGCCCATTAGGGTTTCACTGCCTATATAAGGAACCCCCAAGGGTTCCACAAAGGTATTACATTCTTCATACTCTCAACTCATCCGATTCCATAACCCTAACCGATTACTTACTCTCACGCTGGAGTCTAATCGTGGGATACATTCCCACGGTAAGCCTAACGCGTGTTGTTTTAGTGTGCAGGATCCCAACCAGATATTTCACTTGGTGCAGGAGCCGGAGTCCAGCCAACCCGAATTAAGCCTAATTCGGGTCTAGCAAGGATCACCCAACTTCTGTATCAACAAGTTGGCGCCATCCGTTGGACCAATACACTAAGATAGAGAAATCTCATCTCAATTTCTCTCAATGACAAAAGGACATCCGCAAGGAAACCCTAGGAACACAAATCTTGTGAATCGGAAGTCCACAGGGGACGGGATACTCATTCCCACTCAGTCCCCCGGCAACCAAACAGGTGGACCAAATAACCGGAGCGTTTTTTAGTCCATGGGTGGAGTAGGCACGTCCGCTATCACCCCACCACCAACCTCGACCTTGGACAACCCTGATCCAGGGAGCGCGCCTAAGCCCCCTAATAAGGAGCCGCGCAGGCCATCATCCGAGGAAGAAGTGGAGGTCGAACCACTTAGTAAGGAAGATCTCACTCAAGTTCTCACGCAGAACTTTGAGAGGATCGTTCCAAGAATCGCATCCAGATTGAACCTAGGGAGGAACCTCCAATCTAGGCTCAACTTTGGCAGTGCCGGACCCGGCACCTCTCCTCAAACTCAAAGGAAGCGAAGGGCACGACCCCATGAACGAAACCTCTTTGAGGAAACCCCCCAACCAAGGAATGTGTTCGAACGCATAGGGGATCGCATTATGCAGGAACTACTACAATCCCGCGAGGAGGGAGAAAGGTCCGACGATTCAGCCGAACGACCAGATCTGGAGCTAACCAGAACTAATCGCCGCACAAGCGTGTGGGACAGGATGAATACCGGGAAGAAGGCTCCTAGATCTTCTCACAAGAGCGATCCTCAACCAAAGAATGGGGCATCGCCCCCTTCTCCCGGTCCATCAGGAGAGGATTCGGACGACCATCCACCCAAGCGTCGCCGACCCAGGCGTACTCCTCCACCGCCACCAGACAATGAAGAGTACTACGGCGGCCCCTATTATCGCGAGGCGGAAGCAGAAGATCTCTCCCGCCCATGGTGTGATCCTAATCTCACCCGTCCATGGGCTGATCCTAGGGAAGATCCTTTTACCCTCCGCATACGGAATTACTCCAAGGATACAAAGCGTCGCATGCCGGCGTACGTCAAGACCTATGATGGGACTGGTGATCCGGATGATCACCTAAATATATTTGACACGTAGGCGAAAATTAAACGATGACCCATGCCTATATGGTGCCAAATGTTCAATTCAACCTTGATCAGCAATGCTCGTGATTGGTTTGAGGGACTTCCTCCCCGAAGCATTGACAGCTTCACTAAACTGCGTACCGCATTCAAAAACAATTATACTCAGCGAAAGAAGTATAATAGGGACCCAGTCTCATTGGCAACCGTCAAGCAACGGCCTGGAGAATCTACGGAGACCTTCACCGAACGCTTCAATGACGAGTGCACGCGCACAAAGACTATGCCGGAACTTCTAAAAAATTCCGATTATATGCACGCCATAACAGACAGGGAATTAATCAGACGTCTGAATGACAAGCGACTAGAGAAGTATGACGACCTTATGAAAAGGGTCAGGAACTTCATAGAGGGGGAAACCGCGATAGTCGCGGCCTACCCTTCAAAAGGAAATAGCTATCGATCGAACGACCACTCCAGGAGACAGTCGGGTGGTCAAAGCAACCAGGGAAGTGGGAGGAGCTCGGACTACAAGAGCCAAAACAAAGGAGGGCGGTCAGAGGACAAATTTACCCCTCTAAAGATGTCCTACCGGGAGATCTTGCTAACAGAAGGGGCCAACTTCCCGAGACCTCCCCCAATGACGACTCTGGTGGGCCGTCGTCAAGGAAATCGCTTTTGCGAATTCCACAACGACAAGGGCCACGCCACGAGGAATGTATCCAGCTCAAGAAGCACATTGAGTCACTGATCAAGTCAGGCAAACTCAAACATTTGGTCAAGGATTGGAAGGACGGAAAGGACAACAAGAAGTATGACAAGAAGGATCCCTAAAAGGACAAACCTTCAACTATATACATGATCCAATCTAGGCAGCACCGCACAAGGCAGAAAATTAGTCAAAAGTTTTCACACGGCAGAGAAATCTCATTCCCTCCCATCACGGCAAGTGATGTAGCCGATGCACCTCTCATGATTGAGATAAGCATTGGAACACACAATGTCCGCCGTATGTATGTGGATGGAGGGCCATCAGCAGAAGTACTATACGAACACTATTTCGTACAGTTACGACCAGAAATAAGAAGCCAATTAGTACCAGCCACGTCGCCGCTCATCGGCTTTAGTGGAGACACCATCTGGCCAATAGGACAGCTGCGTCTGCTTGTAACCATTGGGAATGAAGAGCATTCCACCACGTCGTGGATGAACTTTATGGTGATACGCTCACACTCTCCATACAATGGGATCATAGGCATACCAGGTATCCTGGCCATACGGTCAGTACCATCCACAGCTCACGGAATGATTAAATTCCCTATGGAAGGAGGAATTGTCACTATCTATAACACAATCATACCAGCATCCTAATGTCATGCCGTGACAACACCGGTTCCACCTGTTACCCCCAAGGATGGATCACCACCTCCCAATTGGAAGGTGGCAATCCATCCTGATTATCCGGAACAAGAGGTATCCATAGGGGGAACACTCTCGGATAGCGGCAAGAGGGCCATGTGCTTTCTCCTAAAATCAAACTTAGATGTATTCGCATGGGAGCCCAAGCATATGACGGGCGTACCGCGTGCGATAGCAGAACATAAGCTCCAAATCCGCCAGGGATATCCTCCCGTTAAGCAAAAGAAGCGCGGTCAGGCACCAGAACGCAGCCAAGTAATATTGGATGAAGTACGAAAATTGGTGGATGTAGGTATCATGCGCGAGGTATACTACCACGAGTGGTTATCCAACCCGGTCATGGTCAAGAAGCATGATGGGAGCTAGCGCATGTGCGTGGACTTCACGGATCTGAACAAAGCCTGTTCATAGGACTGTTATCCGTTACCGGAGATTGATTGGAAGGTGGAATCCCTATGTGGATATCCCTTTAAGTGCTTCTTAGACGCATACAAAGGATACCACCAGATCTAGATGGCGGAAGAGGACGCAGAGAAGACGGCGTTCCATACTAGTCAAGGCGTATACTATTATACAAAAATGCCATTCGGACTAAAGAACGCCGGGGCAACATACCAGCGGCTTGTTGACAAAGCCTTCGACTCACGGATAGGCCGCAATCTTGAGGTCTATGTTGATGATTTAGTCATCAAAAGTCATACGAAGGATGCACTTCTCCGTGACGTCCAAGAGACGTTTGACACATTGAGGAGGATTAATATGAAATTGAATCCAAAGAAATGCACGTTTGGGGCAATATATGATTGATCCAAATGGCATCAAGCCTTTCCTGGAAAAGACGGACGCGGTAATACAGTTACCATCTCCCCAGACACGAAAAGAGGTACAATCATTAAATGGGAAGTTGGCCAGGCTAAACAGGTTCTTGTCGAAGTCCGCGGAGAAGTCACTCCCCTATTCAAAACACTCAAGAAGTGCATCAAGAAGGGAGATTTCCGGTGGACAAAGGAAGGGGAGGAAGCTTTTGGTCAGCTCAAGCAACACCTCACAGCTCTTCCCATGCTAGTGGCCCCCCGACCCAAGGAGGAGCTCATCATGTATCTGTCGGCCACACATGGAGCAATAAGTGCGGTACTCATGACGGATAGGGACACAGTCCAAACTCTGGTCTACTTCATAAGTAGAACACTACAAGGGCCGGAGTTGAATTATTCTTCTATGGAGAAATTGGTTTTGGCATTAGTGTTTTCCACGAAACGGTTACGCCGATACTTTCAGGCGCACCCAATTGTGGTTATTACTGATCAACCAATAAAACAAGTCATCTCCAGACCAAACGTGGCCGGTAGGCTACAGAAGTGGAGCATTCTGTTGGGAGAGCATAACATCTCTTATAGACCACGGACAGCTGTTAAAGGCCAAATCTTGGCAGATTTCTTGATAGAGAAGCCGGACGAGGATGGACCGGTCGTACAACGAGAGGAAACTCCAGCAGAACCATGGGTATTATTTACGGACGGATCCTCGTGCACGGATGGATCAGGAGATGATCTCATCCTTACGAATCCGGAAGGAATGGAGTTTACATACGCCCTGCGCTTTGAGTTCACAGCCACCAATAATGAGGCAGAATATGAGACGTTGATTGCGGGTTTAAATATCGCCGCTAGAATGGGAGTCCACAACCTTGAGGCCTACGTGGACTCACGGCTTGTCGCGAACCACATTATAGGGGGTTACATAGCCAAGGAGGATAACATGGTTCGATACTTGGAGAAAGTCAAGTCACTCATCGCTGCTTTCAGCAAGTTTTCTATCAAACAGGTACCAAGAGGTGAAAACAAGAAGGCGGACGCTCTTATCAAGATCGCGTCTACAAGTTTCACCCACTTATCTAAGAAAGTCTTGGTAGAAATACTAAAGGAAAAGTCTATAATGGAAGGGGAAGTCGCAGCTATAGTTGAGGAAGATGGACCTACATGGATGACCCCGATCATCAACTATTTGACTAATGAAACCCTTCCGGATGAGGAAAAGGCGGCACAGCGTATCAGAAGGAAGTCGCGGCACTTCGAGCTTCGAGAAGGTATTCTTTACAAGCGCTCTTTCTTAACCGTGGTTGCGGTGTGTTGGTCCACGCCAGGCTACTTATGTGATCAGTGAGATACATGAAGGGTTATGCGGCATGCACGCGGGCCCCCAATCTGTAGTAGCTCGAGCTCTACGTACAGGATTTATTGGCCTACTATGCATAGGGATGCACGCGGCATGATTCGCAAATGCAGTGATTGCCAAGTGCACAGACCAGTACCACGACATCCGCAGCAGGAACTGACACCCATTATATCCCCATGGCCATTCTATAAATGGGGGATTGACATTGCAGGACCTTTCCCCGTAGTTGTAGGGGGAGTTAAGTTCTTGATTTTCGTAATGGACTACTTTACACGCTGGATAGAGGCTAAGGAAGTTAAATCCATCACAGGCAAACAAGTTAAAAAGTTTGTTCGGGAGAACATCGTGTGCCGTTGTGGCTTACCAGGAGAAATCATCTCGGACAACGGGAAGCAGTTCGCGGATAATCCATTCAAGGACTGGTGCGCAGCATTGAATATCACGCGGCGATTTGCATCTGTTAAACATCCGCAGACAAATGGTCTTGTGGAACGAGCAAATAGAAGCTTGGGTGAAGGCATCAAGGCACGCTTGGATGAACGAAGTGCTAAATGGGTAGATGAACTGCCACATGTTCTATGGGCACATAGGACTACGATCAAAACAGCCAATGGGGACACTCCATTTGCACTGGCCTACGGCACTGAAGCTGTTATACCAGCAGAAATCGGAATGCTGACCATCTGCACAGCGGAGGTTAATGATGTCACAAACGACGAGCAACTCCGGATTAATCTGGACTTGTTGGAGGAAAAAGAGAAATAGCGGCTATCAATGAGGCCAAGTCCAAGGCACGGATGAAGTCTTATTATGACGCTAAGGTTAAAGGTGTTTCTTTTCGACCGGGAGATTTTGTTTATCGTGCCAACGAGGCAAGTCAAGCGGAGAATACAGGAAAGCTGGGCCCCAAGTGGGAAGGACCGTATGAGGTTACGGAAGCCTTAGGACGGGGCGCGTACAAGTTGTGTGACATGGATGGCCGCGACCTGGAACGCACATGGAATATCTGCAATCTTAAAAGGTGCTATCTTTGAAAAGCTACGGCTTCCGCGTGGACACTTCGCTATATCTGGCTTCAA
Organism: Glebionis coronaria; assembly: GCA_025667525.1. Classification (NCBI taxonomy): domain Eukaryota; kingdom Viridiplantae; phylum Streptophyta; class Magnoliopsida; order Asterales; family Asteraceae; genus Glebionis; species Glebionis coronaria. The sequence continues at coordinate 607,926,909 of CM046879.1, forward strand.
TGAAGATCCATGTGTTCTCTTTGTTTTGTTTTTTTTTATGCTTTCTAGGTTCCCTTTGTTTTTTAGGATTTTCCCATTCTTGTCAAAACAAAAAACGTAAACGTTCTAATAAAATGTCGCGGTGCCTAGCTACCTCCACGGCTCGTTCTTGTGCAAATTATTGTCTTATTTTTTAGATTCTATGAATAAATTATTGTCGTATAGATTTAGTTGTTATTACTATAATGTGCTATCTCTTATTCATATGCATTCATTCAATACCGTACATGTACTATGCGCCTCCAGGCGGGGTAAGAGGATTAAGTGAACCTAATCATTCAACTTGTCGCATAAGAGGGATGTAATAAGTGTGAAAACACTTATCCTTTTACCACTTATTTCCAATAATAACAAGACCAAAACGTGTATTTTATGTCGTAAAAGTCGGAATTATGCGTGGTTTGTGTTTTTATTGTGTTTTAGGACCAAAAGATGAAAAAGGAAGAAAACACGGGCTTTTATCGAAGAAAACGAGAAAAGACGAAGTCAAAAGATCAAGAGTGCAAAAAGAACGAAAGTCCAAGGCCTATCGAAGAAAAAGTCTAAAGACGGAAGTTTAATGAAGTCAAAGAACTCAAGTCTAAATAAGTGAAGAATTTATAAGACGAGTTCAATTAATCCCGAGACGACGTCAAGAAAAATCTAAGAACTTAAAAGACGAAGAGCCGAGAAGAAAGAATGAGGAGGCAACACATGCACCTCCCCATTTTCCTATAAATACCCTCCTAAACACATTAGGAGGGGGTTAGCTAATTTTATTTTCTTTGTTTTAGTTTTCATTTTAGAGAGAGAAAGTGTTTAACTTTCTCTCACTAAAACTTCATCTTTTCTTTCAAGTTAAGCTTTATTTAATCTTTGTATTAGAGTTTCATTAATCAAAAGTTCAAGTTTAAGCTTTTAATCTTTTATTTCTTTCTACCTTTCTTTATTTTACTTTGTTCTTAATCCGAAAGTTCATCCTTGATCCGAATGGTTCTCAATTCGTGTTAATTTTGATGTTTCGTGATTAGAAGGTTGATCTTTCTATTCCTACATAAGCTCTCTTACGGTTTAAGTTATAAGCTCTTTGTGCTTATTGGCTTATTTCATGTTTTAGCCTATTGCTTTTCGGATTACTAAAAAGGTTTAGTCTTTTTAAAGTTTCTTTTATAAAGTCTATGATTTTCATGTTTCGAAAGTTGTCAATTTTAAGCTTATTGAGTTGTTTAAAGTTTGGATAAGTGAGCTGATTGTACGTGCTTATTGGAAATTTCAGCTTATCTCCATTTTCGGATTAAGTTTTGTGTTCATCGCAATTTGGGGATTTCAACATTCCGACGAGAAGCTTGTTTATATCGCAATAAACCTTAAGGGTTTTACTTTGCGATAGCTTGGTTTTTCACCTTATTCCGATCTGGGATTGCGATCGCTCATTGCGATCGCATATTCCGACGGGATTTAAGGTTGCCTTAAGTCGAAACGCTGCCCAAATTTTGTTAACAGCATTCCGATACTCTCATTCCGGTACTAGAACATTGCGACAGAATCATATTTTGACAGAAGAGGTTTTCATACATTCCGATCTGGACAACATTGCGATAGAATTGATTTTGTTACATTCCGATGGGTATTCAGACAGCAACTTTCCGGTAGCCTTGCATTCGATCATTCCGATAGTTTTAATTTCAGTTCATTCCGATAGAAAGGACTTGTTACATTCTGATAGTTTCAATTGTTAAGTTCTACAAAGTTTTTAAGTTTTTAATCATTTACTTTCTACTCAACGACAATTATTTGCTTTTAGTATAAAAATAGATAAACAAACAAACCAATTTCTTTTATCCACCAAGAACAATTGAGTCGCACTAATTAACGGTAATCAATTCGAAAAGACTTGGAACAACGAACTTTGATACTTAGTAAAAATCTTTGTATTAGGATGCAACCCCAGTGACGCGGATCATGTATCCTTACTAGACACCTTACTCACAAGACGTTGTGATAAGTTTCCATATGTTGCGCCCACGTAGTGTTTTGCATGGTAAATACGCACGCCGCACGTCTAGTAAAATATAGACTTGATTGTATTTTTGAGTAAGACGTGACATGTCATGCAACACAGGTATATGATATCTAAAAAAACAAACAAAATACACAAGTTTCAAATTCAAACCACAAAAATAGCCATGGTCATCACGGACTTGCTTAAATAAGTATAACAAGTTATCACAATAACATTAGTTCTAGCCGTGTACATACACGGACGAATGAAATGTTTACAATGTAAATTACAAAGGAGGTAGGAACTCTCCTATCTTTCTCTTCCCTTCTTCAATCAAGGTGCGGAGGACCTCCCCGTGAGCATTCTTTCCATCTTGTGATCTGATCATGTTCGCGTCCAGCGCCTCGGCCAGCAGCTTTCCACCTTTCATCGCCTTCGACACAGAGTCGTAGGTGGGCAGGGTCAGTTGGATAGGATCGGTGGTGAGCTTGGACATTATTACCCCATTGGGAGCATCCTTCAGCGACTCTAGCTCGTCTAGGAAGGAGTGCTGGATTTCCCCAAGGGCGGCCATTGATGCGGTCATCTTATCTTCGGCTAGAGGGTTGTGGTAGGCATGTTGGGTAATATCTTCTTTCTTGCTTATCAGCTCCGCAGCTTTGACCAGCCCCTCGTGCCTACCACGGTCAATATCGTCTGATACAACATCAGCAAAAGCCTGCAACAGGTAAGAAGCCTCCATTACCTTGCGCACGGCAAGCCGCATTCCCTGGCCAACCATCCATCTACGCCTAGCTATGGCTGTGAGCAAAAAAGGACACAACACTTCGGCGCAGTCCATTGCCATCCTGCTTAGTTCACCCTCAGCTACCGCAGCTTGCTCTTCCAAGGTAGTCCGCGCCTGGGTAAGTTCATCCTTTAGCGTATCGCGCTCCTGAGCAATATAAGGCTTGTACGATAACGGCTTTAGTGGCGGCTTCGGCTGCGGATACCTATACATGATACTTGGAGTTACTACAAAGACAACGTGGGTTTTTTGCGTGAACAAATAAGTGTTAATGTAAGCGTATACCTTCTCATTGGATGCAGCTAGGAGGGCCTCCAACTCAGCAATCCGTTCCTCACGTGCGTTGGCATGGTGGGCTTGTTCTTTGATAGTTGACTCTTCCACGACCAACGCTGCCTGCAAGGATGTGATAGTTTTCTCATGCTTATCCACCAGTTCTTCGCGGTGAGCTATCTTTCTATCAGCACGGCTCACGTTAGCCAGGGCTTTGATCAGACGGCGTCTTAGGGCCGCACCAACTGTCACCTGGTGTGCGGAGGATACATCAAACTGCTCCAACAGCGTCTCGTGCTCTAGTTCGTCCAAATCTTGCGCCAACGCTGGAGGAGTGATGTGTTCAATGAATTCAGTACACTCGGACTCCGCCTCCAACCTTGTTAAGCTGGACAAGTTCCAGGCTAGGCGAAGGCTGTTGTCGGGTCCCTCAGGACGTGGCTCCTCGGCATGAGTTACGAGAGGGGATGGAGGTCTCATTAATGTCACGGGTGAGGGTTCCCTTTCCACCTCCTTCTCTTGGGCTACTGTCGATGGGTCCGCCCTGTTATTAACACTTATTAGTTTTGTTTACGGATTATATCCTTTGGAGTATTAATGGGTACTTACGTAGTTCCAGTCACGGGTTCCGTGATGGTAGGATCCACGGCATTCACAAGGGTGGCCATCCAGACTTGCTCATCCACGCGCAGCGAAGGGTCGACCTGGGCCGTAGAGGCGCTGCTCCCTTCCTGGAACTTCGGATGGTCCTTCCTTAGCTTCTTTGAGGGAGCATTATGTACCCCCGCCCCATCCCCTAGGTTTTTTGCTACCTTCCTGGTAGTCTTCCGTTTCCTAGATTTGGGTTTTGATGACTACAGGGACCCAGAAGCTTGTATTGTTTCTTCATCATCACCGGTGCGATCGTCAGCAGGGTTGGTGAATTCTTCTTCTTCTTCTTCTTCATCCTGGTGCGGCACGGCGTCCTCCAGCAGCTGTTCTCCACCATCTTCATTATGGAAGTCAATAGGGGACTTCTCAATCACGGGCTCTCCCTCATCTGATTGCGGCTCAGTGGTTTCTTCCAGCGGGATGGTTTTGTCTACGGTGGCTTCCAGTAGGGGGAGTTCATTTTCTTTCAGTGGTCGGAATCCTTCAGGAACTTTGCTTCGATCGCCTTGGCGCAATAATCCAAACAGCTTCATCTCTGCGGATATATGCATACATACGGATTAGTAAATTCACAAAGTCCTATGAGACACTTTTACATCTAAAAGTATAAGAAGACCTACCCTGCCTACGTTCGGTCAGAAAGCACGGATATCTATCCTTCCTCCCATAGTAGTAGCGACTGATCCCTACTAGGCACAGGAAGTGCTCCGGCATACCCCTATGGAATTCTGTGCGGTGGGTATCTAAAATTTTCAAATCCTTACTATTATAGTCTTTGGATTTGGGAGGATAGTCGTTGGGTACTCTGGTTTTGAGGACAAATGGGGTGGGGAATACTTTCTCGTCCACGAAAAAATAATGGTCGTACCATTTCTTAAGGGAATCTAAAGGTTTCTTATATGTCATGGGGGCGGTCGCGGGTCGTTTTTTTGAACGACAGCCACCCATTCATTAGTTGGGGGAGTAAAAGACCCTAAATATATTCACGGTCGGGGTTACCTCGTAAGTATGGCAAGTAATCTCAAACTGATTGATTTTACATGCCCCTATGCAGTGCAGTTAGGTTATGTGGAAGTCATAATATAGAAGCAGATCTACCAAAAACTTAGATAAGGGGATGCGGTAGTTAGCCGAATCAAATAGGCGCGTGTACACGCCAATCTTTCCTTTCGGAGCATCCGTAATCTCTTCATTGTCACCTGGATAGGTCGGATGTATGCTTTTAGGAATATAATACTTAGACAAAAAGTCTATGTATTTCTCCGCAGGCATCACGTTAAGGACATCCGTAATAAGAGGATTCTCCTTCACCATGGTTTATAAAAAGGATTTAAGAAGCGTGATGAACTAACCTGCAGTGGAGAAAATCCGTGGGATAAGAAGCGAAGGTATGAAGGAATGAGCTTGGGAATAACAATGGTGGAATGAAATATAAACTGTGTGTGTAACAGTAGCACACACCAACTCTTATATAGGGTTGCCTCGATTTCCGAGGTAGCGTGGATGTTCGCCACGTGTAAGCCACTACGCCCATCCAACGGATGGGATTTCTGACACTTCTGAAACGTCAGTAGGGACCCACGGGTCACTTCTTGACAGTTTTACGTGGCTCAAGGGTGGGCCTTTCTGGTGCACTTTTGTAGGCGTGCGTCTGACTATTGACTACCATTAATGCATTCATTAAAGTTGTCCCGGTCGGCTTATTTTGGAGTGCGGTCGTAGTTACAAAAAACAGGTCTACGTGACATTGTATAGTCTAGAGGTTACGCCTACGGTTGTAACAACTAGACTGGCGGGACATGATGACGTATAGTCCCCAGCCGGGTCATGAACCCGGCCCGCGCGACTACCCGCATTCGGCCCATTACTGATGGGTGGGATTAATGTCATTTAAGCTTATGGGCTTAGATGAACAGTAACCGCACACACGTGTGCGGCCCACGACCCGGCATGGTCGGTACATGGTTAGACAGAATCATACTCTTACTATGATTGGTATTTACCCCAAAGAAGAGGATTTTCACTCACCATAATTAGAAGATAACAATCAATCTAATTCTGGTACTTATTCTTGCCTTGGGGCCGAAGCATCAGTGACAGCCCATTAGGGTTTCACTGCATATATAAGGAACCCCCAAGGGTTCCACAAAGGTATTACATTCTTCATACTCTCAACTCATCCGATTCCATAACCCTAACCGATTACTTACTCTCACGCCGGAGTCTAATCGTGGGATACATTCCCACGGTAAGCCTAACGCGTGTTGTTTTAGTGTGCAGGATCCCAACCAGATATTTCACTTGGTGCAGGAGCCGGAGTCCAGCCAACCTGAATTAAGCCTAATTCGGGTCTAGCAAGGATCACCCAACTTCTGTATCAACATATACAGAGAATAGAGACTCGATACAGACTCAAACTAACCGAACTATATCACAATCACAAGTCGTGATTGATAACAAGATCAAGAACCCAATAACCAACCCTAAACGATTGTGAGAGATAATGTGTGTGAAAGTAATAGAAATTATGAGAAGAAAATAAGATGAGGCCAACCTATATAGTACCATCCATCGAGTATCACCAATAGTCACGATGAACCTTTGTAGTATCTTCAAATATGCAACTCTGGCCCATAAGTATTTGCAAGCTAGTCCTCCAAGTATCAAAGTTATCCAAACTCTAACTTTATACTTCCAACATCCTCCCTCAAGCTTATGACTTAAACATATTTTTAAGTCTAAGCTTGGAACACAAATATTGATGTTGAACTGAACCCAGAACTTTGGTAAAAACATCTGCAACTTGATCATTAGAATCAACTATTACAATTTTGACCACTCTTGAAGCAACTTTCTCTCTAACTAAATGCACATTTAGATCAAAGTGTTTAGTCTTTTCATGCATAACTGGGTTAGCAGCAATTTGTATAGCAGAGCTATTATCACAAAATAAATAGACTGGGAGAACATTCTTAATATTCAAATCTACCAAAACTTTAACCAACCACATCACTTCATAAACAATTAAAGCCATAGACCTATACTCAACTTCAGTTGATGACCTGGATAAAGTAGCCTGATTCTTACTTTTACAGGACACCAAACCTCCAAACATGTATACACAATATCTAGTAACTGAGCTTCTAGTAAGTTTGCACTTAGCCAAGGCAGACTCAGCATAAGCACTCAAGGTTTTACAACTAGTTTTCTCATATACAATTCCTTCACCAAGTGCACATTTAAGATATCTAAGAACTCTTAAAGCTGCATCTAAGTGAGATTGTAATGGAGCATGCATATACTGACTTAAGTAATGTACAGAATATGAAATATCAGGTCTCGCATTACAAAGATATATAAGTTTCTCAACAAGTTTTTGATAAGAGTTAATATTTTTAAGAAACTTATCACCTTCGGACTCTTTGTGAGGAAGAACACCATTTTCAGTCATAGGTGTGGCAACAAGTTTACAAGCTAATAATCCGTATTCATGTATAAGTTTTTTTGGTTAAAGGGGACTCAACCCGAGTAAAATATATATTCATGTATAAGTTCAAAATTATAGTTTTGAAAATTAAAAGTTTTTTAAATAATAAGTTCAAAATTAAGGATCTTGGAGAATTGAAGTTTTTTCTGGGAATTGAGGTTTTGAAAATAAAAAATGGTCTTTGTTTGAATCAAAGAAAGTACTCATGTTGCATCATCAATAGATGAACATCCTTCATCTGAGGGCAATGTCCTTTGCTTTCCAAACCAGGTTCCTAGTTTTGATGCTAGTTTAAGAACTGTATTAGAAAGTTCTAGTGGTAGTGTAAGAAAGTCTGATAGAATGTCTAAATTACCTGAAAAGTTAAATGATTATGTGTTAGACAGTAAAGTTAGGTATGGTTTAAATAAGTATGTTAATCATATTGTTTTGTCTCATGATAATTGTTGTTTCATTAGTAATCTGAATAAAACTATTTAACCTAATAGTTTTAATCAGGTTGTTATAGATATTAATTGGGTTCAAGCTATGAAAAATGAAATGGAAGCTTTATATTGGAATAATACTTGGATATTAACTGATTTACCTAGTAATAGAAAGGCTATTCCATGTAAATGGGTTTATAAGATTAAATATAAAGCTGATGGAGAAGTAGAGAGGTATAAGTCCAGACTTGTTGCTAAAGGTTGTGGTCAGAAAGAAGGGGTAGATTATGATGAAATTTTTAGTCCTACAGTGAAAATAAGTATTGTTAGGTGTTTTATTAATATGGTTGTTCAAAATAATTGGAGTTTATTTCAAATGGATGTCAATAATGCTTTCTTATATGGTGACTTAGATGAAGAGGTGTATATGTTTCAACCTCTTGGTTATTGTGATGCTAATGATAATAGAGTTTGAAAATTAGTTAAGTCTTTGTATGGTTTAAAACAAGCTCTAAGACAATGGAAAAAAGTTGGTTGAGACTTTACTTCAATCTGGTTTTGAAATAAAAATGATCATTCTTTGTTTGTCAAAAATGTGAATGATGTATTTATAGCTTTATTAGTCTATGTGGATGATATTGTGGTTACTGTTAATAATATCTCTGAAATTGATAAGATCAAAAGTTTTTTGATGACGTATAGTCCCAAACCGGGTCATGAACCTGACCCACGGGTACTACCCGCGTCCGACCCATCACGAATGGGTTGGATTAATGTCATTTGAGCTTATGGGCTTGAATGAACAGTGGCCACATAAGATGTGTGCGGCCCACGGCCCGGCACGGCCGGTAAAGGGTTAGACAGAATCACAATCTTATTAGGATTGGGATTTGCCTCAAAGTATAGGATATACACTCACCATAATTAGAAGATAACAATCAAGCTAATTATGGAGATTATCTTGTGCTTGGGGCCGAAGTAACAATGACAGTCCATTAGGGTTTCACTGCCTATATAAGGAACCCCCAAGGGTTCCACACAGGTATCACATTCTCTATACTCTCAACCTACAGCCGATTTCTAACCCTAAACCGATTACTTACTCTCACGCTGGAGTCTAATCGTGGGATACATTCTGTTAGGACCATTGGAATAGTTAATTGTAATAGGTAGACTAGGAGGTATGTAGTTCCTCCTGGTCCTAGTAGTAGTAGGAGCAAGTCGTGCTCCTGGTCCTAGTCAAAGTCAAACTTTATTATTTATTTATTATTCTGTTAGGATATGCATGAGATATGTTAGGAAAGGATATGCATATCAGTTTTACACGTTTTGTTTAATGATGTATTAGGGTTTCCTTGTAGTATAAAAGGAACCTGAGGCAGAAGGGTTAGACACACCTTCATCAAACATAGTTCTAGTCATTATCAATATTAGAAATCCTTAGAAAGGATCAAGTCTTTATAGTTATTTTGTTCTTCTTTATTGTATTTGTATTCCGCATTTATATTGTGTATAGAGTCTCTCTGTGAATAGACTTGTGATTACAGAAGTCGTTCACCGTTCCTGACAGGCTGCAAGATCCACATCTAGTGGACCCAACAAGTGGTATCAGAGCCTGGGAGAGTCTCTGTACAAGAAGAATCAAGTTTTCTTATTACTAACATTTTTGTTTTATCATGTCTGCCTCAAGTTCTACTCAAACAGGAGAAGACAACACTCCTAAAACTGTGCAACCTCAGCAGATCGTTGCTACGGTTTCCAACACAAATGGGAAATTCCCTCTTCTGAAAAAGGACGAGTATGATAGTTGGGCAATGAATATGGAATGGTGGATCACCAATACTGATCAAGACCTTTGGAAGGTTATTCTGAATGGGAACATCAGGAAGCTAACTGGAAGAGACAAGAATGGTAATATTACTCTTCTTGACCCTAAAACTCATGAAGAAATCATAGCCATTCAGAAGGAGGTCAAAGCAAAAACTATTTTGCTTCAATCTCTTCCTGGTGATCACATGGGTGACTTCTACCATTTGGATGATGCTAGAGAGATTTGGAATGGAATAAAAGCAAGGTTTGGTAGGAATGAGGAGTCAAAGAAAATGCGAAGATCCATGCTGAGAGATGAATTCACAGAATTCAAAATCTCAGAAACTGAAGGTTTACATCAAGGGTATGACAGGTTCCAAAAGATATTGAGCCAATTGAATCAACTTCGGTCGAAACCTGACGATGGTGATATTAATGCAAGATTTCTTAGAGCCTTACCCTACTCATGGAATTAGGTGGTAATCTCTCTCAAAGCAAAAGGTGGGCTTGACTATCTCAATTTTGATGATCTATTTCATAAGCTCAAAACTTTTGAACCTCATGTGAGAGGATATTCAAGTGATTCTTTTCCCACTCCTGCTAATTCTGCCTTTGTGAGTTCTATGGCATCCAGTCCCATGTCGTATGCTAGTAGCCCAAGCAATACTGTGTCTTCTCAACATACTTTTTAGCATACTTCTGCTCCTGATCCTACAGCCAAGTCTGGTAGCATGGTAGAAGCCGTTCTTCATTCTTTTGTGGCTGATGTTGATGCTCAACAACAACTTGCTTTTGATGACTTCAAACAGGTCGATAAACTTGACCTGCATGAAATGGATCTTAAATGGCAGATGGCCATGCTCACTCTTAGGGTTCACAAGTTTGAGAAGAAAGCAGGTCGAAAATTCAATTACAACCCAAGGGAGCCAGCAAGATTCGACAGAAGCAAGGTTCGATGCTATAACTGCCAGTAGCAAGGTCACTTTGCAAGGGAATGCCCTAGCAAGAATGACCAGGAGAAGAGCAGATACTCAACTTTTAAGGTTCAGGAGGTAAAAGATGACAAGAAGGCATTGGTATCTGTTGACTCTATGGTCAGCTGGAATGATCATCAGACTACCACTTTGGAATCAGCTGAGTCCTCGACTGACGTGTTTACAATGATTGCTGGGAATCTATCTGATGCAGAGGAAGTAGACGAGTTTGCTCTTATGGTCATCTCACCTCAGGTACAACATTGTCCTCTTGGTTGTCATGATAAATATTCAGAATTGTTGTCCCAATATAATGATTTAAATGATCAGAATGATAAGTATTTTTTAGAGGTTCAAGCCTATAAGGCTTCTTTAAACAAATTGGAACAACAAAAGAGGTGGCTACAAGATACTCAACGTGAGTCTGAGGATAAAATTAGGATACTGAGCATCGATTTAGAAAACACAACAAATATGCTTAAATATACAGAAAAGGTAAAAGATGCCAGTATCAAAGAAAAACAGGAGATGCAAGAAAGATTAGATGCTACAATGTTGAGATTTGAAAAATGGCAAAAGGCACCTAAAAATCTTTCAAAATTAATAATAGTAGCATGTCTGGTAGGACTAAAAGAGGGTTAGGATTTGATAAATATATTGATTCAGAAGATGTGTTTGATTTATCTTTTTTGAGTGTCTTTGATGCCGACAAAGAGGAAGAGGGAGAACCTAGTTACAATAGGTTTAAACCAGCAGCAGAAATGCATGCTGTCCCTCCCCCTCTTACTGGAACTTTGATGCCCACTTCTAGGCATAATGACTTGGATGGATCACAGATGCATGAGTCCCCAAAAAGTTCTACTAATTCTAATGACTTTGTCTCGTGTAATTTTAGTGACAAAGCCAATGACTCTGCATCAAGTGGTTCAAGTGAAGAGTCAAGACCTACAAGTTCCAAGTCGAATGATCATGCTGCTACTGGTGCTAGGAAGTGTGAAGAGAGAGTTACTTTTAAGTCAACTGTGTCTGGTCCTGGTTTATTGAGTCCTAGGAAGATTGATTCTCCTAGAATTGTGTGTAATAAAGTTAGCAGTATGAAACAATGTCATTCTAATAAAAGGTCGATTAAACATGTTTTGTTTGTGGAAGTGCATTTCATTTGATTAAAGATTGTGATTTTTATGACAAACATGCTTCTGTTCATCAAGCATTTCCTGCTCCTAGTCCACTAGGAGTTGCTCCATATTCTTCTAGAAGACTCAATCCTAGTGCTCAATCGTTTTCTTCTTCTAGAAGGTCCTCTCCATTAGCTTCTGATCACTGGAGAAACATTGGATTAACAACAAATAGAACCACTAGTAACTATTTTCAAAATTTTAATCCAATTTATCCACATCATTTTGACCACATGTATTTTGGTTTGGGAAGTTTGGGAACTGCTGTTAAGCCCTCAGCAGGTTATTCTTGGTCAAACAATAATACCAATATGATGCATAGGCAACCAAAGAACAACGGTGGATCTCATCAATCTTCTTGGCTCTCTACTAAAGATCCACAAGGCAGGCTCAAACCTGACAAGGTTTGGGTCCCCTTAAGACACTAACTTTTGCATTTTTATTATCTTGTTGTTGTAGGTTACTCCATACCAAGATCCTACTCTAGGAATTGTTGATAGTGGTTGCTCTAGGAGCATGACAGGAAATAAAAGTCTTCTCTCTAACTTTGTACCATTTCAAGGCGGCAAGGTCTATTTTGGTGGAGGTGAAGGAAGGATCACTGGCAAAGGAACAATTCAGACGCCCAATCTTAATTTTGAGCAGGTCTACTATGTGGAAGCACTTCAGCACTTCAACTTGATATCTGTCTCTCAGATTTGTGACAAGAAGCAGTTTGTTCTCTTTACGGATACTGATGCACTTGTGCTATCCAAAGACTTTAAACTTCCGGATGACTCACAGGTTCTCTTCAGAATCCCTAGAAGACACAATCTCTATAGCATCAAGCTAAATGAAGTCAACCCTACTGGTCAACTAGCATGTTTGGTTGCTAAAGCCTCAGAAGATGAAGCCACTCAATGGCACAAAAGGATGGGGCATGTGAACTTCAAGACCATTCACAAACTAGCAAATCTGAATTTGGTCTCTAGTTTACCTCACAAGTCATTCAGAAATGATATAAATTGTATTGCTTGCAGCAAAGGCAAACAACATAAAGCATCCTTCAAGGCCATTACTGCTCTTAGTCTTATAACTGAACCATTGCAGCTACTACATATGGATTTATTTGGTCCTACCTCCATTAGGAGCATTGACCACAAACAATTCTGTCTGGTGGTAACTGATGGATATAGCAGGTTTACGTGGGTGTTCTTCATGGCTGCCAAGAGTGAGACCTACTCAATTCTTAGAGATTTTCTTACCCTTATAGAGAACCAGTTGTCCAAGAAGGTTAAAGGTATTCGTTGTGATAATGGAACCGAGTTCAAAAATAAAGACCTCATAGCACTTTGTAATGCTAAGGGCACCAAAAGAGATTATAGTGCAGCAAGAACTCCTCAACAGAATGGCGTGGCAGAAAGAAAGAACAGGACTCTAATAGAAGCAGCAAGAACAATGCTTGCCGATTCCAAGCTTCCAACCATGTTCTGGACAGAAGCTGTTAATACTGCAAGTTATGTTTTGAATAGGGTTTCTATTACCAATCCTCACAAGAAGACTCCTTATGAGCTCCTAACGGCCAAAGTTCCAAATATTGCTCATTTGAAGCCTTTTGGGTGTCCTGTCACCATTCTAAATACTAGTGACTATTTAGGGAAGTTTGATGGCAAGGCAGATGAAGGATACATTGTGGGATATTCAGCTCACTCTCGGGCTTATCGTGTCTACAATCTCCAAGCCAAGCGGGTCATTGAAACTATTAATCTCAGGTATTTTGAAGAGAAGTCAAACATCCAAGGCAAGGGTCCTGAATGGTATTTTGATCTTGATTATCTTAGTGATTCATTAGGATATTTTTGTTTCAAAACTAACCATGATGCAGGTCCACAAGTGTTTGCAACTTCTAGTACAGGTGTTCCTTTTAGTCTTTCTGACTCAGATGACGAGGATGATATTTTTGTGGTTCCATCCTACTCCACCACCGTCTCTCCTACTCCTCCTAGTGATGCAACTCCATTGGATGTATTGGATTCACAAGTAGCTCTTGACACCCTCCTCAAACAACAACAAGAAGCTACTACAGCAGCTGCTCAAGGTGGCTTTGAGTTTCCCTTGAATACGCCTACTGACAAAGCTGCTCCTAGTACCCCAGCTACTACCCCTAGTGCTAGTTTAACACCTATTGGTATTCCGGCTAGTGAGTCTGCTTCTCATAGTCGATTCTCCAGACCTTCTGATTTGGGGAACCATCAAAAGAAGTCTTCTACCAAGCTAGATGATATTCATAAACAACCAATAGATGGCATTTTCAACGCTGCTTCATATGATGCTGACTTTGTTGGGGATCTCAATAACTTGGCACCAGAAGTGGAGGTAGCTTCCAATCCAGTGTTGCAATCACACAAAGATCACCCTACCACTCAAATAATTGTAGATCCTGGTTCTACTGTCAAGACACGCAGAATGCATAAGAAGGCCTCGTCTGATCATCATGCTCTTGTGAGCTATATTGAAGATCAAAAGCGTAATAATCATACGGACTTTCAACACTGTTTGTTTGCTTGTTTTCTTTCACAGGTGGAACCTCGATCAGTCACTCATGCTCTTGAGGATCAAAGTTGGGTGGAGGCTATGCAGGAGGAAATGCAGCAATTCTTGTTTCAGAATGTTTGGGTTCTAGTTGACTTACCAGATGGAAAGACAACAATCAATACCAAATGGATTCTCAAGAACAAGAAAGATGCACAGGGAATTGTAGTGAGAAATAAAGCTAGGCTTGTCGCATAGGGCCACACTCAAATTGAGGGCATTGACTACACTGAAGTTTTTGCTCCGGTTGCTAGGATTGAGGCTATTCGTCTGTTTTTGGCTTTTGCTTCTTATGTGGGCTTTACGGTTTTTCAGATGGATGTCAAGAGTGCATTTCTCTATGGCAAGATTGATGAGGAAGTGTATGTCACTCAACCTAAGGGCTTTGTAGATCCACTTCATCCCAAGAAAGTTTACAAGGTGGTCAAGGCTCTTTATGGATTACATCAGGCTCCTAGAGCTTGGTATGAGCGTCTTTCAACTTTCTTGTTAAAGAATGGCTATAGAAGAGGTACTATTGATAAAACACTATTTCTTAAGAGGAATACCAAGGACATTATCCTTGTTCAGGTTTATGTGGACGATATTATCTTTGGTTCTACCAAGAAGGAATGGTGTGATGAGTTTGAACACTTGATGAAAGGCGAATTTCCGATGAGTGCTATGGGAGAGCTTTCCTTCTTCCGTGGTCTTCAAGTCACGCAACAGTCGGATGGGATCTTCATCAGTCAAGATAAATATGTTCATGAGATCCTTCAGAAGTTTGACATGGATCCTCTTAGACCAGCAGCAACTCCTTATGAAGTTGCTAAAGTCAAACTCAAGAATGAGCCAGATCCCCCGGTCAATGTTCACATGTACAGGTCTATGATTGGCTCACTCATGTATTTGACTGCATCACGTCCGGATATCATGTTTGCAGTAAGTGCTTGTTCTAGACATCAGGTGGCTCCAACGGTTTCTAACTTGAATGTAGTTAAGAAGATTTTCAAGTATATCAAGGCTCAACCTAAACTGGGCTTGTGGTATCCTAAAGAATCACCTTTTGTTCTTGAAGCATATAGTGATAGTGACTATGCAGGTGCTAATAATGACAGAAAATCTACTACTGGTGGTTGTCAATTTTTGGGTCGAAGACTTATTTCATGGCAATGCAAGAAACAGACGATCGTAGCTACTTCTTCAACAGAAGTTGAATACGTTGCTGCTGCTAGCTGTTGTGGACAAGTATTGTGGATCCAAAATCAGATGTTGGATTATGGGTTCAATTTTATGAACACCAAAATTTTCATTGACAATCAAAGCACTATCTGCATTGTGAAGAATCCTGTTTTTCATCAATGGACAAAACATATTGAAATTCGGCACCACTTTTTACGGGATGCCAATGAGAAGAGGTTGATACAGGTTCTTAAAGATCATACGGATGATAATGTTGCTGATTTGTTGACAAAAGCCTTTGATGGTCCTCGGTTCAACCACTTGGTGGTTCACATTGGGATGGTCAATCCTTGAGGTCTAGGATTGAGGGGAGGCTAAGCCTAAGGGGAGGCTTCATGTACATATTTATTTGCACAGACTAACATATTGGTAGATTTTAACAACATATTGCATTGGTTTTGGTGGTGTGTGTTACTCCTGGTGGAGGTTTTTGCTCACTTCTGATGGTTATATTCTTTCATGACTGGCTTCTAGTCCTTATTGGTTAGCTTCTAGTCATTCTTGGTTGGCTTCTAGTGGATAAAAATCCTTCTTTGTCAAGTGATGGTTGGCTTCTGGTACTGGTTTGGGACACTGTTCACCTTATTGACTTCTGTTGACCACATTCTGCTTCTAGTATTGACCATTGTACGCTTTGACTTTTAGTCAACGCATTCAAATTCTGGTATATATCCTCTTATTTAACTTTGGTAAATTGGAATTTGGAAATAATGTTAAAAGGGGCAAGTGGTTACTTTGCAATAACTATCTAATTTGAAAGGGCAACCCCCATTATTAGGGGTCAATGAACAGTTACTCCTACCATTATTTATGGTCAATTAACCCCCCTTGACTCATTCATCTCACTCATAACACACACACATTCGATCCTACTCTCTCAACCCTAACAAAAATCATCTTCCATTCCTATTAATCAAGATCCATGGCTGCCCTGGTATACCAACCTGCTCACAACAAGGTCGCCTATCTAGGAGATGGTCCACACCGTGATGATTTCACTGACATTCTGGACTTCATTGAGGCTTCAAACCTCATGTATGCTTTTACTGTGTGTCCCATTGTTTATGATAGTGTCATTCGTCTGTTTTGTGCTTCTGCTCGTCTTGTGGTTGTGGTTGGTCGTCCACGTGAACTCCATGCTACCATAGATGGACGTTCATACGTGGTTTCTGAAGCTTCTATTCGTAGTTCCCTTCATCTTCAAGATGAAGGTGGTGTTGTTTCCATCCCCAATGCGGAGGTGTTGGAGGGGATGGCTGCTCTTGGGTATAATCATAGGGGGAAGTTTAACTTCCAAAAGAATCAGTTTTCCCCCCAATGGAAGCTTCTAGTGCATTTTCTGATTCATTGTTTAAGTCCCAAGTCTGGGAGTTGGGATGCTTTTCCTACTCCTTTGGCTACTGGTCTCATATGCTTAGCACAGGGTAGGGTATTTAATTTCTCTCGTTATTTGTTTGAGGGGATGGTTAGCAATCTGTCTAGTGCTGGTTCTAGGAAGAAGTTTCTGATGTATCCTAGGTTTTTACACTAGAAACTTGTTTGTATACCTCGTGATAGGGTTGAACATGAGCCTTCTAAGCTTATTACTAAAGTATACTATAGTATGGCCCATGGGTTTAGCGGGGAGTGGAGGCCCCTTACTGAGGCCATGTTGGGGCTGGCTCAGGGTCCTCCTGATGTTGTTGTTCCTCCGGTTGAACAAGCCGAGGAGGAACCTCAAATAGGTGATGACCCAATGGAGGAGGAGGATCATGTTGGTGGTGCACCTCATGTGGTTGAGGAAGAGCCGGTTGAGGAGGTGGTGGTTGAAAGGCCATCCACTTCCAAGGCTGCTCCTTCTTCATTGCCACATTCGTCTCCATTTGTGGAGACTCCCCCTCCTAGTCCTGTTCCACACTCTTCTAATAAGCCTTCTGGTGCTGGTGCTCCTAATGATGACCCATTTATTGCTTCTGGTTCCAATGAAGCCTTCCCAGACCCAAGCCCTCTTGGTGGGAAAGCGGAGGAGCCTATTACACTTACTTCTCCACTTGATCTTATGCACACGTATCATGCACGGATTCTTTCCTTGGAAGCAGATTTGAATCAACACCAGAAGCTTACTAGGGAATTTGTTCTTCCCATGGCTGACCGAATCAAAGCCTTGGAGACTCAGCAAAGGCGACGAAAGAAGCATGTGGTTCACTCTGATTCTGATGAGGAGGTTAAGGATCGTGTTGAGGATGGTTTGACATTGTTGGCAAAGTCTGCCTTTGCTGATAAGTTGTATGATGATCTGACGATTCCTCCGACTTCCTCCAGTGTTCCTTCTCCTGCTGCTGTTCCACACCAATGGAAGGTGTTGCTGGTCCTACTGCTGGTTCCACTGCTGGTCCATCTCATGATCCAAATGGGAAGGCCCCCATGACTGATGCTCCCTCACCACCTCGCAAGCGTACACGCAGACAGCTTGAGGAGGATAGGTTGGGTGAGGAGGCTGCTCAAAGGATGCAAGCCGAAATTGATCAAGATGCTCGGGCTGAGGAGGAAGCTCTTCAACGGCAGAGACGTGAACAGGTGCAGCATGATGCTATGCATTGGAATGATAGCGATTGGATGCGGGTATTGACTATTCTTACCAAGGATTATTCCCAGTTCACTGATCTTTTGGGTTCGGATGTGGATGAGCATACTTGTATTCCTCGAGCCATGGTGTTAATGCGCAAGCAGCAGTTGGCGCTTGCTGCACAACTTCGTGAGAAGCGCAAGAACAGACCTTTGTCGAAAGCTAAGGAGCGAAAGCAGATGTAGCGATATGTGAATTATCAGTCGGCTGCCTATTTCACTACTGGTTGGAAGTGGGACCGGGTTCGGGCATTGTCCTTTGATGAGCTTAAGGCGCTCTATGAACGAATGATCAAGCATCAGAGCACCCCAATTCCGGAGCGATTCATTTATCTTCCTTCTCCACGTGTGGTGACAACTTCTCCATCTGCTGTTACTACTTGTCCTACATCTGATACTACTCCTGGTTCTGCTGCTATTCCATCGGTTTTTGCTGCTTCTACAGTTGGTACCACCCCTACTCCTTCGGTTGCTCCACCGGTTTCTTTTTCAGGTCCTGCTACCACCACCACCTTTGCTACCACTACCACCACCACTACTACACCTGCTATGGCATCACCATCACCACCCGTACCTGGTTCTCAACCTATTCCTTCTTCTAGTGCAGCTCCTATTGATCCTTTGGGTGGGTAAACTATTGATTCTACTTCTACTGCTCCCACTCCTGCTGCTCAGGTAAAGGTAAAGGTTGAACCCTCGCCTAATGATCCCACTCCTCGCCGTTCCATTCGCAAGAAATTGGCTCGACGTGCTCGACGTGGCAAGACTGTTCCCTATGAGAAGCGTGCTCCCAAAAATCTTATTGATGCAGCTTCTGATAGTGACTCCGATTTGCCTTTGGGTAATGGATATATTACAGGTTGGACGGTTACGCATTCCACGACTCTTCCTGGTACGGTATCTCATAGGATTACTCTTAGTGATGGGTCTGTTAGGTTTGCTTCGGGTCTGCAAGGTATTTTGTCTTGGGCGGATCGTAAGGATCTTATGGCTTTATATGGGTTTGTGGATGCCGGCATGCCTGTTCATCCTAATGATGTGCCCTCCTGGCCTGGTCTGCGAGTATGGGCTGATTTGAAGATGATGCTTGATGCCCCTCCCCATGCTCCTATCTCTGGTGTCTGGAAGGATCAGCCACAATGGGTTATTCAGCGATGGAAGTTATATGCGGGCTGTGGTGTGCATATGTTAGAGTTAGAATCTGGTCTTATGGTATTCATGCTCACCGACTTGGATTATCCGTTGACGATTGCCTCAATGGAGGCTATGCTTGCTTGTCACTTGCAGATTTCTAATGCCCCCTCTGGGAATGAGTCTTCTATGGCAACTGCATTGGTGGAAGGGATCCAAGCTCGTTTGAAAGCTGATAAGGTGGCTGCTTCTGGTCTTTGATATGGTTGGTTTGTAAGTTTTTATGTTTTGTGTTTTTGATCATTTGTTAATACTGCAATTCTTTTCACCAATATGTAAAGTGATTGGTGACTTTCATTCATTATAGTTAAAAAAAATTAAAAAAATAAAAAAATTAAAAAAATTAAAAAAATTAAAAAAAAAATACTTTTTATATAATATCTGCTTATACTTTAAACATATCATCGATTTTACACTTGTGAATACAATACCATCTGCTGATTCACACTTTGGGTACTGGTTGCTGATTCATACTTGTCCTGGTTACTGGTTTCATCTGGTGTTGGACTTGGTCCTCACAACAAATGGTCCTCGACTCACCATGTCTAACCGACAAGAAAGAGTTGATTCACCTTGAGGGTACGGCTCTTGGTGTGATTCTCAAATCCGTTGATGGTTGCCAGGTTACCTAAAACTTGATGCTTTTCACTTGCCATGGTCCTAGACTGAAAAATGGCTAATCCAAGGGGGTACGGCTTCTGGTAAAGACATATCAAATCTGTTGACGGCTGTGATGGTTTGCCTACAATCATCAGGGTACCCCCACTCACCATTGATTCACGTTCTAAGAGTTGGGCTGGGTTCTGTTCTCCTAGGGTGATGCTTATTCCACCACAAAGACTGGCTAGCCTAAGAGCGAGCAGCTACTTGGTAAAGGCTCATCAAATCTGCTCATGTTGTTGTAAAGATTCAACACGATGCTGATTTGTTTCAAGCTTTGGAGAAGCTTCTAGTGTTCCATGTTGCGACGGTTCTTCTGTTTCTTATCTTGTTGATGCTGTTGTTTCTTTTGCTGATTCAATCCTCAAGCTTTATTGCACGTTTTACTAGGAAACTTGAACTCAACAGGTCAAATTCAAGTTTAGGGGAGGATTGTTAGGACCATTGGAATAGTTAATTGTAATAGGTAGACTAGGAGGTATGTAGTTCCTCCTGGTCCTAGTAGTAGTAGGAGCAAGTCGTGCTCCTGGTCCTAGTCAAAGTCAAACTTTATTATTTATTTATTATTCTGTTAGGATATGCATGAGATATGTTAGGAAAGGATATGCATATCAGTTTTACACGTTTTGTTTAATGATGTATTAGGGTTTCCTTGTAGTATAAAAGGAACCTGAGGTAGAAGGGTTAGACACACCTTCATCAAACATAGTTCTAGTCATTATCAATATTAGAAATCCTTAGAAAGGATCAAGTCTTTATAGTTATTCTGTTCTTCTTTATTGTATTTGTATTCCGCATTTATATTGTGTATAGAGTCTCTCTGTGAATAGACTTGTGATTACAGAAGTCGTTCACCATTCCTGACAGGCTGCAAGATCCACATCTAGTGGACCCAACACATTCCCACGGTAAGTCTAACACGTGTTGTTTTAGTATGAAGGATCTCAATAAGTTATTCACTTGGTGCAAGAGCCGGAGCCCAGCCTACCCGGATTAAGCCTAATTGGAGTCAAGCAAGGATCATCCAATTTTTGTATCAACAAGTTGGCGCCATCCGTGGGACCCATACACTAAAATCATTCTCGATCTCAATCTCAATCTCTCCCAATGATGAAGGGACAATTTCAGGGAAACCCAAGGAACACGAATCCTGGGAATCGAAAGTCCGCAGGTGATGGGATAATCACCTCCGCTCAACCTCAAGGTGGCCAAACAGGAGGGACGAATAACCGGAACATGTTCCAGTCTCTTGGTGGGGCAGGTACGTCCGATAACAACCCACCACTAACCATCACCATGGATAATCCTGATCCGGGCTCTGCGCCAAAGGCCCCTAACAGGGAGCCGCAGAGGCGACAAGTCGAGACAGAATTGGAAGGGGGTTCACTCGGTGACGAGGACCTCGAGCGTGTTCTCACGCAGAACTTTGACAGAATCGTCCCGGGCATCTCGTCAAGGCTAAATCTAGGAAGGAACCTCCAATCCAGGCTTGGTACTTCCCCTCGAACTCGAAAGAGGAGAAGGAGGGTGCGCCTCCAGGAACAACCTCCCCTTGAGGAAACCGCTCAACCTCGGAACTTATTCGAGCGCATAGGGGATCGCATCATGCATGAATTTTTATAAGCCTATGAAGATGGGGATAGGTCCGACGGCTCCACTGAACGCCCGGTGCTAGAAAATCTTGTGAATAATCGCCGCACTAGTGTGTGGGATAGGGTAAAATCTGGTGGGAAGAAAGCTCCTAACTCTTCTCACAAAAGTGGTCATCATAGCCAATCGAGAAGTGGGGCACCGCCTCCTCCTCACGGCCCTTCGGGGTCGGATTCGGATGACCATCCTCCCAGACGTCGTCGACCTAGGTATACCCCCCACCACCATCGAACGAT
This sequence comes from Glebionis coronaria, assembly GCA_025667525.1. Classification (NCBI taxonomy): domain Eukaryota; kingdom Viridiplantae; phylum Streptophyta; class Magnoliopsida; order Asterales; family Asteraceae; genus Glebionis; species Glebionis coronaria. The sequence continues at coordinate 607,948,643 of CM046879.1, forward strand.
GAGGGATACTACGATGATTCCTACTATCGGGATAAAGAGGAGGATCTTTCCTGTCCATGGTGCGACGACAGAGAGGACGCCTTCACTCTCCGCATACGGAACTACTCTGAGGAAAAGAAGCGCCGTATGCCAACGTGCGTTAAAACCTATGATGGGTCTGGTGATCCAGACGATCACCTAAAGATATTTCATACACAGGCGAAAATTGAACGATGGCAAATGCCTATATGGTGCCAGATGTTAACTTCGACCTTAATTGGCAATGCCCGTGATTAGTTTGAAAGGCTCCCTCACCGAAGTATTGATAGCTTCGGCGAGCTACGCACCGTGTTCAAAAACAATTATACTCAACGAAAGAAGTATAATAGGGATCGGGTCTCGTTAGAAATCGTCAAGCAATGGCCCGGAGAGTCTACGGAGGACTTTACGGAACGTTTCAATGACGAGTGCACGCGCACAAAAACGTGCCCAGAGCTCCTAAAATTTTTTGATTACATGCATGCCATAACGGACAAGGAGTTAATTAGGCGTCTCAATGACAAACGACCGGAGAGGTACGACCACCTCATGGAAAGGGTCAGAAACTTTATAGAAGGAGAAACCGCGATAGCTGCGGCGTACCCTACAAAGGGAAATCATAACTATCGATCGAACGACCAGCCCAAGAGGCAATCAGGTGGTCAAAGCACCCAAGGAGGGAACTCGGATTATAAGAGCCAGAATAAAGGAGGGCGGTCGGATGAAAAATTCACCCCTCTAAAGATGACTTACCGAGATATCTTGTTGACGGAATGGGCAAACTTCCCAAGGCCTTCCCCAATGACAACTCTAGTTGACCGCCTTCAAGGAAATCGCTTCTGCGAATTCCACAATGACAAGGGTCATGGCACAGAGGAGTGCATCCAGCTCAAGAAGCATATAGAGTCGCTGATTAAATCAGCCAAACTCAAACACCTGGTCAAGGATTGGAAGGATGGGAAGGATAACAAAAAGTATGACAAGAAGGACTCCCAAAAGAACAGGCCTTCAACTATATATATGATCCAATCGTGGCAATGACGCACAAAGCAGAAAGTTAGTCAAAAATTTTCATGCGGCAAAGAGATCTCATTCCCTCCTATTAAGGCGAGCAACGTGGCCGATGCACCTCTCACGATTGAGGTAAGCATTGGAACCCACATCGTTCGTCGTATGTATGTGGACGGAGGATCATCGACTGAAGTACTCTACGAACATTGCTTCATAAAGCTACGACCTGAGATCAAAAGCTAATTAGTTTCGGCTATGTCGCCGCTCATTGGCTTTAGTGGAGACACTATCTGGCCAATAGGACAACTACGTCTACTGGTAACCATTGGGGATAAAGAGCATTCTACCACGACATGGATGAACTTTATGGTGATACGTTCACACTCTCCGTACAATGGTATTATTGGAAGACAAGGCATCCTAGCCATACGGGCAGTCCCGTCCATGGCTCACGGCATGATTAAATTCCCAGTTGAATGGGGAATTGTTACTATTTACAATTCGATCGTACCGGCATCCGAATTCCACCCCGTGACAACACCAGTCCTTGATTCCCATAAGGAAGGATCACCACCCCCAATTGGAAGGTGGCAATCAACCCTGACTACCCGGAGCAAGAGGTAGCCATAGGGGAACGCTATCGGAAAAAGGAAAGAAGGCCATGTGCTCTCTCTTAAAGGCAAACCTTGATATATTCGCATGGGAGCCAAAGCATATGAAGGGCGTGCCACGTTCGATAGCAGAACATAAGCTTCAAATCCGCCCGGGATATCCCCCTGTTAAGCAAAAGAAGCGTGGTCAAGCACCAGAACGCAGCCAGGTAATACTGGACGAGGTACGGAAGCTGGTGGACGCAGGAATTATGCGCGAGGTATATTACCCATGAATGGTTATCCAATCCGGTCATGGTCAAGAAGCATGACGGGAGCTGGCGCATGTGTGTGGACTTCACAAACTTGAACAAAGCTTGTCCGCAAGACTGCTATCCGTTACCAGAAATCGATTGGAAGGTGGAATCCTTATGCGGATACCCTTTCAAATATTTTTTAGACGCGTGCAAAGGATACCATCCGATCCAGATGGCGGAGGAAGACGAGGAGAAGACGGCGTTCCACACTAGTCGGGGCGTGTATTGTTACACAAAAATGTCGTTCGGACTAAAGAACGTCGGTGCGACATATCAGCGACTTGTTGATAAAGCCTTCGAATCGCAGATAGGCCGTAACCTTGAGGTCTATGTTGAAGACTTGGTCATCAAGAGCCATACGGAGGAAGCACTTCTCTTTGATATCCAGGAGACGTTCGACACGTTGAGGAAAATCAACATGAAACTGAATCCAAAAAAGTGCACGTTTGGAGCAACCAAAGGAATGTTCCTTGGGTATATGATTAATCCAAACGGCATTAAACCTTGTCCAGAGAAAACGGACGCTGTGATACAGCTAACATCCCCTCGGACACTCAAGGAGGTACAATCACTCAACGGAAAGCTGGTCGGGCTTAATAGGTTCTTGTCGAAGTCCGCAGAGACGTCTCTCCCTTTGTTTAAAACACTCAAGAAGTGCTTAAAGAAAAGAGACTTTCGCTGGACAAAAGAGGCAGAGGAAGCCTTTGGGCAGCTCAAACAACATCTCGCGGCTCTTCCCATGCTATTTGCACCCCGACCTAAGGATGAGCTAATTATGTATCTGTCTGCTACGTACGGAGCAATTGGCGCAGTCCTTATGACTGATCGGGATTCATTCCAGACTCCAGTTTACTTCATAAGTAGAGCCTTGCAAGGGCCAGAGTTGAATTATTCATCAATAGAGAAATTGGTTTTGTCACTGGTTTACGCCGCGAAAAGGCTGCGTCGGTACTTCCAGGCGCACCCAATTATGGTTATCATTGATCAACCAATAAAATAGATCATCTCTAAACCGGACGTGGTCGGGAGATTACAGAAGTGAAGCGTCCTACTAGGAGAACATAACATCTCTTATAGACCAAGGACAGCCGTCAAGGGCCAAATTTTGGCAGACTTTCTAATTGAGAAACTTGAGGAGGACGAACCAATGGTGCAAAGAGAAGAAATTCCAACGGAACCATGGGTTTTGGTTACTGACGGATCTTCTTGCATGGACAGATCAAGAGCCGGCCTCATTCTCACGAATCCGGAAGGAATGGAATTTACCTACGCCTTGCGCATTGAGTTCACAGCCACGAATAATGAGGCAGAATATAAAGCATTGATTGTAGGTTTAAAAATCGCCGCTAGGATGGGAGTCCGCAACCTTGAGGCCTATGTGGACTCACGGCTTGTCGCGAATCACATCATAGGTGAGTACGTAGCTAAGGAGGATAACATGATCCAGTACTTGGAAAAAGTCAAGTCACTCATCGCCGTTTTTGGAAAGTTTTCTATCAAGCAAGTACCAAGAGGCGAGAACAAGAAGGCGGATGCTCTTAGCAAGATTACGTCTACAAGCTTCGCCCATTTATTCAAGCAAATGTTGGTTGAAATAATCAAGGAAAAGTCCATTACAGGGGGAGACATCACGACCATAGTTGAAGAAGAGGGACCTACATAGATGACCCCGATCATCAACTATCTAACTGATGAGACCCTTCCGGATGACGAAAAGGCGGCGCGGCGTATCAAAACGAAGTCGCAACATTTCAAATTCCGAGATGGTGTTCTATACAAGAGTTCCTTCCTACAGTCGTGGCTACGATGCGTCGGTCCGCGCCAGGCTAGCTATGTGATTAGTGAGATACATGAAGGGTCGTGCGGCATGCACGCAAGCCCCAGATCAATAATGGCACGAGCTTTACGCACAGGGTACTATTGGCCGACTATGCATCAGGACGCACGAGACATGATTCTTAAATGCAACGATTTCCAAGTATACAGGCCAGTACCGCGGCATCCACAACAAGAACTAACACCCATCACATCCCCATGGCCATTCTATAAGTGGGGGATTGATATCGCAGGCCCTTTTCCTGTTTCCGCAGGGGGCGTTAAGTTCTTGATTGTAGCTATGGACTATTTTACTCGCTGGATAGAAGCTAAGGCGGTAAAAACGATTACGGGCAAACAGGTAAAAAAGTTTGTTTGGGAAAATATTGTGTGCCGCTTTGGTTTTCCAAGCGAGATCATCTCGGATAACGGAAAGCGGTTCGCGGATAATCCATTCAAGGATTGGTGCATGGCGTGGAACATTACACGGCGTTTCGCATCAGTTAAACATCCATAGACTAATGGTCTTGTAGAACGGGCAAATAGAAGCCTGGGTGAGGGTATAAAAGCACGCTTGGATGAAAGAAGCGCCAAGTGGGTAGATGAACTGCCGCATGTCCTATGGGCACACAAGACAATGATCAAAACAGCCAATTGGGACACTCCATTCGCGCTGGCCTACGGAACCAAGGCTGTTATCCCAGCAGAAATTGGGATGCCAACAATCCGCACTGCGGAGGTTAACGTCGTCACAAACGATGAGCAACTCCGAGTCAATCTAGACTTGTTAAAAGAGAAACGAGAGATAGCAGTGATCAATGAGGCCAAGTCTAAGGCACGTATGAAAGCTTATTATGATTCCAAAGTCAAGGGTGTTTCCTTCCGACCGGGGGATTTTGTTTATCGTGTTAAAGAGGAAAGTCGTGCGGAGAACACAGGGAAGCTTGGTCCAAAGTGGGAAGGGCCGTATGAGGTCACGAAAGCTTTGGCACTAGGTGCGTACAAGTTGCGTGATATGGATGGCCGTGACTTGGACCGTACATGGAATATTTGCAACCTTAAAAGATGCTACCTCTGAAAGGGCTATGACCTCCGCATGGACACTTCGCTGTGGTCAGCTTCAATGAAGATCCATGTATTTTTTGTTTTCATGCTTTCTAGGTTCTATTTGTCTTAGGATTTTAATTTTATCAAAAAATCGTAACCGTTCTAATAAAATGCCGTGGTGCCTAGCAAGCTCCACGGTCTGTTCTTGTACAAATTATTGTCTTATGTTTTTTAGATTTATTTGTTATTTCCCTAGTATGTTATTACTTGTTCATACGCATTCATTCAAACCGTACATGTACTATTCGCTCCCAGGCGGGATAAGAGGATTAAGTGAACCTAATAATTCAACTTGTCGCATAAGAGGGATGCAACCCCAGTGACGCGGATCATGTATCCTTACTAGACACCTTATTTACAAGACGTTGTAATAAGTTCCCACATGACGTACTTACATAGTGTCAGGCATGGTAAAGACACACGGTGCACGTCTAGTGAATTATAGACTTGGTTTTATTCTTAATCAGTCGTGACACGTCATGAAGAACGGATACACGATATCTAAGGAATATAAACAAGTTTCAATGTAAACAAACAAAATTGTCGTGATCACCACGGACGCATACACATCATATTCTAAGTGTTCAGATAAAATGTTACACAAAAGTGCCGTGGACATCCACGGACGAATATTTGATACAAATACAAGTGTTCAGAAATTACATCCATCGAAGTACGCCCTACATAGGGGGAGAAACTTGCCTATCTCTTTCTTCTCTTTGGCTATCCAAGACGGTGATGCTTCACCATGGTCTTTCTTATTATGGGCCTGAGCCACGTTCGCCTCCAACGTCTCACTTAATGTCTGTTCACCAACCACGATCCTCGTGACGTCCTCATAAATAGGAAGGGTGAGCTAGCTAGGTGAAGGCGCGAAATGGGCCCGGGAGTCTCCCTCACCTTGGAAGCACGCGCCCAGTCATAGTTTTTCCATGATTTCCCTATTAGACGCGTCCTTTTCGGACTCATGCTCGGCCAGGAAAGGATACTCCAAATCCCTCATAGCAGCCATGGACGCATTCATCTTCTCTACAGCCCCGGGGTTGAAGTAAGCATGCTTGGTGAAGTTCTGTTTCTTGCTTATCAGCTCTGCGGCCATGACCATACCTTCGTGTCAGCCACGGTCAATACCGTCCGACAGGAGATCAGCAAACTGATGTACAAATTGGGGAGCCTCCATCACTTCATAACAGCCAGACGCACCCCATGGCACACCATCCACCTACGGCCAGCAATGGTTGTGAGTAGTAGGGGCACAACACCTCATCACTGTTTGTGGTAAGGGCGTCCAGCTCAGCGTCCGTCTGCACAGAGGTCTCAATCACCTGTTCCAGCAATGCCCTTTACTTAGCAAGCTCATCCTTCAAAGTCTCCTCGCCCTTGACCAACGCCCGTACCTCCTCTAGCTCCTTCGAGAGGGCGGATACCTGGTCAGCTTAGGTCTTTGCCAATGCTTCGGCTGCGGCCACCTATGGGTGCTATACTAAGGTTAGAATAAAGCATGCATAATATGGACGCAAACATGATACCTTGCAGATAAGTACCTTAGGTTTTGAAGCCTCATGTTGGGCTTCGAGCTCGGCAACGCGCTTGTCATGAGCATTGGCGTACGCGGCTTGTTCTTTCATGGTTGCCTCAGCAGTGGCAAGTTGGGATTGGAGGGTTGCAATCATGGATTCATTTTCCTCAATCATCTTCTCCCTATGGCCGTTCTTCTTCATTAAAGACTGGACGTGCTCTAGGGCGGCCTCAAACCTCACCCGCATTGATGTGCCCATGGCCATCTGATGCACCACGACCTCATTGTATTCATCCACTAGGTCATGATGACTTAGTGCGTTTATATCCTTCACAAGGCCAGGAGGAATGAAATGGTTAAGGTAGTCCCGGCACTCTTCCGCGTCCCTTATCCTATCAGTAGTGGATGTCTTCCACTCAGGATTAAAGTGTGTGGAGGGGCTAGATACAGGAATTTCTTGCGAGGCCGTGGGGGTACCATCCTCGAAGGTCGGGCCAGATTTGGGCAGGGAGGCTTGACGGACAGGTTCTTTCCCCTTCCTCGTCCCTTGGACTGGTGTGGCACCAGCTTGGTTATCCCTGCGAAAAACATCATCAATAACATAAGTATCATTACAAAGGCGCGTACCTTTTACTTAGAAGGAAAACACAATGACACATACATATGAGGACGACTTACATGTTTGTCTTATCCAGCTCTGAGGTGGTGGGAGGAACCTGTGAGACTGGCTCAACAGATTGGGGTTGCACGTTCTGGGCTATATGGGCATCTTGTACCGTCCCCGAGGCCTGGTTTGTGCTTTCGCCAGATTGGTAGAGGGGGTGGTCTTCGCGCAGTCTCTTGGATGGGGCATTGTGCTCTCCCACCACGGCCTCGGTGGCCTATCTTGCCCTCTTAATCTTTCTTCGGGTACGCCTTAGGACGGGTTTCTCTTCTTCCTCCTCCTCCTCAACGTCTTGTTGCACTTATTCCTCATTATCCTCGCCCATCATTCAGGCAAGGCTGGAAGTGGTTCTCTCAATATTATCACCCTGCTCCTCATCATGAGCATGGGTGGCAGTCTTAGGCTGTGAGGAGGGCCCAACATCATTTTCCAGCATCATCGCGTCCCCGTCCTCTTTATCAAAATCTATGGGGGTCTTTTGAATGGTTGTATCTTCCTCGTCGGATTGAGGGTCGGGTACGGCTACCAAGGCGACTGTCACGTCCCTAGTTTGTTCAAGCAATGGAAGCTTGTTTTCTCGCCTCGGGCGCATTCCCTCTGTAATGGTCTTAGGGTCTCCCTAACGTAGGACTCCAAAGAAATTCATTTCTGCAAAACAAGAGGTATGTTAGCTACGGACTACACACTTATATATCTTTTAGGATGCATATACTACACCTACCTTCGCCTCGGCTTCTCCAAAATACGGGGTATCTGTTCGACGGGCCAAAGTAGTTACGGCTAATGCCTAGGAGGCAAAGGAATGACTCGGGTAGACTCCTATGAAACCTTGTTCTGTTTCTATCTATTTCTTGAGCATGCTGGGCATTATATGTACCGGCTTGGGGAGGAAAGTTAGGGCGTAATCTGTTCTTATGTAAAAACTCAGTCGGCCACACTACTGCGTCAATAAAAAAAGTAGTGGTCATACCAGTTTTTCAGTGAGTCCATGGCTTTGTTGTAACTCACGGGGCTGTTTGGGGATCGTTTCTTGAAAGAAAGCCAGCCATTCACTAGGTTTGGAATGTAGAACAACCTAAATAACTCTACGACTGGGGGGATGTTTCGGGCACGGCATAAGATTTCAAATTGACTTATCTTACACGTGCCTATGCAGTGTAGTTGGGTGATATGTACATCATAGTATCCTAATAAAACTATAAGGAACCTAGTGAAAGGGATGCGATAGTTGGCCGCATCAATAAGACGAATATACAGGCCAGTCTTTCCCTGGGGGGCTTCAGTTATAAGCTCCCCGACACCGGGAAGAGAGGGGTGAAGGTTGCTAGGAATGTAATACTCTGAGCAAAACTCTCCCAGTTTTACTTCCGTCATCACATTCAGCACGGATCCGATAGTGGGATTGTTCCTATGAGCCATAATTATTAAGAAATGATGAAAGGCGTGGTGTTCTAACCTGTGTGGGGGAAGATCCGTTCAAAAGAAAGTGATGGTTATGAAGAAAGCGTTAATGGCGGAAAATAGCAAAAGACTGTGTGTAACACACAGTCGTATGGGCAGCCTATTTATAGGGTTGCCTCGATGATACTAATTCATTGCAATAGTGCCACGTGTCTTCCAATAACCTAAATCGTGTGGTTAGGGAGATAAGTGGCAAGTGAACAGTCAGGCGGGACCCACGGGTCACTTCTGACTCAGAAGATTGCGTCGCTCGAGGTACTAACTGTTTGCACTTTATCAGTCAACATGTCAGGTGAACAGTCTAATGTGTCGGATATGCGGTCATACATATGACTGTATTCAATGTTTCATTTAATGTGTCTCGGTCGTCACGTGCGGCTAGGGTACCATTTATTGGTGCATGGGAATTAATTCCTTTCTAAAGGTTGTCACGTGCGGCCGAGATATGGTTTTCAAATTCAACATTTCAAAATGTTCTTTCTTGGTACGCCCGAGGGGGATTTTTAGTCTAGATATTACGCCTACGGCTGTGACAACTAGACTGAGGGGACATGATGACGTATAGTCCCTAATCGGGTCATGAACCCGGCCCACGGGTACTACCCGCGTCCGGCCCATCACGAATTGGTTGGATTAATGTCATTTGAGCTTATGGGCTTGAATGAACAGTGGCCGCATAAGATGTGTGCGACCCACGGCTCGGCACGGCCGGTACAGGGTTAGACAGAATCACAATCTTATCAGGATTGAGATTTGCCTCAAAGTATAGGATATACACTCACCATAATTAGAAGATAACAATCAAGCTAATTATGGTGATTATCTTGTGCTTGGGGCCGAAGTAACAGTGACAGCCCATTAGGGTTTCACTGCCTATATAAGAAACCCCCAAGGGTTCCATAAAGGTATCACATTCTCTATACTCTCAACCTACAGTTGATTTCTAACCCTAAACCGATTACTTACTCTCACGCCGGAGTCTAATCGTGGGATACATTCCTACGGTAACTCTAACGCATGTTGTTTTAGTGTGCAGGATCTCAACAAGTTATTCACTTGGTGCAAGAGCCGGAGCCCAGCCTACCCGGATTAAGCCTAATTCGGGTCAAGCAAGGATCATCTAACTTTTGTATCAACATTTTTAAATAATAAGTTCAAAATTAAGGATCTTGGAGAATTGAAGTTTTTCTGGGAATTGAGATTTTGAAAATTAAAAATGGTCTTTGTTTGAATCAAAGAAAGTATTTGATTGAGTTGTTACATGAATATGGATTATTAGCTTGTAAACCTGTTGCTACACATATGACTGAAAACAAGGGACATTTCCCTCAGATGAAGAATGTTCATCCAGATGATGCAGCATGAGTACTTTCAGATGGTTGCTCCTCTGCAGTATCATCTAAATGATTTACAGATACCTCCCCTGCATCATGAGATGGTCCCTTTCCATCATCATTAGGACTTGAGGACTTATGGGTGTTAGACTCAAAACAATCAAAAAGGTTTTTATTATTGACTTCAGAAAAAATACTAGACTCAACATTTTGATTAACATCTTTCATTTTATAGGGAAAAATTGTTTCATAAAATTTCACATCTCTAGAAAAGAAAACACTTTTGTTTTGCAAATTCAACAATTTATAAGCCTTTTTTGAAGAAGAAAAACCAATCATAACACACTTCTCAGATTTATAAGAAAACTTATCAAAACTATTCAAAATACTTGAAAAACACAAACACCCAAAAGACCTTAAATGGGAAAGGGAAGGTTCCCTATTATACAACTTAGAAAAAGGAGAATGACCAGTCAGAACAGAAGAAGGAAGCCTGTTAATCAAATAAGTAGCAGTTAACACACAATCAGCCCAGAAACTAAGAGGAATACCACCCTGAAACAATAAAGTCCGAGAAACATTAAGCAAATGCCTATGCTTCCTCTCAGCAATGCCATTTTGCTGAGGGGTATAAGCACATGTAGTCTGATGACTAATACCTTAGTCACTTAAAAAACAAGCCATGTTATTATTCAAAAAGTTAGTCCCATTATCAGATTTGATGACTTTAATTTTCTTAGAAAATTGATTAAGTAACAAATTATAAAAATCCTTAAAGTACCCATAAACCTCATCTTTAGACTTAAGACCCATACATCCCTACTGAAATCATCAACAATAGTAAGAAAATATCTAAAGCCTTCCCTAGTAGTGACTCTATAAGGTCCCTATACATCAAGATGAATCAATTCACCCAAAATAGAAGATTTATGATCACTCAAAGGAAAATGTTCTCTAGATTGTTTAGCAAAATGACAGATTATTGATCCCAAACTTAGATCGATTTAGCTTTACGTAAACGAGATTAAATCAAGTTAAACACTTAGAGAAACTTTGTTGTATAAACAATTCAAGTACTATGCGGAATTAATACTTGAATGAAGAACAAACAAAACAGATGAACCAAACTTTCACTTTGATTGAATAATCGAACTTGTGTACAATGAAAGTGTGAAAAACATATATTAAACTAAAACCTAAAGGCCTCCTTTTATAGATTAAGGAACCTTGTACAAGAGTCTACGTATCAGCTATTTTAGGTAAAGATAAACATAAGAAATACATTGTCGAACATATCTTTACTAGAAACATAAAACATGTAGACTAAGTATCCTGTCAGTGCTTGACTTCTTCTTATCAACGCTTGACTTCTTCCTATCAACGCTTGTCTTGACAACGCTTGATTTCTTCCTATCAACGTTCAATTTCCTCTTGTCAGCATCTAAGTGTCTTGGCTACATTTTATTACCAACAATCCTCCCCTAAACTTGATATCTACTCTAGTAATCAAGTTTCTGAATAAAACTAAGTACAAGGAGGATTCTTACAAATCTTATCAAGTTGGAAATAAGTATATCTAATCAAATCTTTGCCAACGTCACTTGTATAATTCATCTCCAGCTGTGTTGACACCATTTTCTTCAAAACTTCTTTGGACATAGGATATTCAGTAGCCACAAGAAGATATTCAGAAAACTTTGTAGTACTCAAATGATACACACCAGCTGTTGAATGTAAACGCCATTGAAGTCCACTAACATCATCAAGATCCTTCCAAACTGGATCTTCTTCATCTTGTACACATATCCTCTTGAATGTTGACCAAATCTTTATTCCATTGACTGAAGTAAGTCTTCATTCTCATACTTGGCATGCGTCAACCTCCAAAGGTCTACCAATTCTTCCCTATCCAGGCTTGCAAACAAAGACATAAGAGTAGTGAAAGTATGTACCTTCTTCCCATATCTGCCAATCATCCAAACCCCACTTGCATCTTCCTCATAGCTAACTATAGGGTTTCTGGAATCATGAGGTAACACTTCTACCATTTGTGAAGCTTCCAAGGGTGAGAGCTTAATAATCTTTCTAATAATAGCTTCACTAGGATTCACTCTATCTAAATTTTCTGGAAACTCAAGAGGAACTCCCTTCTTAAATGGTCTTGGTGTAACCAAAGCCTCTTGGATCTCCATTTCTTCTGCAAGTTCTTCCTTTTTTTCATCTGCAAGAAGTCTAATAGTGTTCTGCTCTTGCACACTTGCCCATATAGGATAAGCCTTATACTCTAATTCATCAAAGGACAATCCCTAAAACTTTCTAAAAGTCTAACCTGTTTGATGACATCTAAGAAACATGTAATAGAGCTCCCTTCTTTCTGTCTTGGTCTGTGAAAGAACTTTGCTAGCTTTATATTTCAGAATCACCTTGTAATCCCTTTGAACTCTTAATAGAATCTCTAAACCCCAAATTTGATCTGATAAAGTCATGTTTGGATTTTCCATCACCTTATTCTCCCATGCAAAGTACATCTGAGCAACTTCAGGCATCTCATAATCTACCTGATTCTTCAACTCTGCAAGCTTTTCCCTTGCCAACTCATTACCATATTCAAGCCTCTCTGGTTCTTCAATAATCATTACACTTGAATCTATGCTCTCATCACCACTGCTTTCCTTACTCTCAATAGCAGTCTCCTTCATCCTATCTTCTTTCTCAAGTTGTGCAGCCAACATGGAATCAAAATTTACTTGGGCTGCATCCTTGGGAACCACTGTTTCTACCATAATCCCTTTACCCTTATCTAATATATCAATGATGGGTAAAGATGATGATGGTACATGTGTAGACACATCTTTGATGATAGCTGATGACTGGGGTACATCAACCATACCTACAGATCTATCAACGTCCAAAACCTGTGTATCAACGCCTAACTTACTCCTATCAGCGCTTGGCTTGTCAACGTCTAAAACCTGTCTGTCAACGCTCAACTTACTCTTGTCAGTGCTTGGCTTAGAAACTTGTTCCAGCATCTCCATAAATGAAATCTTTGTTGGAGTTGCCAGTGAAACATCAATAATTGGCCTCTCCTTCAAGTTGGTCAAGGCTTCAGCCATTTCCACACCAATAGAACCACCTGAGCCTTTGTCACTTGCATTAAATGGCTCAGTAGCAGCTTCCTCCCCTTTGTAAGAATCATCCCCTGATGAAAGGACTCTTGTCTGCCTTCTCCTATTCTTAACAGCTTCCAAAATAACAATCCTCTCCCTCAATTGCTTGAGTTTAAGGCCTTATGTAGAAACAGTATGTACAAGGTCTGCATTTTGCTTTTGCAAGCTAATGCAGACAGCCGTCAATTCCAACAATATATAGGGTTCCAATATGCCCTCCTCTAGAATGGGAATTGACCTCCCAAAGTAGAGTCATGGGGTATGGATGGGGTCTGAATGATGTTAGGACTGGCTTGACCTGCATCTAAGCTAGTACCAATTGTCCTAGCCCCACCCATGTCACCAACCACACTTGTGGTGGTGGTTCTCTCTGCAACATGGCTAGGACCACTAGAGGAGAACACTCTAGTAGTCCTATGGCGTTTTCTATCCTAAATTCTGGGGGTGAAGAGGATGATGTGGATTGGGTTTCAGTTTAGAGTTTACGAGGTGTTTGGGTTTGTTGTAAAAGGGTGTCAGCGTTTGGATTTGAAGTATCAACGCCAACATTTAACATGTCAGCGTTGAAGGGATCTTGGTCAATTTCCATATGCTGGGGTGATGGTGATGGTTCAGGTAATGGATCTGGTTGTGGTTGTGGGTCTGGTTGAGGTTGTGCTGCTGCAATAACAACAAGCATGGCTTGGGTAAGGGGTAAGTCTCTGTATGGGGGTGAATTCATCTTTCCAAAAATTGCTTTCGTTTGCACAGGGATCGTATAAAAATCATCATGATCCCTGGTGCAATATCTTTGTGCATCAAAAACCATTTGCAAAAATCTTGGGTAAGCAAGAGTCATCTTGCTACCCTTGTTTTTACACATGCCATCAAAAATCATTTTAGAAAAATTATATTTTTGACCAGTAGCAATACACACAATGGCACTACTAATTGACCTGTTAATTTCATTGTGTACAGTACATTTGGGAGTCAAGCATTGAAGAATGACATGTATTAAGTACTTCCAAGCTGGGGGAAATTCCTGTTTTGAATATTTGTTTAAAGATCCCTCTTCAGTGGAATAGAACAACAATTAGGAAACAAGGTGTTTAGGGCACAAAACACAAAAATTACTCTAATGGATTGTTCATACATTAATAACAAACAATCACTAGGCGTGTATACATTGAATCCCACACCTAGTCGACACACGCTTTAGGTTTACATTGTGAATGAAAGATACCTAATAACCCTTGGTTCCTTATATAGTGTAAGGATTAGGGTTTACAAGAGATAACTATGAATAAACATGTAAATCTTCTATTTAAATAACTATATACTAAATATATCAATCTTAATATATTCAATTTATCCTCTAAATAGAAGATTATATCAGCCCCATAGACGTCCATCAGCGTTTGACTTCTGTTGATTTCTGTCAACGCCTAATTTACTCTTGAAAACGCCTAATTTACACTTGTCAACGCTTAAGACACAACGTGTCAACGTTGAACAAATGCCTTCATGTTTTCTTCATTTATGAGTTTCTACCACATCAACTTTTTTGTAGAAACTAGAAGGGGGGTTGAATAGTTTCTCTTCGATTGGTGACCAAATTAAAATTACTTTCAATTTGGTTTGTATCAAAACTATCTTTTACTTGAGGCTAAGTTGCATAATGATTAGATTCAATTCAAATGCACTAGCAAAGATAATAGGTAAGTGTAATGATAATGAAATAAGTAAAGAGTAAGGAAGGAGACAACCTAGTGGGAAGACACCAAGATTTATAGTGGTTCGACAACGAGGCTCTATCCTCGTTTCTACTCTACTCCTCGAGTACACCTACTCGAGATTTCCACTATATCCACAAGCTCCCTTCTCGGCGGAGAAAACCTTACATTGTTGCTTACATTATTTTCCGACACTAAGCTAAATGTCGAGACCTAATCTTTAGCTAGGACCAATCTACACAACGTTGCCTACTTCACAATTTAACGACACAAGGCTAGATGTCGAGTTCTGATATTAAGGTAGAACCAATCTTCACGACGTTGCGTACTTCACCATTTTACGACACAAGGCTAGATGTCGAGTTCTAATCGAAAGATAGAACCAATCTTCACGACTCTTCACTTTGAAGCTAAGTGAGAACTTCACACAACACAACTACTAATCATTTTCAAGTTTAGTGAGAACTCACAAGACACAACCACGTCACTTTATAGTTTAGTGAGAACTACTAATCAAATCTATTACAACTCAACTAGACTTATCCAAGTACACACATGTAGCTTGGATTTACACAACACAAATCCAAGCAAACACATATGCAATGGATGTACACAACAAATCCAAGTATCCACAAATAACTTGAATGAACACAACTAGTCCAAGTATTCATAAATACATTGGATTGACCTAAAACAAAAAAGGTATCATGATGAATATGACTAGCTCATAGATTCATCTTTATCACAACACTAGTGAGTGAGTGATCTTCTCATTGGACAAGGTAAAGGAGGGGATCAAGAGGATAATCATATGTAAACATCCTTAACACTTTAAGTGATCATTTACTAATGATTATGCTATAGAAAATAGAAAGGGGGCTGAGAAAAACGTCCAAGAGGCTTGCTGGAAAATGAGATTTGACCCACTATTTAAAGGAGACAAAGTATAACGGATCTATAACGGCTATGCGTGCGCGGTACCTTATCTCGCCCGGCGGTTCCATATCGCTAAGGAACCGCGTAGGTACTTAAGGTACCGCCACTAGAGTACGCTCCGTTTTTTGTCTTTTAGTGGGGTAGGAATATCTGAGGTATTTGAACCCTTCAAAGGATATTCTAACAGCATTTGGAATATGCCATTTTCAAATTTTCATTTTCCATTTTAATAAAACATTTTCTAAAAAAGAAAGTTTATTAAAAAGTCTTTTGTCATATTAACAAAAGTGAGTTTTAAGGATAATCATTTTGATGATCACTAAGTATGATTAAGAAAGGTTAGTGATATGATTATTACCTTGATGATAGTGTTAGTTAAATAATTCATTTTGTGTTTTACACTAAATGTGTTGTATGGTTTGTTGTGATCAAAACTAAGAAAGATTAGTTAACACTAATAATGTTTTTAGGCATCACTTGCATTAACATTTTTGACCCAACAATCTTCCCCTAGTTGATGTTGGCAAAACTCTTTGTGTATCTCTAGTAAGTTGTACATCATCTTCAAATTGCTTCCCCTCAATTGTAGCATGTATGTCTTCCCCTTTTTGTCACATCAACAGGGAAGTAAACAATGTATGCAATCTTGAAGATTCTCCAAATGTAGGCTCTATGTAATGATTTTGAAGAAAAATAAATATAATATTCTTGATGTAGAAGTATAATAACCCAACCTTGTTTTTCATGTCTTGTATTATCCATGTGATGAAGAACTTATACCATTAGAGAAAAATATAAGTAGACCTCGATCCCATTGTCAAAATCCTCATCCTTGTGAGACACTGAGCACGATAATGTAACTCCTTCAAGTGATAGCAATCTGTCTTTGCTAGATATGACAAGTCTTCGTCACCAACCATTAAAAGCACAAACAAGTTACCTTAAAAGTCAACGACTGGGAGTTCATGACTTTAAGATATGATAGAACACAAACTCGTGAAAATTTTCTTCGAACATCAAACTTACCATAAGAATTCTTCCCTTTAAGCCAACACCTCTTCATGACGAATCTTAATCTTCATATCATATGTAAAAGCTCTAACCCCGATTACATAATCAAATCCAATAAATTACCTCACAAATTGTTGCTAACTCACATTAAAATCATTAATCCCTTTTAAAAACTATCCGAGCCATAAATATAAAATTGATATTCTGTATAAAAACGGAGATTCCATGTACCTTTGCGTGTAAATATCTCTTTTTGTGTGCCAAAATCTACCAATCTTCTCAACAGCAGCTATTCCTTTTGTTGTCCAATATCTTCCTTTATCCAAGATATCAACACTTTGTGTTGTCCAATACCGGACAACACTTGTCAGCGTTTAAAAATCCATATATCGGACAACAAGTGTCAACGCCTCCTATCAGCGTCAACTTTATTCCTGTCAGCGCCAACTTTAAACCTGTCAGCGCCTGGCCATCAGCGTCTCATCCATGCGTTGTCAGTGTTACACCAATATCTATCAGCTTCACACCAACATCTATCAGCGTCTAAATAACATACATCAGCGGCTAATTGATCTAGGGTTTTATAAACCCTAAATCATGATTTTATGTGAAAACCATAAACTGCAGTAAACTTCAACATCGAATATATTCTTCGTGAGAGTTCAGATCAAAGATCCCTTCGGTGAGATCCTAGACACAAGTGCCAAGAACCTAAAGCGTGAATTAAACGATGATCCAACGGTTAAAGAAGGAGAAATCGCGTTTTTACTATTACTGTTCATAGAAAACAGCATATGATCACTGCTGACTTCGACGCTTAATAACTTTTTCTTGGGAATAAAACTTGACAATCTCTCCAGTAGATGTCTAGATATATGTGTATAGAACACACACAAAAAATTTCCTGACGATCCAACTGTCCAATAAAAAGTTATGGCCTTCAGAATACTGTTGCGCACATAAAAATGTCCAGAAAAACCCTAGACGGATTTTTCTATCTTCACACCATTACGAACACCTTGTTGGTCCTAGCATCACGAGCCACGAGGCTCTGATACCAACTGTGGAAACCTTGGTTTCCTCGATCTTTTAGTTGCTAGGCATAAACATTGTTCATGTGATCATACAATCACCGCGGAATAGAACAACAATTAGGAAACAAGGTGTTTAGGGCACAAAACACAAAAATTACTCTAATGGATTGTTCATTATATTAATAACAAACAATCACTAGGTGTGTATACATTGAATCCCACACCTAGTTGACACACGCTTTAGGTTTACATTATGAATGAAAGATATGAAAAACCTAATAACCCTTGGTTCCTTTTATAGTGTAAGGATAAGGGTTTACAAGAGATAACTATGAATAAACATGTAAATCTTCTATTTAAATAACTATATACTAAATATATCAATCTTAATATATTCAATATATCCTCTAAATAGAAGATTCTATCAGCCCCGTAGACGTCCATCAGCGTTTGACTTCTGTTGACTTCTGTCAACGCCTAATTTACTCTTGACAACGCCTATTTACACTTGTCAACGCTTAAGACACAATGTGTCAACATTGAACAAATGCCTTCATGTTTTCTTCATTTATGAGTTTCTGCCACATCAACTTTTTGACCCAACACAGATTTCACAAGGTTCAAAATGATTAGGTTTACTTAACTTTAATTGTTGTTTTAAAACCATTAAAACTTCATCAGATGCGTGACCAAGCCTATTATGCCAAACAGACTTAGAAACATGACAACACATAATTGAAAAATTACTTTTAACCTTAGGAAACTCACAATTCACATCAAACAGATACAAACCACCAGTCTCACTACCAGTCCCTAGAGTAATCTCTTTTTCTCAAATCCTGAATGATACAATCATGTTCATTAAATCCAACATGAAGTTTACTATCTTTAATCATTTTATTAACAGATAACAAACTAACAGTATATTCAGGTATAACCAACACATCAAATAACACCACATTATTAGTTAATCTGAGATTTCCAACAGATTTAATTTTAGCAACAGTCCCATTAAGATGTCCTACAATAATATTATGATCTGAAATATCAACAATATTTGTCATATTATCTGTAGAAGATGTAATATGCTAGTTTGCCCTTGAATCAATAATCCACCCAAAATGCAAAACTTTATCACCCATTTTAATATTAGCATTAAAAAATTTATAGAAGTGATCGTTGAAAAAACATTAGCATTGAAGAAAGTAAACCCCATACCTGCTATATTGGCATGCTCCCTATAATTACTCTTTTCACCAATAAGACTCATGAGTTTACCAATTTGTTAACTAGTAAATGTCAAAACACCAATACTCTTACTCACATCAGCACTATTACTAACATTACCAGTCTTAGTAAACCCACTAGTATTATTATTAGCAAAATTCTTTCCATTATTATTTCTTTTAAAACCATTGGGATAACCAACAAACTCAAAACATATGTCAATAGTGTGACATTTCATACCACAATGCTTACAAGACAAAGAAAGCAGTACTATTACTCTGTCCCTTATTAACCCCGTTATTATTATATCTATTAAAATTTCTTCCATTAGACTTAGATTTAACAATAAAGGAGCTAACCTGAGGGTTTTGAACCCTAGGATTAAAACCAAGACCTCTATGTGACTCCTCCCACCCAAAATAACAAAAGCATCCTTAACACCAGGCAATTTAGTCTGAGTTAACAAAGTACTCCTAATAGGTTGATACACATCATCCAATCCCATTAAAAAGTGCACTGACTTCATTAACTGATTATGCTTATTAATTTCATCTCTAGCCTCACAAGAGCAAGGAGTCAACTTAGTCAAAATATCAAACTCTCTCCATAGAGAAGTCAACTTATGATAGTGTTTAGAAACAAAAAGCCCATTTTGTTTAAAACTAGTAATCTTTGCATCAAATTAAACAAAAATGACCCGTCAAGTTTATCATAAGTTTCTTTTAATTCAGCCCAAACTTTAGCAGCATTTTTATAATAAACTTGACTCAAATACAAATCCTCAGAAATACTACTCAACAACCAAGACAAAACCACAACATTACATCTATCCCACTGATTAGACAATGGAACACTATTATCATAAGTATCCTTAACACATGTACCATGAACAAAACTCATTTTATTTCTAGCCTATAAAGCAATTTTTATAGCAGTAGCCCATACTCTATAATTCTCAGAATCACTTAACTTCAAATTAATCAAAGAACCACTATTATTATCATTAGACTGTAAATGTAAAGGATTACCAGCATCTAAACCATTAATCACATTAGCATTATTATCATTACCACTACCACTAGGACCAGCCATAACTACACAAAATAGGGAAAAAAATGAAGAACACAAAACCAAGTCGAAAGACGGTTCTCCGGCTTCCTAACCACTCAAAAGGTGGCAGGTCAAGAGGAGATGACTTGGAGATGGTGTAAAACAACAAGAAGCCAAAAATAAACTAACTAACAAACTCAAAACAAGAACAAACAACAGACTAACAAGTAGCACATATAACAACCCCTTGTATGTCCACAAATCCAATCAAACAATATCCCATCGACACCTAAACCCTCTAATCAACAAAAAATTAAAGAGAAAGTACGAGAGGTGTTACAAAGCACGCAAAGCTTCCAAGAAAATTGATCAGGAAGATCAATCAACCAGCAAGAACCAACAAACCAACAAACCAACAAATCAACAAGCAGCGGATAACAACAAACAAGGTGAGATAAACAAATATTTAACTTACAACTGAAAAACCCTAATTTTTGATTTTAGGGTTTTTCAAGAATTAACCAGAAATAGACCAATTAACACCGTTAATCAATGATTAACACCCTCAAGATCAATCCCCAAACCAAGAATTGAAAAACCCCCCAAAATCTTTGAAACCCTAATTTTTGGAAAATCAAATTAAAGTGTAGATCTTCAAGATCCACCTAATTAACCCAGATTTAAAAAGAATTAACCCATATTTAAAAAGAATTAACCCATATTTAAAAAGAATTAACCCAAGAACAAAGCCAATAACTCTGATACCATGTGAAAAATATAAAACCAGCTTAAGTAAAACCAAGAACACCAGATATTAAAAAGAACTTTATTACGAATAGTCTCTAAACGGATGCTATCCAACAAATACAGAAGAAAATGTATACTCTCCAAACAGATTCTATACAGAGAATACAGACTCGATACAGACTCAAACTAATCAAACTTTATCACAATCACAAGTCATGATTGATAACAAGATCAAGAACCCAGTAACAAACCCTAAACGATTATGTGAGATAATGTGTATGAAAGTAACAGAAATTATGAGAAGAAAATAAGTTGAGGCCAACTTATATAGTACCATCCATCAAGTATCACCAATAGTCACAATGAACCCTTGTAGTATCTGCAAATATACAACTCTGGCCCAGAAGTATTTACAAGCTAGTCCTCCAAGTATCAAAGTTATCCAAACTCTAACTTTATACTTCCAACAATAAGAAAGATGGAGAAGGGAAAGTTTTGGTGGAGATGAGTAAATGGTTTTCGAAATATAACTGGTCATGAATACAGTACTTAGGACTGTTATTGGAAAACAATACACAGAATTTGTTGATACTGAAGATGAAGATGAGATGACGGTGTAGATTGGATCTTGGTGGACTTGAGAAGTACACAAAAAGAATTCCATCCGGGCTAGACTTCATGTTTTTGAAAATCTTAGACGCCAAAAGAGGGCTTTTGTTGGTGATACAGAAAGCAAAAAAAACTTCATTGATATGATGATGTCCGTGGTAAAACATGTCACATAACACAAGATCTCACGGCTTGGTGTACACACATAACACTCGAAAACTGAAATCAGATAACACGCAAAAACAAAAACATACACTATATTTAAAGTGTTAACTTGCTCGTTATATAATGGCGTTACCATCTGTGATAATGGTGATGTGAGACTTTGCCTAAAAGCTTTGAAAGATTAATGTGAGTTTTATCATGTTTTATAAAACGGCAATGCACAAATATTATGAGTGTTAAGTATTGCATTTTACGTGACTTGGGTATATAATATTCATGCCTATGTACGTAATAGAAATCTTCATATTCAACTTCATGACACTATATAAATTTCATCAAGTTTTTATACGTATAATGGTTGTTGTGTAATGAGTCGAATCTACGTGACTCGGATCAATTGAAGCGTGATGGACCGATTACATGTACATGACCAAAGGCAAGGGTCGAGGTTATCGCTCGAACTCGTGATAAGATCATCTTGTTAGCTAGCATCATTATTTGTATCTCATGTTTAAAATGTTATTGATAATAAAAAAGCCTCAAAGACTTCAAGCTAGTGGATCGAACCTAGGTTGTCATGCCTAATAAAAGACGCGGTAAACGTTTGGCACTAGCTCCCTTACGGCTGATCAAATATTCTACTTTTGTTGTTTTATACGCTCTTATTTCGTCATTTCTATATACACATGACGGAACATGAAATAAATATTACTAGATGCACAGATTTTTGAAATATATAATATTAAAAATATATTTTGATGGATTATGTGTATTTAAGATACATTTAAATAAGGGAAAATTCTTGAAATGACCTAAAGTGTCACTTTTTTTTCCCTTTTTGCACTAACCAAATGAAAATTTCTCAAAACGTCTTATGCAACTATGCGACTTTTCCAAAAATGACAAAATTTTGGAAAATTTTTGAATTTTTTTCTATTTTTGGAAAAGTCGCATAAGTTATATAAGGCATTTTGAGAAATTTTCATTTGGTTGGTACATTTTGGGAAAGTGGGTGCAACCTTGAGGCATTTCAAGAATTTTTCCATTAAATAAATATTGCTGGATGCGCAGATTTTTGAAACATATTTTCATGCTTGTCCAACTAATACATGCATACGTAAATAGTATGTATTTAGGAGGTGAGACAATAGTTTTGAATACAACAAATGTTGAGTGACAATTTTTAATAGAGTAATCTTTTTGTCAACGATTCATAGTTAGAGAGAGCTTGGTGTGGTGGTACTCTTTCATGACTTTGGTGATTCACAACAGCGTCAACTCAGCATCCTTTCAATAATAAATATGTATATGAAGATCTAAAACACTTTATATTAATTCAAAAAGGGTTAATATACACATAAGGTACTAAAGTATGTCAAAAAATTCGACTTAGTTACTAAAGTTTAAAACCTAACAGATAGGTTACCCAAGTTTTGATTACCTGTAATACAGGTTACCCCGTATGTTTTAACCTATTGTCACCTGTAAAATGTGACGTGGCATTATTTTTCTATTTTTTATAATATTAATTTATCATATAAATACCAATAAACTACTAATCAATGTGTTACTTTGACCATGCAATCAAACGACTCAGACAAGCCAAAGGATAACAGCATAGAAGTAGAGTTCAGAAACTTTAAACCATATAACCACTTTTGTGGTACAACAAATCAATAAGCGGATCGTTATGAAATTTAACATTCTAATGCCTTTTAACAGCAGCCAGCTAAAAGGGGGTCCATGGTTCTAACAGTAATAATAGTCATATCATTAACTTCTTGTAAGCGCATACTGCTTGACACATACAGTTGTGAGATCAGTAATTGAATATCAATATGCGAGTGACATCATGTTAGAATTAGATGATAAATGCATATAGAATTTGATGCTAGCATTTTAAAAGTCAAACTAAACTTATGGTTTCTTGAATTCAATAATAAAATGATAGACCGAGTCTTACTCTCATCACTAATCTAACAATATTTGTAATTTCTAGGAGCTACCAGTGGCATTGGTTTAGAAACCGCCCGTGTTCTTGCCTTGCGTGGGGTACATGTGATCATGCCAGTCAGAAATGTTCAGAAATGTTGAAGCCAGACAAAAAGTCAAAACAAGCATTTGTGAGAAAATCCCAAATGCAAAACTTGACGTGATGGAGTTAGATCTTAGTTCACAAGCATCGGTACGAAAGTTCGCGGCTGAGTACATATCTAAGGACCTTCCAATAAACATCCTAATGTCAATTACAATAAACCTTACCTATATCTATAGATTTTGACGTTTAAAACCTGCATATAGACTAATATCATCGTCTCTTTTGTGTTTAAAGTCTCAATGCAGGGATCATGGCTCCACCTTTTAGTCTTTCAGAGGACAACATTGAATTCCAATATTGATTGACAGTGTTTTGATTTGGACAGAAAACTCGTTTTGATTTTTGTAAATCTTGTTTATGGGGAAGAAAGAGGGTACGGGTTGTTTATTATGCAATTGAAAATGAAAAGGGAAGGTGAATATGACTCTGTTAGAGAGAGGGATAAAACAAGGTGATTAATATGAAGGTGGGACCCACAAAAATATGATGTAGAAGGTCAAAATGGCTCTTAGCCGGTAACTGGTCATACGAGTAACTCATGTATACCTTTTAAAAATGTTCAGTAATCTAAAACACAAACCCATATACTTGGGTAACCTATGTGTTAGGTTTTAAACTTTAGTAACTAAATCAAATTTTTTGACAAACTTTAGTAACTTTTGTGTATATTAACCCATTCAAAAATATTGGGTAATAAGATAGAATCAAAACTAATAAAATCCATCACAGATTAGATCTGGTGTGGATCTATTATCTAAAATGATAATAGTTTTACAAAGCTTAAAATAAATAACAAGATGAATCAACCATAATGAAAAGAGAGTATACAAGCCTTGACGGCTGATAAACACACACAACACGCTCCTGTAACCCTAACTCAGAATGAGTTAGGGTATATGCATACTAAAGCATACAACGGTCACAACTCAAAAAGGCTTGGGCCCCAATGTCTAACCATAAGCAAGATCCAGCAATGACATAATAAGTCCCCGCATTACTACAAATGACATAATTACTCCTTATAACTTAATATTAGATTATAAAGGGTAATTTTAACATCCCCCCTTAATCTGATATTCTAAACAGATCAGTCATCCCCAATTTCTTAACCAGGCTTTTATGCTGAATTATGTCTAATCCTTTGGTAAGGATGTCTGCAATTTGGTTTGCAGACTCCACTTTTCTAGTCCTAACAATGCCACTTAAGATCTTTTCCCTCACAAAGTGAAGGTCAATCTCAAGGTGCTTTGTTCTTTTATGGAACACATGATTGGCAGTAATCTTAATTGTTGAATTGCTATCACATAATAGATCCACGGGTAAAAGATTATGGCAATTAAATCTTTTAAAATTTTTAGGATCCATATGACTTCACTAGTCATAGAAGCAAGAGCCCTATACTCTGCTTCTGTTGAGGACTTAGAGAGAGTGTTTTGTTTCTTACTTTTCCAGGATACCAAATTATAAAACCCGCATGCTTTTACCATGAATAGTACCCATAAGATCGTACGTACATGATTAGAACTTTCCTTTTATAGCACGTTTACGTTTCATGAATAAGAATTACAAGTATTACGTACGTGTTATAACACGATAATTATTTATTACATATGAACACACGATAATTATTCCAATAATAATTATAATCACGAACATGCGAACATGAAATCATGAACGTAAATTACTCACGAGCTAATATTATGTATGTATATATATTTATTACGAACACGAATAACTAAGTCACGGTCGATAACTAATTAGAACACGTAAATTACGAACACGAGAACACACTATTGTTTTAGACACGGAAAAAGGTACGGGTTACCCCATGTGGGCCCCCCTACCTGTGACTATACCAAGAAACATGGGCTTAGCCCATGTAATTTTACTAACTAGGGAATTTAGGAAAAACATGTTTCATATTTACAAAAAATTAGAAAAGAAAGAAAAACCTAATTATTCCTTCTTGTCCTCTTTGGCCGCCGGGTTCAAGAACACCAAAGGGTGTTTCCGGTCGATTTTGATCTTGGAATTATTACAAGGATCGTTGTGTGTTCGTCCTCATTCGATTCACGTGATTGGTATAACTTTTAACCTTTTCTTTTATGTTTTGATTTATATAATCACATAAAATCATGATGTTTTTAATTAAACTAATTAAAAAACAAATATTTTAAACATGTTAATAATTATGGGGTTAAATCAATGAAAGGTTTAGGGGTGTTTGTTGTCTAGCCGACGCCTAACCGAGCCCCTAGGGGGTCTCGGCTTGGCTTATTTCACACCAGCAAGACCATATGGTCTCGGTATGGTGGTGGTGGTCTTAAGGCAGCAGCAAGGCAAGGGCAAACCCCGACCTCGGTCGGGGAATGGTGATGGTTACGGGTCCGGTTCATGGGTTTTAATCATGGGTCCGGTTCATGAATCATTTTTTTCAAGGTTTATGATTTTTACAAGTTATGTTATTGTTTTTAGACTTAAATTAAATTAACTAAAAACATGAACATGACTAATTTAATTTACATGACTTAGGTTATTAATTTAATTATTAATTCATGAATTTTAACCTAAGTATTTATCTTTAATTAGACTATATAATTAATTAAATTATTAAAACCATGACTTATAATTAATTAATTAACATGACTTAGGTTATATTATTAATAGATAATAATATATGTTTTAACCTAAGTATTTTACCTTATTTAATTAAAATCATGTTATATTTAATTAAATACTTTAACCTATAGTTTATTTAATTTACATGTAATAATTAATAAACTATACTATATAATCACATGACTTAGAATAATAATCAGAAAACACTTAAGCTTATATAATTAGCTTAATTATCCAGCTTATATCTATTTATGGAAACTTTCTATTTTTAGAAACTTATTTATTTAAGGCAGCAAATCTATTTATGGAAACTTTCTATTTTTAAAAACTTATCTATTTTAAGCAGTAATTCTATTTTTGGAAACTTTCTATTTTTGGAAACTTTCTATTTTTTAGAAACTTTCTATTTTTGGTAACTTCCTATTTTTGGAAACTTTCTATTTTAGGAAACCTGCTATTTTTAGAAAGTTACTTATTATTACACAACAAGTATAATAATATATGAAATACAAGTAATACTTAATCAGAATAGACAGAATATATGATAAACACAGTATAAAGCTTACATCAGTAAAACATGACATGAACATATAAAACAAGCTAAGACATGATATAAAACCAGTTACGTATTCAGTAATCAGATACTTATACACGTATGTATTTATGTAGCATTAGTGATACCGAAGTAGGACTCTCTTTCGGTCGTCTTCTTCGTTCACAGGACATAAGGTACGGATTCTCCGTCCTTTCAGTATGGACAATCTTTCCTTATTAGGATTTCCCGTATGCAGCCAACTGTTTTCACCAATATATGTTTTATATGTTTTGATTGCTTATGTTTAATTAGAATACCTAAAGCCATATACATGCATGACCAGTTTCACCTAGTTATGGAGGTACCATAACCATAACACTAGAGGCACTAGTGTTATGACTTCCCCACGGCGGAGTGATTGCTCGTGGCGTCCCTTTCAGCTTTTGACCATTTATTATATTATCAGGTGGGGCGTATGGGTGCATCCTAGTTACATGTTTTCATTAGATTACTCAGTGTGAATGTGGTGTGTGCCTTGCATCCTTCACAAGGAGCTGGTCCCTCCTACCCAAAACCAGTATATTAAATTAGAGGCAGCCCCACTAATTTGCATGACGAGGTCACCCCTCTAAGTATTCATGCACGTTGATATTTCATGACCTATATTGGCTAATGGTAAAATATGTTAAACAGTTTTCACAAGATAAACATAAGGCTTTTGAAACTATAAAACCAGTTTTACTAAGATATAATCGGGTTATCCAGGACTTAGTTTCTTCTGTTGTTTCATGCTTTTTTGCTTATATTATTCATGCTTTACTTGTACATCCGTGCACTGAGCGTATTGCTCAGCCGTTTTCCTTTTCATGTTCCCAAAACGGCAGGTACTCAGGGACGCTCGTAGACTTTAAGCGTACGTGCATATGGACTGGAAGCTTTCTAGCCTTCTTTACTTTATGCATTTATCTATACTTTGATACTCATTTCCATGGACATTGTTTAGTCCTTTCATTTACGGTAGTTATGTTTGTGTGTGATGAGTTCTACTTTTGGACTACCGATGTTTGATTCCGGTATTTCCTTTATGGTCATGTAATGTTTAGACATTTATCCTTGTATGCTTTGATGACACGCCATAATCACGTGTGACATTTCCATTTATCAAAATGGGGTGTTACAATTATGGTATCAGAGCCAAGGCTTCGACCTGTAGGCTCTCAAAACACGACCTGTGATTAATGGGTAGTCACTATGGTCTTCCTAGAACTGACAGTCGGTTTTCATGCATTCATCATTTTCATGCATACATATATATGTCATTGTCGCAGGTTTATGACTAAGTAATGGTTGGTACAGGACTGGCCCTATTTAGTCGCATGTGTTTTATCGAAACTTTTAAATTTGGGACCGACCCATAGGCGTCCCCTCGCCATGTCTTTTATTTTGGGTGAACTGACCATAGGCGTTCACTCTCGAGCATACAAGAGTTTTCATAAAACTGCATCATGCATTCACGTATAAATTTTCCCGCATAAAATTTTTCTCATGATTTATTGGTATAATTTTTTTTTCATGTATATATTTTATGTTTTGATCAGTTTAATCATGTATTTTATGTTATATTGTCAGATGGTTCTCACACGCGAGCAGGAATAACTCAATGCAACAATCCAAGCTGCAATGCAAGCTTTGCTTCCTCAGTTGAGGAACAAAATCAGGGCTGAGGTTCAGGCTGCCAACAATCAGCAGCATCACCCAGCACCTCCTCCTCCTCCTCCAGTGACATTGGCTACATGGCAGGAGAGATTCAACACGCTCCGTCCTCGAGCTTTCGAGAGAACAAATAGCCCCAGTAAAGCTAAAAGCTGGTTGGCTCACATTGAGAAGATCTTCGATGCTATGGGCTGTGACCCCGTCTTCAAGTCGAGGTTGGCATGTTACCGGTTTGAAGGCGATGTGTTAAATTGGTGGTTAGCATTGAAGCAGTCTGAGGGAGGTGATAATTGGGTGGCTGGTTTGACATGGGCTCAGTTCAGAGATAGGGTGATGGAGCAGTTCTTTCCCAAGGCTGAGCAAGACAAGCTGAAGAGAGAGTACCACGGGATCCGACAGAGAGCTGGGGAGAATAGCAACGAGTTCATGCAGCTCTTTCTTCGCTTAGCTAGTTTCCTTGGTGCAACGGCAGGTACTCCTGAAGAGCAGGCACACCACTTCAGGTGGGCTCTTCGCACATCGGTCGCAAACAACTTGGTGTGTGCTACGTTCAACACGGTAGCACAAGTGGCCGATGCAGCACATAAGCTGGAGATGCTGCAGGAGAGAGATGAGTTCGGAGAAGCAGAGAGACCCAATAAGAGGTAAACATTCGTATTCAAGCGGTGACCAATCCGTATTCTTTCAGTATATGTCAATATTTCATCGCTTTAAATTTTATCTTCCAGGCAGAAGACTGGGGACCGGTCTCAGCCGGCTACTCAGCAGCAGCCTAATCAGCCCAAGGGAAACGGTCAGACTAACGATCGTTCTGCTACGGATAAGCGTGGCGGTAATGATAATTACCGTAACAACGCTGGACACTCCAACAGCAGCAGGTCCTTATACTTACGCATTTTTTTCTTATGATTTCATGTTATAACTCATAATTCCAACACATTAGCAAATCTTCTACCAGGAACCATGGAAACGGTAGGGACCAGAACCAGAAAGGTTCACAGCCTAGCCGTCCAGCTATCACTGGTATTCAATCTTACGATTATCCGCATTGTCCTTTGTACCCTATGATCATGTCTCATGTATAATGTCTTATCAGGTTCTCAGCCAGTCAGGACACCTGCTGGAGGATATACTCATCCTCTTAGCTCTACTTACCACCGTAGGCACCCAGGGCCATGTCGTCGCGACAGTGACGCATGCTTCAAGCGTGGTCTTCCTGACCATCGCATGAAGGATTGCCGCAAGGGCGAGATGGAGGGCACATTGGGACATGCTGATACCAAGCCGCCTCCTACCACTGGACGCGTTTACACGACATCTCGCGATCAGGCCAACAAGTCTACAGGTATTATCACTGGAATCTTGTATATGTATGGTCAAGCTGCATGTGTTCTGTTTGATACGGGTGCTACTCACTCGGTCATTTATACTACTTATGCCAAGAATGTTAGGATACTCCCCATGCCACTGGATAATAGACTCAGTATTTCCACGCCTTTGAGAGACTCTGTACTTATAACCTATGTGTACAAGAGCCTTCCTCTAGAGTTTGACGACAAGGTTCGTCCTGTTGACGCACTTCCGCTGGACATGAATGACTTTGACATGATTTTGGGCATGGATTGGCTATCCAAGCATCATGCTACCATAGAATGCCATTCGAGTGATCTTCGGTGATGTTAATGCACCAGAGTACATTCATAACGGGTTCGTACCCGGCAGATCTATACAAATCATATCAACCCTACAAGCACGTGCACTATTGTCACATGGCTGCGAGGGTTATCTAGCTACGGTTCATGACATGCATGCTGAATCCCCATCAATTCAGGATCAGCAGATAGTGTCAGAATTTCAAGATGTATTTCCAGAAGAACTTCTGGGCATACCACCTGCACATGAAGTGGAATTCAATATCGAGCTCATCCCAAGAGCTAAGCCGATTTCCAAGGCTCCTTATCGCATGGCTCCCATAGAGTTAAAGGAGCTGAAGGATCAACTGCAAGAACTTCTGGAACGAGGTTTCATTCGACCGAGCGCATCTCCATGGGGCACACCGGTCTTATTTGTTAAGAAGAAGGACGGCAGTATGCGTCTTTGCATTGACTATCGCGAGCTCAACAAGATTACCATCAGGAATAGGTATCCACTACCACGTATAGATGATCTGTTTGACCAACTCCAAGGGGCCAAACACTTCTCCAAGATTATCTCAGTTCAGGCTACCATCAGCTACGGGTTAAGGAGCAGGACATCGCCAAGACTGCTTTCCGTACACGCTATGGCTACTACGAATTTGTAGTCATGCCATTCGGCCTGACCAATGCTCCAGCAGTGTTCATGCATTTGATGAACAGAATCTTCCATGAATTTCTGGACAAGTTCGTCATTGTCTTCATCGATGACATCCTGATTTTCTCAAAGTCCAAGGAGGAACACGAAGACCATCTTCGTACAATACTACAGATTCTTCGCCAGAACCAGTTGTATGCTAAATTCTCCAAGTGTGAGTTATGGTTAGACAAGGTGGCATTCTTAGGTCACATTGTATCAGCAGAAGGAATCACTATGGATCCAGCGAAGGTTGAGGCTAATACTAAGTGTCCAAGGCCGACATCAACGACTGAAGTCCACGGTTTCTTAGGCTTAGCTGGCTATTACCGTAGGTTCGTGGAGAACTTTTCCCGCCTAGCACTACCATTGACCAAACTGATGTGGAAAGGGGAGAAATTCGTTTGGACTGAAGAACGAGATAAGAGCTTTGAAGACCTGAAGCAGAAGTTAGTATCTGCACCTATTCTTACTCTCCCATCTGGTACAAGTGGATTTCAAATCTACAGTGATGCATCGGGGAAGGGACTTGGCTGTGTTCCCATGCAACATGGGAAAGTGATCGCGTACGCTTCATGGCAGCTTAAGCCTTATGAGGAAAATTACCCAACGCATGACTTGGAACTTGCTGCAGTCGTGTTTGCATTGAAGATATAGAGGCACTACTTATATGGAGAATCATGTGACATTTTCACGCACCACAAGAGCTTGAAATATATCTTCACTCAGCGTGAATTGAACATGAGACAGAGGATATGGTTAGAGTTGTTGAAGGATTATGACATTAATCTGCGGTATCATCCCGGCAAGGCGAATGTAGTAGCAGATTCACTTAGCAGAAAGTCCGGAATGATCAACGGCATTAAGATTGAGGAGGAAATCATAAGAGACTTGGAGCGACAAGACATAAAGATCATGGTACGTGGACAACACGGTTACTGGGCTAATCTTAGAGTAGAACCCGAGTTACTCTCTAAGATCAAGGAAGCTCAGAAAGATGATGGAGAAATCTGGGCGATAATTCAGAATTTGGAGAAGCAGACAGAATTCAGAGTAGATGCAGATGGTATCTTATGGCAGGGCACGAGACTTTGTGTTTCTGATGATCAAGAACTCTGGGAAGCCTTGTTAGCTGAAGCTCATAGCTCCCCATTCTCTATACATCTGGGTTCGACCAAGATGTACCATGACATCAAGCAGTACTTTTGGTGGAGTGGTATGAAACAGGATGTTGCCACTTACGTCTCCAAATGTCTTACCTGCCAGCAGGTTAAGATCGAGCATCAGCGATCTGGCGGTCTCCTTCAATCGTTAGATATTCCAGAGTGGAAGTGGGACAAAATCACCATGGATTTTGTTACTGGTCTTCCGCCAACCAAGAGGAAGTACGACGCAATTTGGGTTATCGTAGATCGACTTACCAAATCAGCTCATTTCTTACCGATCCGCAAGGAAGATTCGGTCAGGAAACTCGCCGATACGTATAGAAGAGAGATCATGAGACTCCACGGTGCTCCATCCAGCATCGTCTCAGACAGAGATCCTCGATTCACTTCGCGATTTTAGAAGAATATGCAGAAATCTTGGGGTACACAACTTAAGCTTAGCACGGCTTTTCATCCTCAAACAGACGGGCAGTCGGAGCGAACGATTCAGACATTAGAAGACAGTTGAGGTCATGTGCGTTGGAATGGACGGGTGATTGGGACGATTAGATCTGTTTGGTGGAGTTTGCATACAACAACAGTTGGCACGCAAGTATCAAGTGTGCTCCTTTCGAGATGTTGTATGGCAGAAAGTGTCGCGCCCCAATCTGCTGGGATCAGGTTGGCGAGCGAACACTTGAAGGACCAGAAATCATCGAGTTGACTAATGAGAGGGTCGCAGTAGCTAAGCAGAAACTTCAAGAAGCACTAGTCACGTCAGAAGAGCTACGCAGACAAGCATCGTAGGGACATACATTTTAACGTAGGAGATCACGTTTTCCTTAAGGTTTCGCTGGCACATGGTGTTAGACGTTTTGGAATTAAAGGGAAGCTTAGTCCTCGATTCATCAGACCGTTTGATATCATTGAACGAGTCGGTGAAGTATCTTACCGTTTAGCATTACCTCCGCAGCTTTCGCATGTACACAATGTGTTTCATGTGTCCTTACTCAGAGGGTACCAGTATCATCCCCTTCACATGGTTCAGTATCCACTGGAACAGATCTGTGAAGATCTCACTTTTATAGAAGAACCCGAACGAGTTCTTGACAGACAAGAACGAGTCATGAGAAGGAAGACGATTCCATTCATCAAAATCCTTTGGAGGGATCATACCGAGCGGGAAGCCACTTGGGAAACAGAGGAGTCTATCCGGGCTTCTTACCCTCATTTCATATTTTGAATTCGGGTATGTTCTTCTTTTCCAGTTTACTTTATCTATAATTTGGGGACGAATTATTCTTTTTAGGGGGGAAGAGTTGTAAAACCCGCATGCTTTTACCATGAATAGTACCCTTAAGATCGTACGTACATGATTAGAACTTTCCTTTTATAGCACGTTTACGTTTCATGAATAAGAATTACAAGTATTACGTACGTGTTATAACACGATAAGTATTTATTACGTATGAACACACGATAATTATTCCAATAATAATTATAATCACGAACATGCGAACATGAAATCATGAACGTAAATTAATCACGAGCTAATATTATGTATGTATATATATTTATTACGAACACGAATAACTAAGTCACGATCGATAACTAATTAGAACACGTAAATTATGAACACGAGAACACACGAGAACACACTATTGTTTTAGACACGGAAAAAGGTACGGGTTACCCCATGTGGGGCCCCCTACCCGCGGCTATACCAAGAAACATGGGCTTAGCCCATGTAATTTTACTAACTATGGAATTTAGGAAAAACATGTTTCATATTTACAAAAAAATTAGAAAAGAAAGAAAACCCTAATTCTTCCTTCTTGTCCTCTTTGGTCGCCGGGTTCAAGAACACCAAAGGGTGTTTCGGGTCGATTTTGATCTTGGAATTATTACAAGGATCGTTGTGTGTTCGTTCTCATTCGATTCACGTGATTGGTATAACTTTTAACCTTTTCTTTTATATTTTGATTTATATAATCACATAAAATCATGATGTTTTTAATTAAACTAATTAAAAACAAGTATTTTAAACATGTTAATAATCATGGGGTTAAATCAATGAAAGGTTTAGGGGTGTTTGTTGTCTAGTCGACGCCTAACCGAGCCCCTAGGGAGTCTCGGCTTGGCTTATTTCACACCACCAAGACCATATGGTCTCGGTATGGTGGTGGTGGTCTCACGACAGCAGCAAGGCAAGGGCAAATCCCAACCTCGGTCGGGGTATGGTGATGGTTATGGGTCCGGTTCATGGGTTTTAATCACGGGTCCGGTTCATGAATCATTTTTTTCAAGGTTTATGATTTTCACAAGTTATGTTATTGTTTTTAGACTTAAATTAAATTAATTAAAAACATGAACATGATTAATTTAATTTACATGACTTAGGTTATTAATTTAATTATTAATTCATGAATTTTAACCTAAGTATTTATCTTTAATTAGACTATATAATTAATTATTTATTAAAACCATGACTTATAATTAATTAATTAACATGACTTAGGTTATATTATTAATAGATAATAATACATGTTTTAACCTAAGTATTTTACCTTATTTAATTAAAATCATGTTATATTTAATTAAATACTTTAACCTATAGTTTATTTAATTTACATGTAATAATTAATAAACTATACTATATAATCACATGACTTAGAATAATAATCAGAAAACACTTAAACTTATATAATTAGCTTAACTATCCAGCTTATATCTATTTAGGGAAACCTTCTATATTTAAAAACTTATTTACTTAAGGCAGCTAATCTATTTATGGAAACTTTCTATTTTTAGAAACTTATCTATTTTAAGCAGTCATTCTATTTTTGGAAACTTTCTATTTCTGGAAACTTTCTATTTTTTGGAAACTTTCTATTTTTGGTAACTTTCTATTTTTGGAAACTTTCTATTTTAGGAAACCTGCTATTTTTAGAAAGTTACTTATTATTACACAACAAGTATAATAATATATGAAATACAAGTAATACTTAATCAGAATAGACAGAATATATGATAAACACAGTATAAAGCTTAAATCAGTAAAACATGACATGAACATACAAAACAAACTAAGACATGATATAAAACTAGTTACGTATTCAGTAATCAGAAACTTATACATGTATGTATTTATGTAGCATTAGTGATACCGAAGTAGGACTCTCTTCCGTTCGTCTTCTTCGTTCACTGGACATAAGGTACGGATTCTCCGTCCTTTCAGTATGGACATTCTTTCCTTATTAGGATTTCCCGTATGCAGCCAACTGTTTTCCCCAATATATGTTTTATATGTTTTGATTGCTTATGTTTAATTAGAATACCTAAAGCCATATACATGCATGACCAGTTTCACCTAGTTATGGAGGTACCATAACCATAACACTAGAGGCACTGGTGTTATGACTTCCCCACGGCGGAGTGATTGCTCGTGGCGTCCCTTTCAGCTTTTGGCCATTTATTATATTATCAGGTGGGGCATATGGGTGCGTCCTAGTTACATGTTTTCAACAGATTACTTAGTGTGAATGTGGTGTGTGCCTTGCATTCTTTACAAGGAGTTGATCCCTCCTACCCAAAACCAGTATATTAAATTAGAGGCAACCCCTCTAATTTGCATGACGAGGTCACCCCTCCAAGTATTCATGCACGTTTATATTTCATGACCTATATTGGCTAATGGTAAAATATGTTAAACAGTTTTCACAAGATAAACATAAGGCTTTTCAAACTATAAAACCAGTTTTACTATGATATAACCGGGTTATCCAGGACTTAGTTTCTTCCGTTGTTTCATGCTTTTTTGCTTATATTTTTCATGCTTTACTTGTTCATCCATGCACTGAGCGTATTGCTCAGCCGTTTTCCTTTTCATGTTCCCAAAACGGCAGGTACTCAGGGACGCTCGTAGACTTTAAGCGTACGTGCATATGGACTGGAAGCTTTCTAGCCTTCTTTACTTTATGCATTTATCTATACTTTGATACTCATTTCCATGGACATTGTTTAGTCCTTTCATTTACAGTACTTATGTTTGTGTGTGATGAGTTATACTTTTGGACTACCGATGTTTGATTCCGGTATTTCCTTTATGGTCATGTAATGTTTAGACATTTATCCTTGTATGCTTTGATGACACGCCATAATCACGCGTGACATTTCCATTTATCAAAATGGGGTGTTACACCAAATTATCATTCAAAAAGACACAATAACCAGTCACAGACTTTCTTGTGACTATACATTTAGCCCAGTCAGCATCTGAGAAGGCTTTAAGAGACATACCAGAGTTCTTTACAACATAAATACCAAGACCTGGGGAACCTTTCAAGTATCTCAAAATCTTAAAGGCAATTCTTAAATGAGACATTAGAGGAGAATGCATAAACTGACTTAAACAATGCACAACATATGAAATATCAGGCCTTGTGTTAGTCAAGTAAATAAGTTTCCCCATAAGTTTTTGATAATCAACGATGTTCTTAAGCAAAGGATCAGTCTCAGAAGCTTCATTAGAAATTGTCAGCTTAGCCATTAAAGGTGTCTTAGATGGTTTGCAAGCAAGCATTCCATACTCTGACAAAAGGTCTAAAACATATTTTTTTTGTTTAAGCAAACACCTTAATTTGTGTTAACAACCTCAATCCCTAAAAAATATTGTAATTTTCCCAAATCTTTGATTTTAATTTTCCTTTCAAAAGATTTTTAAAACTGTCAATTTCCTTTTCATTGTTCCCAGTGACAATGATATCATCCACATAAACAATCACAACAATAAAAACCTTATCACTAGACTTAGTATAGAGAGAATAATCAGATTTGCTTTAAACAAAACCATTCTTAATAAGAACAGAAGTTAGTTTGGAGTTCCACTGTCTAGGATACTGTTTAAGTCCATAAATGGACTTTTTCAGACTACAAACAAGTTTAGAGTTTTCAGTATAAAACCCTTGAGGGGGTTTCATGTAAACAGTTTCATCCAACTCACCAAACAGAAAAGCATTATTGATGTCAAGTTGATAGATAGGCCAAGACTGATTAACAGCTAAACTTACAAGACACCTAACAGTGACCATTTTCACAACAGGGGAAAAAGTTTCTTCATAATCAATACCCTCTTTTTGGACACATCCCATAGCAACAAGTCTAGCCTTATACCTTTCTATTTCACCACTGGATTTAAACTTAAGTTTCCAAACCTATTTAGAATTTAAGGCAGTCCTACCAACAGGTAATTCAACTAAGTCCCAAGTATCATTCTCAAGTAAAGCAACAAACTCTAAATTCATAGCATCAACCCAATGAGGGTTCTGAGATGCTTAAAAAAACTCATATGTTCACTACTTTTATTAAAATGGGTCACAAAACATAAAACATCCCCATTGAGCTTTGAATACCCAATAAACTTTTCAATCCCATACTTAACTTTTGAATTAACAACAAAATCGTTGTAATGTTTAGGAAACACATAAGGTCTTGAAGACCTTCTTAAGACTTAACCACCCTGAACATTAGTAGTAGAATTATCACCCAAATTTTCTTCCATGTTTTGACCATGGAGAGGAAGATTGAGATTAAAAACTACATTTCCCTCAGAATTATGATTATCATAAAATGTGGCAGCCTCATTCCCATTCAGGCTGGCATCACTGGTATCATTGTCTGAGACAATGTTTCCAGCATCACCTAGACTAGAGGGTGGGATACTAGCACTTGGTGACACAAGGTCACCATTATGTTTATTTACTACTCTTTCTTCATCATTAGAAGCTCAGGGTTTTCTAAGTCAAAAAATGTCAAAACTTTATCACAATGGAAGACGTCAAGATTTTTGTTATTATTATTCTTTTTATTTGAAACAGAATCTTTGAAAGGAAATATAGATTCAAAAAATTTAACATCTCTAGATACAAAAAACTGAAGCATGTCAAGATTATAAAGTCTATAACCCTTATGAGATTTAGAAAAACCCATCATAACACATTTTTCAGACCTACTGGTGAGTTTATCATGATTATTTAAAATAGTGGCAAAACAAAGACAAACAAAAGTTCTAATATGAGAGAGATTAGGGGATGAATTATAAATCATATGATAAGGAGATCTACCATTTAGCACAGAAGAAGGAAACATGTTAATAAGATAAGTAGCAGTTAGAACACATACAGTCCAGAATCTTAAAGGTATCCTCCTGAAACATAAGGCATCTAGTAACATTTAAGAGATGTCTATGTTTCCTTTAAGTCACTGCATTCTGTTGTGTGGTATAAGGACAAGAGTTTTGGTGCACAATTCCCTTTTCATGACAAAATATTTGGAAGCTTTGATTCACAAACTCAGTCCCATTATCACTTCTGGAAATTTTAACATTACTTTTGAACTGATTTTTTAACAAATTATAAAAATTTCAATAGATGAACCAATTTGGTTTTTATCAAATACACCCACACAGCTCTTGTGAAATCATCCACAATAAATATCTATGACCAGTATGACTGGTCACCCTATAAGGACCCCATAAATCCAAATGGACAAGTTCACCAAGTAACTTAGTTTTATGATCACTTAAAGGAAATGGTTCTCTAGTTTGTTTAGCCCTTTGACATATTTCATAAAAGTCAATTTGATAAGAAGATGTAATATTTAAAGAATTTTTGAGAAAATTTAGAGCAGTTCAGCTGGGTGACCTAATATACAATGCCAATTATGTTTAGACAGAGAACAAGTAAGCACATTGGTATGATTCCCACATTTAGTGCCTTCTATATCTAAATAGTACAGACCATCACATTGCCTACCAGTCCCAAAACATTTTGGAGATTCAAATGCTTATTCACAAAAAAACATTTATATTCATCAAAAACAACCAAAATCTTATTGTCCTTAGCCAGTTTGTGAACAGAGATTAAAGTGACGCAATAATCAGGTATAACAAGAACATAAAAAAAACTAATCCATTTGAAAGCTTTATATTGCCAATTTTAGAAATGATGACCTCAGTCCCATTAGGATGAGCCACCTTAATATGAAGATGTGAAATATCAAACACATTTTCCAATTCAGTATCATCGTTGGTCATATGTTGGTTTGCCCCAGAATCAACATCTTTCCCATTATACCCAAGTTTTCATTTGATGTTGGTGTTAGAAATTTTTTTTTGTCAAAGTTATCATTAAAAATCCTACTGTTGTTAAAATAAATATCTGCCATGTTGGCATGAACACTTTTTCCAAAAACATTAGTGTTACCCTTGTTGTCCTTAATCATAGAGAGCAAAGTGGCAAGTTGTTCATAAGTGAAAACCAGATGAAGAGGATGTCCCAACAGAATCGTTGGAAACACTTTTGCCTTTGAAACTTTGCCCCCCTTTTTTCTTGCCAAAGTCATTAGGGTAACCAATAACTTTAAAACATCTATCAATGTTATGACCATTATAACCACAATTCTCACAAACAATTTCAGCATTAGAATTACCATAAGGTCTAAACACGGTATTAGTAGGAGCATTAGGTCTAAATCCAGTGGTGATAGAGCTAGGTCTAAAGATCTTATTGTTCCCATTGTTAGGTCTAAAGTTACCATTGTTAGTATTCTGATTTCTTTGAAAATTATTTCTAGCAGGCCCATTAGACAAAAAAGCATATGTCTAAGTCCTTTGGGAGGATCCATCAAGAGTGCCAGAAGCTACCCTGTGAGATTCCTCAGTGAAGATAATAGCATAGGCACCCTTAACATCTGGCAAGCTCTCTCTCTCTAGACAGAATAAAACTCTTAATACTCATGTAAGAGTCATCAAGACCCGTTAAAAATTGCATCAGCTTTAACAATTCACTATGTTTCATAAATTCACTAGAAGTAGAACACACAATTAGGCAACTCAATCATAGCATCATATTGTTTCCAATAAGCATTCAATTTATGGTAATAATTAGACAAGTTAGACCCATTCTGCTTAAGAGTATTAATCTTATGATGAAGATTGAAAATAACAGACCCATCAACTTTATGGTAAGTTTCTTTTAGTTCATTCCAAACATGCTTAGCCTTTTTTGAAAAAATATGTCCAAGGAACAACTCCTCAGAAATAGAGTTCAAAATCTAACCAAGAACAACACCATTCACCCTATCCTATTGTTTTCCCAAAATCTCATCAGTTATAAACCTTTTGCATGTAGCATCAATAAAACCAATCTTATTTTTTCCTTCTGAAGCAAGTAACATAGCATTAGCCCAAACCTGATAATTTTCAGTCCCTTTTAATATAATAGTGACAACAGTTAAAACAACAATATCATTAGGGTGTAAATGCAAAAGGGTCACTCAAATCAAGCTTATGGATAAGTATGATTGGATCAGTCACACTCTCAATATCAAGATCACCATGTACAGACTCATCATGGTCAGACATGGTGAAAAGTCAAGAGGTCAGAAAAGAACTCACTACACTGCCAACTAAGTTCCCATGCTTCCAAACCACTCAAGGTGGTAGGTCAAGGACAAGGCAGAGAGTAAGGATCCAATAAAAAAGGGTAAAAAATAAAGACAACCAACCCAAGCAACAAATAAATAAAGTAAAAACACAGAATCACTTAGCAATCAAAAAGAGAATAAAGAGGTGTTATAGTGAGCTCAAGCAAGCACAATCGAACTGATACTCCTAGATTCACTTAGTCTAGGATGTATCAGAACTTCCAAGGAGACAAACCCTAATTTTTCTTCTCGGGAAAAATTAGGGAAAATCAACCACACCAACAGATCCGCCACCAAGGTCACTAGCTAAAGCCAAAGTAACTTCTAGAACCAACCAATCATAAACAGTATACCCTAATTTTTGTAGAAAATTAGGGATTCGCCACAAATGATAGAGAGGGTACCAATTTTGAGTAACAGTAACACCAATTAACCACTAGAGACCTTAAATCAAAGATCCCCCAAAAAAGTCAAACCCTATTTTTTCTAAATTGGGGGTTTTATAAATCAAAACCGTATAAATCATTGCCCTAAACCATCAGATGATAAGAAAGAGGTGAATGCAACAATTGATGGTTCAGAAGATGCTCATATCTGTTGTGTTGAGAATTTAACAGAGTCGTGGATTATGGATTCTGGTGCATTATTTCATGCCATTTACAGCACGAAGATGATGAAGAATCTACAAACAGGTAATTTTTGGTAAAGTTCGTTTAGCTAATAACACACTCTTGACATCATGATGTTCGTTTCGCAAGTCTTAAATTTATAACAAGGTTTGACAAAACAAGGGACTAGAATACAAACACGAGCAAGTATACCCTTTCGTTCTTAATATAGCTTTGTAGTGGTAAGCCAGGATCGTTCGCTAGGACTTAGTTTCGTTTTGATAATCAATATAATAATTGAAGAAAGAAACGATTGAAATAGTAACAATAGTAACAAGTATGACTAATATGGGATTGTTCGTATAAGTTCGTGATGATGATAATAATGATCGAGATATGTGTATGTAGGTAAAGAGTGATAATCCTTTTTCGTCAAAACGACATTTCCACAATTCACTTTGGTATGATTCAAGACTTATGTTTGATTAAGCGACTAAGCTTAAAACAAGTTTCCAACTAGTTCAATATTTTATCAAAGTATCTAAGCGGATCTCTCCAACCAAATATTCAAAACCATCGACAATTTCTTAAAAACTTATTATAAAAACTTGAGTCTCTCGACGTCAAATTATCATAACAATCAACTTTAGATAAAATATGGTTATAGAACCAAGTGGCAAAATGGTTCTACAACATTAGCTTGAAATCAATTATAAAGGATCATATCATAACATCATCACTAGTTATAGTCACATGCCCATATAGTCATAAATAGCTTAGTCTAACATAGTAATCAAAGTAACAAATAGAAAAGAGTAAGAGAATATCATACTTAGATTGATCGAATGAACGATTACACAAGTGTCACGATTGTATCGTCTTTCAAAAAATCAAAGAGTAGAATACTCTCGTTACAAGTATTTCCCAAAAGTGGATAATACTGAATATATCACTAAGAAGTTAAGGATACTCGGATTATAGAGTAGTTAATTGAGATGTGTGTGTAAAATGAGTAGAAAGGGTCTCTATATATAGTGCAGGCTGGAGGTAAATGTGTGTCGCACTTCTCCAAAAGTGCGCCGCACTTTGTAGGTGGGAAATATGTGCCGCACTTCTGAGTTTGTGTGCTGCACTTTTGTACGTTCCAGAATCTTCTCATATGAGTCTTTTATTATTTGCACTTCAAGGACTCTTCTTTTTGTTTCTTCACTTTGTTCATTGAAACTTTATACACGCATGTAAAACGCAATATATTAAGTATCGAAAGTTCTTATTTATAATACAAATGGCATAATAGTAACGGATTGAATATGTATATTTAGGTCATTATCACATCACATGTATGGGCGACATAGATTTGAAAACTTCATTGGGCTCCACATGGACATTGAAGAACGTTCGTGTTAATCCTGGCCTAAAGAAAATGTTGATTTCTATCTGGTAGTTGGACAACGAGGGGTTTGATGTCAATTTTGGTAGGGGACAATGGAGAGTTGTCAGAGGTAATATTGTAATCGCCAGGGGCAAAAAGCGAGGTACTATATACATGGTTGAAGTCCCTGATAATGGGATAAATGAAGTGACAAGCAAATTAAAACCATCAGGTTGTGGCATCAATGACTTGGTTACATGAGTGAAAAGGGTATGAAAATGCTTTTTGCTAAGGGAAAGATTCCAAATTTGAAAAAGGTGGATTCGGAGTGTTATGTACCATGTGTGCTTGGCAAGAAGAAGAAGGTATCCTTTCTGAAGACAAACCAGACACTAGAAGCTCAGAAACTCGAGCTTGATCACACGGACGTCTATGAACCAACACTGGTCTCTTCTTTGGGAGGGTGAAACTACTACGTGACCTTCATCGATGATTCAACACGCAAGGTATTGGTTTAATTTCTTCAAAATAAGTTTTAAGTTTTTAATACTTTTAAGAAATGGCAAACTGATGTTGAATTGGAAACCAACTTGAAGGTAAAATGCTTTAACTTGGATAATGGTGGGGAATACATTAACACACTTTTAACTGACTATTGCGTTGAACATGACATTCAGATGATAAAGACAGTTCAAGGCACTCCTCAACAGAACAGAGTGGCATAAAGGATGAGCAGAACTTTGAATGAGAGAGCTAGAAGCATGAGAATTAATGTTGGGCTTCCAAAGAGATTCTGGGATGATGCATTTAATACTGTAGCTTAACTTATCAACCGAGGGCTATCAGTACCATTGGGCTTCAAGATACCAGAGGAAGAGTGGAAAGAGGAAGCAGCAAAGTATGAACATTTAAAGGTGTTCGGGTGTAGCGCTTATGATATAATGAAAGATGGTTACAAGCTAGATGCAAAAGCCAAGAAATATACTTTCATTGGACATGGAGAAAATAGTATAGGCTACAGGATTTGGGATTTTGAAAGTAGAAAGGTAGTCAAAAGTAAACATGCAACTTTCAACGAAGCAGAGCTTTATAAACACTGGAGCACACTAGACTCGAAGGGTTAGAAAGAACAGGTTGAGTTCGAAAGTGACGTAAGAATCAGAGGGTCAGTAGATACTCAGGATAGTGGGAGCAATGAGGCTGATTTTCAACATAAATCATTATAGACTGATGAGTCTCAAGATGATCAAGAAGACATTTTCAACAGTGAAAGCTCAGAGGACGAAAAAAGATCACCTTATCAGCCAGTTGCATCACATAGGGTTAGGAGATCTACTAGAGTCTCTAACCACCTAAAAAGTTTAATCCATCAGTCAATTATCTTCTTTTGACTGAAAATGGTGAACCAGAAAGCTACTTTGAGGCTGTTAATCAGAAAGATTCACTTCAGTAGGAGCATGCAAAGAAACAAGATATGGGCTCTTTAAATAAAAACAAAACATGGATCTTAACCAAGCTTCCGCGAGATAAAAGAGCCTTACAGAATAAATGGGTATTCAGAATCAAGGACGAGTATTATGGGTCTAAACGATACAAAGCTCGTTTAGTGGTCAAAGGTTTTCAATAGAAAAAGGGGATCGATTATAATGAGATATTTTCTCTAGTAGTGAAAGTGA
The DNA here is from genome assembly GCA_025667525.1 of Glebionis coronaria. NCBI lineage: Eukaryota > Viridiplantae > Streptophyta > Magnoliopsida > Asterales > Asteraceae > Glebionis > Glebionis coronaria. Next base: position 607,992,721 of record CM046879.1, read on the forward strand.
CCACCATCAGATTGGTCTTAAGTGTTGTAGATGCAAAGGGCTTACATCTAGAGCAACTAGATGTTAAGACAACATTTCTACATGGTGATCTTGATGAAGATATCTACATGGCACAACATGAGGGGTTTCAGGTTGCGGGTAAGGAGAATTGGGTCTACAAACTTAAAAGGAGTTTGTATGGTCTAACACAAGCACCCAGACAGTGGTACCTGAAGTTTGATAACTTCATGGAGAGAACCGGGTACAGAAAATGTGAGATGGACCATTGCTGCTATGTGAAGAAATTCAAGGGCTTTTATATCATTCTACTTCACTATGTAAATGATATGTTAATTGCATGTGAGGATATGATAGAGATCACCAAGTTAAATAAACATATCTCTAAAGAATTCGAGATGAAAGACTTGGGTCCAGCCAAACAGATACTCAGAGTGAGTATTGTCAAAAATAAGAAAGATGTCTCTTTGACACTATCTCCGGAAAAATACATCGAGAAAGTGTTAGAGAGATTCAGGATGAATAATGAGAAGAATAAACCTAAAAACACACCTTTAGGAAGTCATTTCAAGCTTACCAAAGATCAATCTCCTATATCAGAAGAAGATAAAGCAAATATGGCTAAAGTTCCTTATGCATATGTCGTTGTTAGACTCATGTATGTTATGGTTAACACGAGACCGGATATTGGTCATGCCATCGAGGTTGTTAGTCGCTTTATGTCACATCCAGGGAGATAACATTGGGAAAAAGTTAAATGGTTACTCAGATACTTGAATGGTACTTCAAAGGTGGGATTATGTTTTAGAGGTAAAGATATTGTTCTTAGAGGATATGGTGATGCTGATTTGGGTTGATGTAAACAAACATTCAAAAGCACTACTGGGTAATTTTTACAGTGGGTGGAACAACTGTTAGTTGGATGTCTAGACTTTAGAAAAGTGTGGCTTTATCTACAACAGTAGAAGAATATGTGGCAGTTGATGAAGCCAGTAAATAGCTAGTATGGTTGAAGACTTTTCTTGAAGAGCTAGACAAGAGACAAGCTAATTACTCGTTATACTGTGATAATGAGAGTTATGTGAAACTTGCCAAGAATACAGTCTATCATGCTAAAACAAAGCACATCGGGACGAGGTATCATTTTATCAAAGGGTTGATTGGTGATAGCATGATGAACTTAAAGAACATTTCAGGTGCAAAGAATCCAGTAGATATGTTCACTAAGTATGTGACGCTGAACAAGCTGAAGTTTTGTGTAACTTCAGTTGGCCTTTAGAAATAGTTGAGAAGCAGGTGGTAACTAGGGGAGCTTAGTATTCGTTGATACTTATAGAATTACAACGGAGTGCAGGTGAACGTAGGTGAACGTGTTTCGAAGCCTCCAAGTGGGAGATTGTTGAGGTGTAGGCTTCTGATTAGTGGCAGCAGGCCATAATCCTATTTTAGGCGAAGATAATAGTTTCTATAATTAGGAGGTTCCCATATTTGTGTTAGTCTATATATATATCTCATTGTACACTGTAACTTTCTTTACTCCTAAGATAATAACAAACCTCAGTTGCCACCCGTGGACGTAGGTTAATAGCAATATTAACTGAACCTTGAAGTGGCCACGCCAACCTCCTGAAAAGGGAGGGCTTTACCTGGTTTGAGTCTGTGTGGCGGTGGGCTCAAACCCCGTGGATTAGTCGGCCAATGAGTCGGAAATCATGGTTACCAAAAAAAAAATTTAACTGAACCACGTAAATCTCTTGTGTTCTTTATTCTGTTTTTAGGTTTTACACTTGTGTGTGTAACGTTAAATCCTAACAAAATAAACAGGTTAATTGTGGTCAACGGTGATAAAGGATGAGCAAACATGCCGAAAACCTTCTAATCTTTCCAGAATTACCTAAAACGTATCATAAACTTATTTTGATCACTTATATTATCTATATAAATCTATAAAGAGTTTATTTAGAAAAGCCTCACCAATAATATAAAAAACTTGCTGAAAATACATAAAACTTGCCAAAAATATTCAAATTTTGATAAAAATGTGAACCCGATTAGTCTTCGATTAATCTCGCCTTGACAGATTACAAACTAGAAGGTGATCAGCCGCTTGGCTAACAATTTACGATTTTTACAACCGTGTTAAATATAAATGACAATAAATTTTTAATAATCTTTTGGAGTTAACAACATTTTTGGTCCTCATCGTTTGCTGGGGATGACGGTTTTAGTCCAAACATTTAAAAAGTAATGGATTCATTCCAAAACTCGACGATAGTCGTAACTCTTTTGGTCCTAACGTTAACAACGTTTGGTCCTTATGGTTGCCAAATATAACGGTTTCGGTCTCACATTAGGACCAAACATATTACGGGCCACCGTGTTTTAAATCATATATGTTATTTTCAAACTTTCGAATCAAAAAGTAGGGGTGAGCAAAAACCGAACCGCAAACCGCATAACCGCGAAAAACCGAACCACAAAAACCGACTGGCTGGTTTTAGGAAAAAAGAAAAAACCGATTTTGCGGTTCGGTTTCGGTTTTTATCCGAAAAAGCGAACCGCTAAACCCGAACTGAACCACAACTGATATAAATATTTTTAATAAATAAATATAGACGTCAAAGCAAGCTTTTATGGGCTTCGCTTGGAATTAAGGCTCTACCTAAAATTACTATTAGGTTTATATCACATGGATATCATTATAACAATGTGTTAACATTAAGCCCAAACTTATTATTGGGTCTAAGCCCAAAATTACTATTAGGTTCAAGCCCAAAATGACAAAATGGTAAAATATGGTTTTGATGCAGTTAAAAACTGAAAAACCGAATATGTAAACAGTAAAACCGCAAAATCAAAATCGCAAAAACCGCATGGTTTGGTTTAAACTTTTATAGTAAAAAACCGCACCAAACCAAACCATGCTCACCCCTGCCAAAAAGTGTTATACTTAACAAACTATAAAGACAAAAAAATATAGTTCACTTAATTTTTTATTACTTATAATTTTTTATGGACTCTTAACTTAAGAAAAAAAAGATAAGTGAGCCATTAATTTGAGAATGGGCTAAAAACATAAAAAAAGAAACCAGCCTAACTATAACAACATTTTTGGTCCTCATAGTTTACTGGGTATAACGGTTTTGGTCCAAACATTTAAAAAGTAACGGATTCATTCCAGAACTCGACGACTCACTCTTTTGGTCCCAACGTTAACAACGTTTGGTCCTTATGATTGCCACATATAACAGTTTCGGTCCCACATTAAGACCAAAAATATTACAAATCACGAGTCTTGAACTAGATGTGTTATTTTTCAAACTTTTAAACCAAAACTGTTACACTCGTCAAACCATAAAGTCCATAAAATTTAATTAGCTCATTAACTTTAGAATGGGCAAGAAACATTAAAATGGGCCATTAATTTTAGAATGGGCTAGAAACATAAAAAAGAAACCAATATAACTATAACAACATTTCTGGTCCTCATAGTTTACTGAGTATAACGGATTTGGTCCAAACATTTAAAAAGTAACGGATTCACTCCAAAACTCGGCGACTCATAACTCTTTCCGTCCCAACGTTAACAACGTTTGGCCCTTATGGTTGCCAGATATAACGGTTTCGGTCTCACATTAAGGCCAAAAATATTCCAAGTCACCAAGTCTTCGACTTAATCTGTTATTTTTCAAAACCAAAATTGTTATACTCGTCAAACCATCAAGCCCATAAATGTAATTAGCTCATTAACTTTAAAATGGGCTAGAAACATTAAAATGGGCCATTAATTTTAGAATGGGCTAGAAACATAAAAAAAGAAACCAGCCTAACTATAACAACATTCTTGGTCCTCATAGTTTGCTGGGTATAACGATTTTGGTCCAAACATTTAAAAAGTAACGGATTCACTCCAAAACTCGACGACTCGTAACTCTTTTGGTCCCTACGTTAACAACGTTTGGTCCTTATGGTTGCCACATATAACAGTATCGATCTCACATTAAGACAAAAAATATTACAAATCACCGAGTCGTAGACTAGATATATTATTTTTCAAAACCAAAACTGTTATACTCGTCAAAGCATAAAGTCCATAAATGTAATTAGATCATTAACTTTAGAATAGGCTAGAAATATTAAAATAGGCCATTAATTATAGAATGGGATAGAAACATAAAAAAGAAACCAGCCTAACTATAACAGCATTTTTGGTCCTCATAGTTTGCTAGGTATAAAGGTTTTGGTCCAAACATTTAAAAAGTAACGAATTCACTCCAATACTCGGCGACTCGTAATTCTTTTGGTCCCAATGTTAACAACGTTTGGTCCTTATGATTGCCAGATATAACGGATTCGATCTCACATTAAGACCAAAAATATTACAAATCACCGAGTCTTAAACTAGATATGTTATTTTTCAAAACCAAAACTGATATACTCGTCAAACCATAAAGTCCATGTAATTAGCTCATTAACATTAGAATGGGCTAGAAACATTAAAATGGGCCATTAATTATAGAATCGGCTAGAAACATAAAAAAAGAAACCAGCCTAACTATAACAAATTTTTTGTCCTCATAGTTTGTTGGGTATAACGGTTTTGGTACAAACATTTAAAAAGTAACGGGTTCACTCCACAACTCGACGACTCGTAACTCTTTTGGTCCCAACGTTAACAACGTTTGGTACTTATGATTGCCAGATATAACAGGTCACCGAGTCTTAGACTATATATGTTATTTTTTAAAACCAAAATTGTTATACTCGTCAAAGCATAAAGTCCATAAATGTAATTAGCTCATTAATTTTAGAATGGGCTAGAAACATTAAAATGGGCTATTAATTATAGAATGGGCTGGAAACATTAAAAAAAGAAACCAGCCTAACTATAACAACATTTTTGGTCCTCATAGTTTGTTGACTATAACAGATTTAGTCCAAACATTTAAAAAGTAACGGATTCACTCCAAGATTCGACGACTCGTAACTCTTTTGGTCCCAACGTTAATAACTTTTGGTCCTTTTGATTGCCAGATATAACGGTTTCGTTCTCACATTAAAACCAAAAATATCCCAGCCACCGTGTTTTTGACTAGATCCGTTATTTCTCAAAATCTTAGACCAAAACTGTTATACTCGTCAAACCATAAAGTCCATAAATGTAATTAGCTCATTAACTTCAGAATGGGCTAGAAACATTAAAATGGGCCATTAATTTTAAAATAGGCTTAGATACATAAAAAGAAACCAGCTTAACTATAACATCATTTTTGGTCCTCATAGTTTGCTGGGTATAACGGCTTTGGTCCAAATATTTAAAAAGTAACGGATCTCGGTGACTCGTAACTCTTTTGGTCCCAATGTTAAGAATGTTTGGTCTTTATGATTGCCAGATATAACGGTTTCGGTCTCACATTAGGACCAAAATTATTACAAATCACCGAGTCTTGGACTAGATCTGTTATTTTTTAAACTTTTAAACTAAAACTGTTATACTCGTCAAAGCATAAAGTCCATAAATGTAATTAGCTCATTAACTTTAAAATGGGCTAGAAACATTAAAATGGGCCATTAATTTTAGATGGGCTAGAAACATAAAAAAAGAAACCAACCTAACTATAACAACATTTTTGGTCCATATAGTTTGCTAAGTATAACGGTTTTGGTCCAAACATTAAAAAAGTAACAGATCTCGGCGACTCGTAACTCTTTTGGTCCCAATGTTAACCACGTTTGGTCCTTATGATTGCCAGATATAACAGTTTCGGTCTCATATTAAGGCCAAAATATTACAAGTCACCAAGTCTAGATCTGTTATTTTTGAAAACCAAAACTGTTATACTCGTCAAACCATAAAGTCCATAAATGTAATTAGCTCATTAACTTTAAAATGGGCTAGAAACATTAAAATGGGCCATTAATTTTAGAATGGGCTTACAAACATAAAAAAGAAACCAGCCTAACTATAATAACATTTTTGGTCCTCATAGTTTGGTAGGTATAATGGTTTTGGTCCAAACATTTAAAAAGTAACGGATTCACTCCAAAACTCGACGACTCGTAACTCTTTTGGTCCCAACGTTAATAACGTTTGGTCCTTATGATTGCCAGATATAACGGTTTCGGTCTCACATTAGGACAAAAAATATTCCAAGTCACCGAGTCTTAGACTTAATCTGTTATTTTTCAAAACCAAAACTGTTATACTGGTCAAACCATAAAGTCGATAAATGTAATTAGCTCATTAACTTTAAAGTGGGCTTGAAACATTAATATGGGCCATTAATTTTAGAATGGGCTAGAAACATAAAAAAAGAAACCAGCTTAACTATAACAACATTTTTGGTCCTCATAGTTTACTGGGTATAACGCTTTTGGTCCATATATTTAAAAAGTAACGTATTCACTCCAAAACTCGACGACTCGTAACTCTTTTGGTCCCAACGTTAACACGTTTGGTCCTTAAGTTTGCCAGATATAACAGTTTCGGTCTCACATTAAGACCAAAAATATTACAAATCACCGAGTCTAAGACTAGATATGTTATTTTTCAAACTTTTAACCAAAACTGTTATAGTCGTCAAATCATAAAGTCCACAAATGCAATTAGCTCATTAACTTTAGAATGGGATAGAAACATTAAAATGGGCCATCAATTTTAGATTGGGCTTAGAAACATAGAAAGAAACCAACCTACTTATAACATCATTTTTGGTCGTCATAGTTTACTGGGTATAACGGTTTTGGTCCAAATATTTAAAAAGAAACGGATTTAGTCCAAAACTCGGCGACTCGTAACTCTTTTGGTCCCAACGTTAATAACGTTTGTTCCTTATGGTTGCCACATATAACAGTTTCGATCTCACATTAAGGCCAAAAAATATTCCAAGTCACCAAGTCTTAGACTTCATCTGTTATTTTTCAAAGCCAAAACTGTTATACTCGTCAAACCATAAAATTATAATTAGCTCATTAACTTTAAAATGGGCTAGAAACATTAAAATGGGCTATTAATTTTAGAATAGGCTTAGAAACATATAAAGAAACCAGCCTAACTATAACATCATTTTTGGTCCTCATGGTTTGCTGGGTATAACGGTTTCGGTCCAAACATTTAAAAAGTAACGGATCTCGGTGACCCGTAACTCTTTTGGTCCCAATGTTAACCACGTTTGGTCCTTATGGTTGCCAGATATAACGGTTTCGCTCAAACCATAAAGTCCATAAATGTAATGGGCTAGAAATAATTACAAATCACCGAGTCTAAGACTTAGGGTATGTTTGGCGCGTGAGCTTATCAGAGCTTATCGTAGCTTGAGCTTATTGTTTTTAAAAACTAAGCTACTATTAAAAATAAGTCTCGTTTGGTTGACAGAGCTTGAGGGAGCTTGCTAAAAAAATAAGCTCCTAAATGACATGCTAGTTAAAGTAGCATGTGAAATAAGCTCAAGCTACATGCTCCAACATCCAACTCCAGCAACCCGCTCCAGCAATCCGCTCCAGCTCCTAAGAATACCAAACACACCCTAAATCTGTTATTTTTCAAACTTTTAAACCAAAACGGTTATACTCGTCAAACCATAAAGTCCATAAATGTAATGGGCTAGAAACATTAAAATGGGCCATTAATTTTGGAATGGGCTAGAAATATAAAAAAGGAAACCAGCCCAACTATAACAACAACAACATAGCTACCTTCCATTGGTTTCATCAATTAATCAAATCACAGTCCCAAACACCTCCCTTCTCACCGGATCGACCCTAAATCACACATCCAAACGCCCCCCTTCGTCATGTCTCAGGTATATTTATATAAATTTTATTCATTGATTTAATAATTGATGTTAGGGTTTGTTTTGTTAATCAGCGATTTGAGCTATGGGTATGTGTTAATTTTTGGTTCTGATTGGTTTTTTGATATGGGTTTTTGTTTATTTGATTTGGGTATTTGTTAGTTTTTAATAAAGATTTGTTTTTTTATAAAGTTTTGATTGTTTATATAAAATTTTGGTTTTTTTAATAAAGATTTGGTTTTTTAATAAAGATTTGTTTTTTTATAAAATTTTGGTTTTCTTATTAAGTTTTTTTTTTAATATAAAGTTTTGATTTTTTTTATAAAGTTTTGATTTTTTTATAAAATTTTGGTTTTTATTCACCTTCGCGTATTACTAAAGTCTAGTTGTATTAGCTCGGATTGGGTTTCGTAGCTAGTTCCCTTTAGGCTTTTTAGGCGTTTTGGCTTTAGACCCCTTTTATCTGCGTGCGTTTACTCTTTAGGCGTGTTTTTGTAATTTTGTGTTTCATGTGCTCGGTTTGCTTAGTTTTTACCTTCGCGTATTACTAAGGACTATTTTTATCGGCTTGGAAGCTAGTTCCTTTTAGGATCGATCCTCTCATGAATTCGTCATGTCTGAGGTGTGTTTTTTTAAATCTAAATCAATTATTATTCATTGATTTGATATATAGATGTCAGGGTTTGTTTTATTAATCGGCGATTTGAGCTACGGGTATGTGTTAATTTTTAATTTTGATTGGTTTTTGTTTATTTGATTTGGGTGTTTGTTAGTTTTTTGTGAAGTTTTGATTTTTTTTTATAAAATTTTGGTTTTTTTAATAAAGATTGGTTTTTTTTTTTAATTTTGTTTTTTTTATTAAGTTTAGTTTTTCAAAAAAGTTTTGGTTTTATTTTATAAAGTTTTGTTTTTTTAATAAAGTTTTAGTTTTTTTATATATAGTTTAGGTTTTTTATAAAATTTTGGTTTTTATTCGTTTTGGTGCAGATTACACTAATTTTATGATGTTATATGTATTGGATTTGTTTTCACCTTCGCGCATTACTAAGAGCTAGTTTTAGCAGCTAGGATTGAGTTTCGTAGGTAGTTCCCTTTAGGCTTTTTAGGCGTTTGTTCTCGTTGGCTCCTATGCGCTTTATTTAGTCTGTATTATGTGTTCTCGTGTGGCGTATTCTTTTATGTCTCAGGTATATTTATATAAATTTTATTCATCAGCGAATTGAGCTATGGGTACATGTTAATTTTTTATTTTGATTGGTTTTTTGATATTGGTTTTTGTTTATTTGATTTGGGTATTTGTTAGTTTTTTATATTAGTTTTGTTTTTTTTATAAAGTTTTGATTTTTTAATATAAAATTTTGGTTTTTTTATAAAATTTTGTTTTTTTATAAAATTTTCTGTCTTTTTTAATAAAGTTTTGTTTTTTAATAAAGTATTAAATTTTCTGTCTTTTTTAATAAAGTTTTGTTTTTTTATACAGTATTGATTTTTTTTATAAAATTTTGGTTTTTATTCACCTTCGCGTATTACTAAGGGCTAGTTTTATCAGCCCGGATTGAGTTTCATAGCTAGTTCCCTTTAGGCTTTCTAGTTGTTTTGTCTTTAGGCCCCTTTTATCTGCGCGTGCTTACTCTTTAGGCGTTTTATTTGTAATTTTGTGTTTTATGTGCTCGATTTGCTTAGCTTTCACCTTCGCGTATTACTAAGGACTAGTTTTATTGGCTTGGGTTGAGTTTTATAGCTAGTTCCCTTTTAGGATCGATCCTCTCATTAATTCGTCATGTCTCAGGTATATTTATATAGATTTTATTCAATTACTATCATTGATTTGATATATAAATTTTTAGCAATTTGAGCTAAAGAGATTGTAATATGGGTATGCGGCGTATTACTAACGACTAGTTTTATCAGCTCAGATTGAGTTTCATAGCTAGTTCGCTTTAGGCTTTTTAGGCGTTTGTCCTGTTTACCTCCTTTGCACTTTATATAGTCTGTATTATGTGTTCTCATGTGGCGTATAAGGACTAGTTTTATCAGCTCAGATTGAGTTTTGTAGCTAGTTCCCTTTAGGATTTTTATGCGTTTGTCCTTGTTGCCTACTATGCGCTTTATATAGTCTGTATTATGTGTTCTCATGTGGCGTATTTACTCAGGACTAGTTTTATCATCTCGGGTTGAGTTCTATAGTTCCCTTTAGGCTTTTTAGGCGTTTGTTCACTTTGCCTCCTATACGCTTTATATAGTCTGTGTCATGTGGCGTATGCTTTTATGTCTGTCTTTCTTTAGTGGTGTTTGTTTAAGCTTATAAAACAGAATCCGAAACGGGGTTATGTTTCAAAAGCCCCAATTTTGTGGCTTTTTTTGATGACTTATGGGCTTATATAGTTTTGTTATGATATAATAAACTTATATAAGCCAATAGGTCTCAAGATAAGCCACAAAATTGAGGCTTATGAAATATAAGCTGTAATTTGGCTTACTTTTTGTTTATATTTCATAAGTCATAATTTTGTGGCTTATTTTGAGTTTTATGAGCGTATATACGTTTATCATATCTTAATAAACTTATATAAGCCCATAAGTCTCAAAATAAGCCACACAAGAAATATAAGTCCATAAGTCTCAAAATAACACCCCCTAATTCTTGACCAGATAATTGTTAAGGTGTTGCATTGCATCTGCTGTTTGTTTGATGTTCATGGTTTTTGCTATGGATGGGATAAGTTTATACGATAGTAATCTGTGTTGTGTTTGTTTTCTGGATATAGATCGATAACAGAAACTCCTCCGCGGTCAAGCGTGCCAGAACCGATGGTACGTTTTGTTTATTATGTTTTATTTTGCGCTTTCACTATTTGTTCTTTATCAATTCTGAAAAGTGATTTGTATTGTCTGGTACAATCTTACGGCTTCCCTATTTGAGAATGGCTTTTAGTTTACTTTGGTGTGTAATTAGCTGTGATGATTTGTTAATGATAACTCATATTTTTTTCATATAAATCGAGATGGTAATTGTTGTTTCAAGATTGGCAATTATACGGAAGTTAAACTTTGAACTTAGGGGGGTTGGTTTAAGCTTATAATCTCATTTGGTTCAGCTTATATCTCATGAGTTCATTTTTTTCCGTCTTATAGTTTAGCTTATGAGCTTATTTCCACCTTTAAGTCATAATAAGCTCACAAGTTAGAATATAAGCTGGAAAATATGGGCGTACGAGATTTAAGCACAGTCAAATAAGCTCACAAGCCCAAAAGTATGCTTAAACTAACCCCCCTTATTTAGCCTTAGTTTTAGTTTCTATATATGTAGTTTGAGCTGCAATAAACACCTTAAAGTTTTCACGTCACAACAGAGTATGGAATGGTATTCTGTGTTATTAATTTGTGGTGATTATGATTTAGGTGGTCGTAGAGAGGACGACTGGACCTGTCCTAGCTGTGGGAATGTCAACTTTTCTTTTCGGACAACTTGCAATATGCGCAACTGTACTCAGCCAAGACCAGCTGATCATAACTCAGTAAGTTACACAAACCGTTTATTACACATATCGCAGTAGCCATATCAATTAGTCTTTCAACGAGATGTTTTTTTTTTACAGAAATCTGCTCCAAGGCAAATGCCGACCCCACAAGGCTACTCCTCGTCTTCTCCTTATGCAGGTTCCGGTGCACCCTCTTCAATGTACGTGGGTGTAACACCTTATGCTGCTGCTTCTCCTTTCAATGGAACATCTATGCCTCCTTATGATGGTTCTGCTTATTACAACTACAACAACCGTCTGCCTGGTGGGAACCCGTATCGTCCTCTGCAACTCTCTGCCGCACCTGCTTATTCAGGTGGGCCCATTTTAGGAAATGGTATGTTTTTTTTTATTTGTTTGCTGTTCAGAAGAACTCGGTTTCTGATACTTATCGTGTTCAGTTTTAATTAAAATGAAATTGCATGATCGGCTTTTATATCTCATTATGATGATTTGGCTTGTCTGCTATACTATGTGACGTCTTGCTGAAATCAGCATTGAACCTTTTTGCAGGTGCTTTGTATGGTTTACCTCAGCTAATGGAACAATTTGGTTTGCGATTGCCCATTGCTCAGCCTGCCATGGTATGCCTGAATTTCGTTAGTTCAATCAACTAATTGAAACGTGTAAATTTGATTATTCGTTTACCTACTCCCTATGTTAAACAACAAGTGACGCTATATTGATCGATCACATGATTTTTGAAAATTTGTAGGGACCTCGGCCTGGATTTTTCCCAGAAGAGCCATCTCAAAAGAAAGGTATATTATATTTGACTTACGCATACTGCATACCAGATGACTGCATTTTATTACCCGTTTCTCATTGTTTCACTTGCTTATTGCAGATGGACAGCGCGAAAATGACTGGGAATGCCCAAAATGTGGAAATGTCAATTTCTCCTTCAGAACAGTCTGCAACATGAGGAAATGCAACACCCCTAAACCAGGATCTCAGGTCTGATCGAGACGCCATCTTTATATCAGTTTCATTTTTGACACATTGAAGCTGTTTAGCTATGTTTAATATAACGTGTCTAATGTATTTTTATGGCACTAATATTTAGGTTGCAAAGCCAGCCAAGAGTTCCAGTAAGTACTTCATGTATATATATTTCGTTACCTATAGGCTATAAGTGACGTTCGATTCTTATACTTATATATGTATCTTATTTCGTTTTAGAAGCGGATATGCCAGAAGGGAGCTGGAAGTGTGACAAATGTAACAACATAAACTATCCTTTTAGGACCAAATGTAACCGACAGAACTGTGGTGCAGAGAAACCATTAGAACCCCAGAATTCCCCTGCAGAAGAAGAAAACAACAATGATCAGGTCTGTATTATATTTGTCGAATGTTTTATTACGTTCTGTTTTTGCATGCTTACAGTCCCTATGAAGGTAAAGCGGAAATACCTTCTAGTCAATTGCTTTCTTTACCGATTCGCTTCCTCGTTTGTTTTTAATCTTGCTTTAAATTTAGCTGTAATGAAGCACATGCCATCCGTCTGTTTTTTTATTAATATGTGTTTATGTGTCTACTATTCCAGTGAGTACTAGGGCATGTTTAAGAAGGTCCAGAGTACGTTGTCCAGCAGTTGCTCAGTATGGGTCTGAAAGTCAGTCATGTCGTCGTCGTCTTCCTGTTGCTGCGGTTATCGAGTTGCTTTGCTTTTGTGATTTGTGTTGTCGTATTGTAGAATATAAAAATTGCGAAATGCGGTCTTTCGAGATTTTATACATTCACATGCATGGGTCACCCAGTGAGTTGCTGGGCTAAGTCTTCTAGAGGGTGCTGTACTTTTTAAACTGTGTGTCGTCTTATTATTTAGATACTTTGTCATTGAGTTGCATATCCGTTCCAAGACTATTACATGAACAAATAGGATTGTATTAATATGATTTGAAGTCAAAGGACTCTTAAATAGGTGTTGTCGTTTATTAGCCGTCAGGTGAACTATTTATTGAGTTGTCGTTTATTTATAATAGTGTCATCGATTTCCTTTTTGCTGTTAATTGAGTTGATGCTAAAGTGGTAAATCCATTTGGTTATGTGCCTAGGGGTGGGCATAAAACCGGATCATGATCCTAACTGGATTTTATTTAAACCGGTTTTATTAAAACCGGTTTGACCCGATTATAACCTGTTAGAGGATTTTATCGTCGATCGGATTTTAAACCGGTTAAATCCGATATGGTTGAACCCGATTTTAAACAGTTTTTGTTACCATGGTTATTTTTAAATCCAAACCGGTTAGGTGTGATGTAGCTTTCAATGCTATAAGTGCTTTTATAATGGCTTTTAATATGTAAGAATCATGATAGTAATGTGCTTTTAATTTTATAAATGCTGTAATGTAGCTTTCAAACTAATTTTTGTATAGAGTACTTAAGACCTTAAAATGTAGTGTATGTATATGTAGTAGCCCAGTAGGCATGTAGATTACTTGTATAGAGTACTTTAGACCTCAAAATGTAATGGATGTGTATGTTGAACCCGATGGCAGTTTCTTACGTAGTGTAAATTTTTACTAAAAATTTTGATTTATTCAAAATAAACCCGATGCTAAATATATGTGTTATGTAAAAAAAATTGTGCACTTGATAGCGATGGCTTAATGTTCTGGATACGCCCGTGCCAGTAGGCATGTGGCTCTTATGTACCTTCCAATTTTAATGCATGTACACTTTCGAAATAAATGAGAAGTCACTTGACAGTTGTTAGGTACAACTTTTTTTTTTTTTTTTTTTTTTTTTTTTTTTACTTTACATTAGATGGTGAAAGTGTGACGAAAGTAGGTGGCAAAAGGAGTAAATGTAAGTAGTTACTTTTACCTTTGTAAGGATTCAAATTTTTAAGTTTTTCAAAATTTCAAGTTATACGAGTATATTTATTTTTATAAATAAAAGGGTTTGGTGTTGTAAAATACGCAATCTTAAGAAAATCACATAAAGGCATATGTAAGAGAATCATCAAGTGGCCCTACCGTTGAAATAATAATGACAAATAGAAACAAATATAAATAGGTAAACCTCCATTGTGTGTGATGTCGAATGGATAAAAAAACGAAGATGTAAGAAATGTGGGAAGTTTTATGGTTCAACTGGGAACTACGTTGAGAAATCACATGAACAAAAGTAGTTCCACCGTGAAAGCGGTGGTGAGTTATAGTCAGACAACCATGAAAAATGATGGGCCGTCTTGACAATACGAGACGAAGCGGGTTCGAGATAGGATGGTGAAGTGGGAGGGTTATATCACCCCAAGAACAAAGCTCACTCCAACTTCGACTTCGTGGAATTTTGCATTTATCTTAAAGAGCACCTCGATGCCATGGAGCGGATTCAACACATATTGCCGCTTGAAGGCGAATTGGAAAACGCTAAAGAACAAATACATGTGGAAGAAATAGCGATGGGTATTGCCCAGCTTATTACCGAAGACGATATCAACAAGAGGAATAGTTCATTAAGATGTTATTTTCGTTTATGTATTTCTTTGATTTATTTCGTATTTCGGTTTATGTATCCTCTTTTCGTTTATTTAATCAAGAACACTTATTAACCATGTAAACTAATATGATACACGTTCACGAAAATACAATAAGGATACACGAAAATATTGTACTTTTATGTTCATTCACTACATTGTTGATTATGAACATGAAACAATACAAGAATAACCTTTTTCGAAAATGAACACATGATAAAAAAAAGTTGGCATCATTTCAGCAAAGATAAGCCGATCATCACGAAGTATCTCACAACCAAAAAAAATTTTGGAAAAAAAATCTGGTCATTTTATTAACTGGTTTTAATCAGTTTATACCGGATCTACTATTTTTCAAAAAAACCGGTTTAAATATGAACCGGTTTTTGTCAAAAAACAGAGTTAACCATGCCCATTTAGGCCGCATTTAGGTCGTACATCGATTCTTTCACGAGTAGTCTAAAGCTTTTGGTATATTCATGGCACACTTGAACGTAACTCTGACCGGGTGCGGTATAACTTACATTAAGGCTGTAGCAAGTGACAACGAAAGTTACATTAAGGTAAATCCGATGAGCGTATGCACAACCCATGCAAGCTTTTGACAATGAAAGTTAAATTATGGTGATCGAGATGTGCCTAGCCCATGCTAGCTTTTGGCACAATCATGCTAGCTTTTAAGGAATAACTAAACAATTACCCGCATGCATAAACACGACATGATATAAGTGAACCAATTGCAACATAGCCATATAATGCACATAGTTCACGAGGTGCGTATGAAGGATACTTTGTTCAAACAGGCCATTATACATAACGCTAGTATACCGCTATGACACATTACTAAGATAAAAATATAACCTCAATGTGCCCATTCATAACTACAAGGAAAATAAATGTCATTTAATTTTTGATAAATTAGTCGTCGTCAATATTTAATCTATTGTAGTATTTCGGTAAAGTGTCAACATCGACCTTCGAATTACTTATATTTAACATTGATTAATTGGACGTGTAAAATTCGTTCGAGTAGTCAAGATGTATCTAGTAGTTAATCATTTTACCAAAAGAATTAGTAAATTGAAAAAATGTATCTACCAATTTTCATGTGGAGAAAAGATCAAACAGTAAGCAATAGAGTAGTAGTACCAATTTTCATTGATGAGAAATAACAACTCTGTCAATTTATGTTTTGTTCAATGTTTGAAAAGTTGATGAGTTAAACAACATGGTTCTTCTTGTGAATTTTGATAGGGTCAGAGGGGTGTTTCTTTTTCTCTTGGAACCACTTAATAAATAGGCTCAATTTTTTGTTTCCGTTAATAAGAGGGGTTACTAAAATTAGATCTCTCTATTAATAGACTAATTAAGTGACTCAAGGGTTAGTTTGTTACATGTCTTTTGAGTTGGGGAATGAAATCATTTCATAAAATACATTGTTCTCTTAATTAATTACAAACCTAGAAATTCATTCATATATAAATTGGTGACTTTTGTGAGAGTTTACTAACATTTTTTGAAATAGTGTTCTCTCTTTGCTTAGTACCATAGGAATCGTCTACTTTTTTATATTATATTATTTAATTACAAGTTTTGGATGCATGATTTTTTGATCCTAATAAAGAATGCATGTATAGATATTTTAAAAATATGCAAATAAATGAATCAACTAAAAAAAATCAAAACTCAGATTTATGTCCATGGCCTAGCTCAAAATGTAGATTCTATTAAAAAGATCATGGCGTTATAAACCGACTCGTTACTAGAAAATTTAATTATGCACAAAGGGTATTTGACACTATATAAACACGCAACTTATTCGCGTATAATGTAATCCTTAAAAGGTACTTTAAAAAAATATGCTTTAAGAAAAGGTTTTTTTTTGTTTGAGCAAATGCGCGTTTTTTATGGGATAAAGCCTGATAATTATACATATCCGTTTGTTTTAAGAAGATTGGAGGGTTAGGGGATGGAATAATAGGTGACAAGGTTCATGGTTTTGTTTGAAATGCGGTGATATGTTTGATTGTTATGATTGTAACTCGATTATGGATACGTATGGTGAGTTGCGGTGTAGCGAGGATGCCTGTAAAGCCGATCAAATGGGTGAAAGCGATTTGGTGTCGTGGAATTCATTGATATCGGCGTATGTGAAGTTTAATACATTTTACGATGAGGTTAGGGTTTATGTTAAGATGAGGGGGAGTGGTATAAGGGCGAATGATGCTATGACTACTAGTACTCTTTCTGCGTGTGTCGCGTTAAGGGATTTGGAAATTTGTATGGAGATACATGGTTTTATTAGGAATGAGATTGGGTTTACTATGATTATGATTATTGTAATGCATTGTTGGATATGTATTGTAAATGTGGATGTTTAGATGTGGCGCGTGAGATTTTTGACGGGTTGCTGAAGAAAAATGTTATATGTTAGACTAGTATGGTGTCTGGTTATGTAAGTTGTGATATGTTAGATGAAGCTAGAAGGTTATTCGATGAATACCCGGTTAAATATATTGTTTAGTGGACAACTATGATAAATCGATACGTTTAGTTTAATCAATTCATTGACGTGATGGGTTCGTTTCAACGAATGCAAAAAACGTTTAAATCAAGCCTGATAAATTGACAAGTTGGGGCTTTAGATGGATTTATGTATATATGAATGAACACAAAATAACAATCTTTGTTGTATGTGGTACTACTCTTATTGCATTGAAGACTCTCAACCACATTTTCCATCTACCAACATTTACTTTCATCAACCAATGTTTATGACTATTCACTTGCCTTAAAGTTTATTTATTCTCAAAAAAACACCTTAACACTTTCATTGTTCACCCACCTTCTTTCTTTCTCCCTCAATACTCACACAAACACGCACCTTAAGAAAATATTCTCTTCTCATTTCAAATATAGGTTTTTTTTAGGTTTTCTTGCATATATACATGTTTTCAAGATTCTCTTTTATAGATTCATATTTGCTTAATTGTTTTGAAATGTATAATGTACCATTTTTACTACAATTTTGTGCAAATCTGCTGGTGTCCTTAGTTAGAAGAACCTGGCTAGCAAGGTATATCATTTTTCAATTTGTTACTCTCGTTTGTACTAGTTAACTCTTCCTTTTTAGCGTTTCTTATCTTTTTCTTTCTTCGTGTTTTGAAGAGTGTGTTTATATAAATCCCTATTTATTTAATACACATCTGTGATTTTATAACATATTTTACTATCTTTTTTATAGATATGCTCGTACGTATTTAAATGTAGTGTCATATGATGATATAAAACACTTTGCAACTTAGTTTTGGTCATTTATGTTGTCGTTTTAAAATCCCCACAAAATCCGGAATGCCCTATTACGTGAATAATAAAACAAACTTACAAAACAACCTTTTATATTATATGAAGTATTACAAAAGCAACCTCAAAATTTTACCTATCTACACTTTTTTTTGTATAAAAAAGTTTATTTATCAATATATGGAACATATATCTATTGATTCTTTTGGAGAAAAAATACCGTTGAAAAGCCCGTTTAATTGCGAACCAAACGAGCTCATATTGTAATGTTTTTGACATACGTATAATTCTATAAAAATATTAAAACTTAATACATAATAGTCCTTGAGTTTATTCGTTCCCTACAAAGCCGGTCACTGACACAAACAATCCGTCATATTATCGGTCCACCGCAACCGTTGATCTTGCACCCTCCACGACGAAGCGTGGGCTATATACCTCACGGGCTATATACCTCGTTTTTTTATAAAACAATTCTTTTATCTATAACTAATTAATTAAAGTTTTATATACAAAATTTGTAACAATAATATTAAGGATAGTAGTACTATTTAAGGCTCGTCATGGTTCAAAAACAGATTGTACCAACCAAAACCGCATCAGGGTGAAAACCAAGTGTGTCCAGAGTGCAAGACTGAGGATTGTTCGGTTCATGTCCGGATTGATCAAATTCGTTTCGATCTTCGACCCGTATGATGGCTGGATTTTCTCATGATTGAATCAAACTGGACGGAAGACCGAATATGAGAAAGGACGAGTCTAGTTTCTCTGTCCGATGGAGTCCGCAACATATTATGCTCAACCTTACTACTATTCGGTACCCTATTATCGACATGACTATACGAACTTTATAATTTTTGTTTTATATTTTTAATTTCTCGACTTTATAATAAAAACAAATTTATATATATAAAAAGAAAGAATTTAAAAATTGATAATTAGTGCCGCATAATGTATAAATGACTAAAAAGTTAAACCGATATTCGATCTCCATTACCATTTGTTACTGTTGTTTATTACAATATTACTAGTGGTAAATCTAGGACCAAGTCATGTGAGTTCCTCGTGGCAGTAAAAAGGCATAAATCCCTAGTAAGTTATCATTTTTCTTCACTTATTATTTTATTTTCTTTATGTTTTTATATCATCTTATGTTGGATGTGTGGGACTACCACTACCTTAAACCATAAATATTTTTATGGCTAAACATAACTACATTTAGATTGTTCTTAAGGCGATAAAGGTGAAACAAAAATCTTATCCTCATTCATAGAGTGTGTGTCCAAAATTCGATTGTGATTTACAAACTGATTCAAAAGAATTTCAAACCGATTCAAAAATGTCGAACCATCAAGATAGTTATCATTATCGATTATCGGGGTGGTGAAAGATTATATATTGGAAAACCATACGATTACTACAAAACAAAATATTTAATGAATATTAAAAAATATCACCTATATATTTTATCTAGAGCCGTCTCGTGAATTTCGGAGGCCTTGTACCAAATTTTTATTTAGACCTTAAATCATCGAAAAATGTAACTATGTATACTAACGTAGCAAATGTTTACTATAGTTAATTATATGTTACACTTAGATATGTTTTTAACTTTGTGTTTACCTCATTTTTAACCTATAATATATCTATAATAATTTTTAACTATAATATATATACGCCACTTGGTTTGTTTACTGAAAACAAAAATATTCTATTAAACTTTTTATCTACAAAAGACAAAGTTGAATATAACAACTGTAAAAGATTAAAGGGTTAAGAATAAATGGTGTAATTTAATAGGGTTAAAAGTAAAAAAGAATAGTGGGCCACAAAACATATCATTGTCATCTTCCCCATTCCACTTCACATCCAAACGCCATTACAGGTGGTACGACAGGTATGGGTTTCAATATTTTTTGCTTTCAATAATTACATAGTTACGTAAAGCTTATATTTTCGATCATAAAACACATATAACATTATCAAATCATTAAAAAATGACTATACATACAATTAATAAATTAGATGCCCCTCACAAACGGAGGCCCAGTGCCGTTGCACACCCCGCACATGCTCAAATCCGACCCTGTTTTATCTTACTATCTTCGAGACTTACCTGGTTGTCATAGTAAAACGATATATCTTGATTTCATGGAGAAGTTGGTAAATACGATGGATGTTGATAATAAGGATGGGTTTGTTAGAGTGAGTTGGAATCTGGAAACCAAATCCATCCTCGGTTATTATCATAAAGCGTAATGTTTATGCAAATGCAGTCCATGATGGGAAGGATCTTTATGAGTTGGGGCATATAGATATAGCACATAGATTCTTTTTTAACGCTAGCTTGAGTGGTTATAGGGAGGAGTATTACGAATTAGTTGGTGAACGTGGAGAGTGTAATCTGGAGGGTCTTCAGCTGGGTCCGAATCAGCTATGAGAAGATGCGTTATTGGTGGAGAACATATTGTTGTTGATTAGAGAAGATCTTACAAGCGCGTTCGTAGATGAGAGGGATATTTGGATCCAATGTGATTCTCAGTATATGTCCCCAGATGTAAGGCAGTTAGCAAGAAGGGGCCGTGCCGATCCGACTAAAAAGATAGATTATCACACGATATTGGATTATCACACGATAAGAAATCCACAGGCCTCAAACAGATTGAAGAAAACAACGTTTTAGCCAATCCTTGTCTTGGCTTCAATGCATTGTTGAGTAGCCTTTTTTTAGTTGTTAAAACAATTACTATTAGTATCAAGAATATGGGTTGATATTGCTTTTAGGTTTTTGTTGTCACATGCTTAATTGTTTTTCATTGAACAATCAGATTTGGTAATTACTTGTCTTCATTGAACAACAACATAAGGTCAATAGACTATTATTAGATTCTCACAATCAAGTGTGACAACATTAAAATTATTATTGCTATCAATCATGAATTTTAAAGCATAAGGTTTTGGCTATATTGTCGGCCCATATTCGTGTATTATAAATTGTAAGTATACACATTAGGATATTTTCAATATATGTTTGGTCGGATTTAAGTTATAGTTACAAGATCGTTCGTTTCTATAAGAAAAGAATTTACCAAATTTGATTGTTCAATGAAGCGTGTGGCAACTGATTCCAAATACTAATACTAGTTGTTTTAACAATTAAAAAGAAAAGAAAAAAAGGCTACTAACAATGTATTGAAGCCAAGACAAGTATCGGCTAAAACGTTATTTTCTTCAATTTGTTTGAGGCCCTGTGGAGATCTCGTTGTCTAATAAGCCAATATCATGCGATAATCTATCTTCTTAGCCGGATTGGCACCGGCTCTTCGCTTGGACCACTTCCTTTCATGTGCGAACATATACCCATAATCACCTTGGATCTGAAATCTCATCTAAGAACACGCTAGTAAGATCTTCTTTAATCAAGAAGAATATCTGTTGGATTCACAAGATGTGAGAGAATATCCAACTATTGGGACTATACATTCTAATGTGCTACCTCGGGTGTTTTCTACTAATAAAGCATCTTCTCTTAGTTGATTCAGACCCAACCGACGACCCTCTAGATTACGCTCTCCACGATCACCAACTAATTCGTAATACTCCTCACTATAACCGCTCAATCTAGCTTTAAAAAAGAATCTAGGTGCTTTGTGTGTATGCCGCTGCTCATAAAGATCCTTCCAATCACGATGGATCTGGGTTTCAGATTCCAACTTCACTCTAATGAACCCTATGATGTCTTATCAACCTCCATCGTATCTGCTAACTTCTTCATGAAATTCGGATATATTGTTTTACTGTGACCACCAGGGTAAGTCTCGAAGATAGTAAGACAAAATATCTAGGTGATCTTTTTTTGTAACATCCACTGAATATTTTTTCTTGTAGTAATCGTATGGTTTTCCATTATATAATCTTTTACCACCCCGATAATGATAACTATCATGATCTTTTGATATTTTTAAATCAGTTAAATTGTTTCGAATCGGTTTGTAAATCAAAATGGAATTTTGGACACGCACTCTATGAATGAGGATAAGATTTCTATGGATTTATAGCTATCTTTTGCATTTAACGGGTGTTTGTTTAAGCTTATGAAACGTACGCCGAAATGGCCATATGGTTCGTAAGCCCATTTCATAAGTCATAATAAACTTATAGCCCATTTCATATGTTTATCATATCATAATAAGCCACACAATTGGGACGTATGAAACATAAACCTATTTTGGCTTATGATTTAAATAAGTGATAATCTCTTTGGTAATGATTTATACAAAGAATCCCCAAACAGGATTTTGTTAAATAAAAGGGGTTTTTATTTTTTTATTTTTTTAGTCTACGACGAGGAGTTCTCACCGTCATTAAAAGGGGTTTATGCAAATATAACAAATATACATTATTTTTGCACATTTGCTATGTTTTTAGAGGTTTTGCAAGTAACTCGCTCGTTTGCGAGTTTACCATTGTTACTCAAATGATTTATGGGATTTTTTTTCCGTTTTTGAAGGAGGAAGGACAAAAGCTATGTCTTTTTCATAAGCTAACTTTGTGTTGCTTACTTTGAAACTTTTCGGCTTATATTGGTTCATTATGTCATAAGCGCAAAACCAAATAAGCCAAAGCTGGCTATATATCTTTGTTTTAAGTTTAGTCATTTACTGAGTATTGGAGTAAGGCGGTGTTTGAGATTGCTTATTGAAAATAGATTATACGTTTTGAAAATAAATAATAAGATAATCAACCATTAGAAAAGATAATCAACAATTAGAAAATGTCGTTTTTAGAAATAGTGTTTCGATATGATCATGTTGTTTGAAATCGCAATAATTAGATAATCAACTTTTTAGCGTTTGGCAAATCACGTTATTTGTAAGTAAATGACTAAAATAGACTCATTTTAACTTTTTTCCAATTTGAAACCTCACTTACTTTATTAAAACTCCATTTGAGAAGCTTCTAAACGCAAATAATCACTTTTTTCCTTTTATGATCCAAACACTTATTTTAGCTTATCTTCATTTTGAAAATGAAATAAGTAGATAATATAGTTCGAAACATAATCCCAAACACCCACTAATATTAAAGGACATGAATGACCTGTTTATGAAGCTTGCTTGTATTAACCAACCCATTTCTTCTATAGAAAACAAAAATATTTTTGTAAGATATGTTAATAATTCAACAACGAATTTGATTGCCGTTTGTAGTCGATTTACTCTTTAAATAGCACTACTATCCCTGAAACTGGCAACTCTTCAGGGAATATGATGTAGGGTGTAACTCTATGTATAATAGAGACAGTGGATCTTCTGGAAAACGTAAATTATACTTCTATGAAGACTCATGATTATGATTCTGAGCACAAAGAGGAGGCTGCATATATAGTGAAATTGTTATGGAGATTTTCAAGAAACATAGAGCTCAGATTAAAAGGCAGGATGATTTTACCTCGAGAACTTGTCTTTGAGTGTTGGCTGGTAGCTTCTGCTGCGCAACTGAGTATGTCTGTGACGAGGTGCAAGTAAAGGTAGAAACAATGTTGAAAAATTTATCTTAGTTGTATAACTAAATTTGCAAAAGAAAATTATGTTCTGAGTAATCTTTTGCTGCAAACTACGAGCAGTTGCTATAACTATGTATGTTCACAAGTTTTGCTATTGTAGTTTTCGTTCTATATACATTCTTAACTAGTAGACTAAACTCAATTATCCGGTTGCTTTTTCGGCCATTAATCCCTTCTGAGTTTTATCTTTGAGAAGTTTATAGAATTCTATTGTTATCTGGGTTTATACACTGCATTCGCTTGAAGAGTAGGTAAGAGCGTATACAACGCTGCATATAGATAAAGTGACCTGGTTTGAATGAATGTATGCATATATAATGCCTTTGCTATCAAATTGGAAAAGATAAACAACTGTGATAGACTGTGCCCATAAACAATGTGGTAGACAGATTGTGACAAACTTGGTATCTAGTTTTACATCAACTCTTATGTTGGAATAAGCTAGTGGTGGAACATCCATTGGTCATGTATGTTAGACCAAAGATATAGATGGGCCGTACCCGTTAGGTTATATGTTAGTTACTTAGTCCTCAAGCTAATGTATTAGTATATATACATATACAATCTTTGTATAATAATCAATTACAATAATACAATACCTTGAGATTTTATATGGTATAAAAGCCAAAACCCTAAAGAACCCTTTTACCGGCTCAATTCCGGCACCTTTCACACTGTTCGTCAGAATTTACAAATTCCGGCCAAGTTTTTACTTTTTCGGCCAAAATACATTGATTCGGAAAAAAATAAAAACACCACTGTCATCCTCATCTAATTCCAAACAACCCCCACTAATCAATTTTGATTTTCTGATCGGTCGCCGCCGCCACATTTGGCCACGTTTTTGCTTTCTCCGGTCAGATTACATTGATTCATGAAAAACCAAAAACATCATTGTGATTCTCATATAATTCCGAACAAAACCCATCAATCAATTTTGGATTTGCGATCAGTTGCCTCCGCCGTTGCCGCCACCGCTGCCGCGGTTACTCCGCTGTTGTCAACCTTAAAAAAATTAGGAATATGGCTATGATGTTAGCTTTCACCACAACCGATAAAACGGCCCACAACTCGTGTAACTTCATTTTAGAAGCTTCTAAAAATCTCCTTCCCGGTCCTTTCTTCAACTGCATATTTTAATCAAGATAGGTCGAGTATATCTTCCTGATGACATGTCAAAGTACCAACCTGTGTTTCTGACAACCCAAAAACAGTGTCTGACACATGAACGATCTCTTGTTCAGTGGTTCTTTAGTTCGTGTAGTACATTTTAACATGTTTTTCGTGAGGTACTTCTGCTACGTTATGTCATATAATAAGATGAGCATATGTTCTAACATTAATGACATTCTTTAGTTCGTGTAGTACATTTTGGAGCAGTTGTGAAACTCAAGAGAGTCGAGTAAAGAGCAAAATCAAAGTCTAAGTCATGTAACTATCAGCATGGTTTTAAGCTTAACGTGCAAGTATATGATCATGAACACTTTCCCTTTTACCTATTCTCTGTAAACGAGAACATCTTAACATCAAATGCTCAACATAACTCGTCAAGTGACAATTTTCCAAATCATATAAACCATCAACTTTGAATTCCAGATATTATGCTCCTCTTGAATAGGTAAATTTGTGTCTTTTGACCCATTGACCTTCAAATGGGTCAATTTGGGTTATGTTTGGTTTCCAAGGGGCAACTAGGTTGACCTACAGATTTACCTTTATATATTTGATGTAGTTAAGTAGTGTAGTAGCAACATTTAACACATTGCTTATGTATTAAACTCGAAAAATAATAAGAAAGCGATTGCACAATTTGACTCAATGTATTAGCAGTTTGGCACACACGAAAATGTTATGTTTAGTCTTTATCTTTCGCCTATGTCATGTCTAGAAAATTAAGAGTCGAGTAGCCTAGTTTCCTAATAACTAAGAATAAAGGTCGGTTGGCAATGTCTAAGCCCAACCCGACCCGTAGGACTTGTAATAGTCGGTTCCCCCTCATCTCTATAAAAGGAGGTGAGGGGGAACGAACCAAACACGTCATTCTTTCAATAAACTAATCGTAATCGATTAGGGATTTACCTTGTGGGCGTCATTTTTACTTTTCTGTCGATTCTGTTGTGGTGTGTGTTCTTCGATCGAGTATTCCGCATCTAGTAATCAGGATTGTAGGGATTAAACCCTACAAGTGGTATCAGAGCTTTGGTGTCGAAGATCTCACTGGTTTTCTAGGAGTCGACCGACGTTGAAGAACTTGTTGGTCAGATCATGATCATCAAGGTTGCAGCAGATAGACTGAAAAGGGGTTCTTCTTCTGAGTTCGATTGTTGAAGATCGAAGGATTAGTGTTGTGGTGTTCTTGCCGCCATTGATACACAGGGAAGAGAAGAAGAAGTTTTGTGTGACTTTTTTTCATAAGTCAACTACAACTACAGCTTCAAAGTATATACGTAAGTAAAAGGGTTTTTTTTACTTAGATTAAGTTACGTTTTGGGCTAATAATTTATATTGGGCAAAAGTTTTAACTTGTATTGTAATTTTTTGTTTTTTTCTAAAACAAAAAGGATTAATACTTTGAAGGATTACACAAGGGGACTTCGTAATTCGTGATTGTGAGGTTTAACGTATCACAAGGTTTAGCGGATCACCGAAGGGGTTTTATTAATTTGTGATTGTGAGGTTTTTCGCAAGGTTTAGCAAATTAATAAAGGATAAAGAATGACGGGAGCCAAGTTTGACATCGAGAAATTCGATGGAACTGGTGATTTTGGGTTATGAAGAATCAAGATGCGTTCTTTATTAATCTAGAACGGATGTGAAACAGCTCTGGTGGTTTTACCCGCGAATATGGAAGCTGAAGAGAAATCTAAGCTTGACAAGAAAGCTCACACTGCCATGATTTTATGTTTAGGTAACAAGGTCCTGAGAGAGGTTACCTGGGAGACGACTGCAGCGGGGGTTTGGTCAAAGCTCGGGTCTTTGTACATGACAAAGTCATTGGCGAACAAGTTGTACCTGAAGAAGAAGTTGTATACATTCTACATGCCGACTGGACGAAAGATTTCCGAGCATATAGATGAGTTCAACAAAATCGTTCTTGATTTAGCAAATATTGAGGTAAAATTCGAGGATGAAGATCTTGCTTTATTGTTACTCACTTCTTTACCAGGATCATACGAACACTTTGTGGATACGTTGCTTTATGGACGAGAAGCTTTGACTTTGGAGGACGTGATGGACACACTAAATTCAAAGGAAATCAAAAAAAGGTCCAAGGCGAAGGGGGATGATGGTGAATGGTTATACGTGAAGGGAAGAACAGATCGCTAGAATTCGCATCAGTGAAGGGGAAAGTCAAGATAGAAGTCTCGAGGTGGAAGACTCAAATGCTTTATTTGCCAATCTGAGAAGCACTTGAGAAGAGACTGTCCGAAGAATAATCACAAGAAGTCAAAAGGTTACGTCAAGAAAGATGATCAACCAAGCTCTAGTGGCTCGATTTACGACGATTCTGAGGTGATGATGGTGATGAGTGCAGAAAGACTGAAAGATTGGATCATGGATTCAGGAGGTTCATATCACATGTCACCTAGGTTAGATGTATTTTTTGATTTTCTGGAATGCGATGGGGGCAGCGTACTGTTGGGCGACAACAGGGAGTGCAAGATCAGGGGTATTGGCAAGGTAAAGGTACAACTGAAAGATGGGTCAAGTTTTGTGTTACACAATGCCGAATATATTCTTGAATTGAAAAGAAACTTGAGATCACTGGGAACTCTTGAAAAATAGGGATATACCATAAAATTGCAGTCGGGCAAAATCAAGGTGATTAATGTTACTAGGGTTATTATATCTGGAACCCGAAGGGAGAACTGTGTGTACTCTTTGGATGACCATGCATTGGCCGGTGAGCTTAATGCTAGTGTTGAAGAAAAAGACAGTCTTGTGCAGGTTTGACATAAAAGACCAGGACACACAGTGAGGCGGGGCTACACGTGCTGGAAAAGCAGGGTTTGTTTGGCAAGAAGAGTCAAGGTAAGCTCAATTTTTGTGAGAATTGTGTTCTGGGAAAGTCACATCGAGTCAGTTTCGGTGTAGGAAGGCACACTACTCAGGGAGTGATAAACTATGTTCATTCAGACTTATGGGGTCCGTCTCAGGTGGAATCAGTGGGAGGTAAGAGGTATTTCTTATCTATAGTTGATGATTATTCCAGGAGGGTATGGGTTTATGTTCTTAGGTTCAAACACGAAGCATTTGGGAAGTTCAAAGAGTGGAAGCAGTTAGTAGAGAATCAGACTAGGAGGACGGTTAAGAAGCTTAGGACGGATAATGGTCTTGAGTTCTGTAACCGGGAGTTTAATCAGCTATGCACTGAGAGTGGGATTGCTAGACATTTGAAAGTTGCCGAGACGCCGCAGCAGAATGGGTTAGCAGAACGGATGAATAGAACTCTCATGGACAAGGTACGCTGTTTATTAATACAGTATGGATTGCCCAAGACCTTCTGGGCGGAAGCGACATGTACGACCGCATATCTTATAAATAGGTCACCATCGACAGAGATTGAGAAGAAGACACATATGGAGATGTGGTCGGGACATCCTAGTGATTATGAGATGTTGAGGGTTTTCGGCTGTGTCGCGTATTCACACGTTAAACAAGGTAAGCTCGAGCCGAGAGCGGTAAAATGCGTTCTTTTGGGGTATCCTGAAGGTGTGGAGGGGTACAGACTATATAGGCTTGATAATGAATCACCTAAAATAGTCACAAGTAGGAACGTAGTCTTCAATGAAAGTTTCATGTACAAAGACACACTGAAGGATTCTGGTGCAGGTAAAGATAAGTTTGTTGAGGAATTACAGGTTGAGGTGGAACTGTAGAGGTTAAATAATCATACACCTGAGGAAGACCATCCAGGTCAGGAAGATCAAACAGGTCAGGAAGATCAGAGAGATTAGGAAGACCAGACAGATCAGGAAGATGGCTATGATGAAGATGTAGGGTTCAAGAAATTGATCATCCACCGGATCTCACAGGTTATAAATTGGTTAGGGATAGAGAGCCAAGGACAAGAACGAAACCGGCAAGGTTTCGGGATGAGATTAATATGGTTGCTTACGCGTTTGCTGCAGAAGAGGAAGAAGATACTCATGAACCATTGACATACCAGGAAGCAGTTACTTGTGAAGACAGTTCTAAGTGGAAAGCTGCTATGAAAGAAGAGATGGATTCTATGAGGAAGAATAAGACCTGGGTGTTAGTAGATCATCCAGCTGGGCAAAAGTTGGTGAGTTGCAAATGGCTGTTCAAAATAAAGGAAGGGGTTGAAGGTGTTCAAAAGCCTAAGTACAAGGCAAGGTTGGTGGCTCGTGGATTCACACAAAGGGCAGGTATTGATTACAATGAAGTATTTTCGTCAGTAGTTCGACACACATCTATTCGGGTTATACTTGCATTGACTGCGTGTAAAGATTATGAGCTGGTGCAGCTTGATGTAAAGACGGGGTTTTTACATGGAAATCTTGAAGAAGTGATCTGCATGAGGCAACCATCGGGATTTGAACAAGGTAACAAGGTATGTTTGTTAAAGAAATCTCTTTATAGTTTGAAGCAGTCACCTAGGCAATGGTACAAGAGGTTCGATGAGTATATGCTGAGCAACGGGTTTAAGCGTAGCAGTTACGAAAGCTGCGTATATTACAGGAGTTATGCACCAGGGGAGTATATCTATCTATTGTTATATTGTTATATGTAGACGATATGCTGATGGCTTGTAAAAGCAAGGCTGAGATCGAGGCTACCAAGTGTTTGCTTAAAAGGGAGTTCGACATGAAAGAAATCGGGGAAGCAAAGAAGATTCTTGGTATGGAGATCGCCAGGGATCGGAGTCGCAAGATTCTGAGGGTGTCACAATCCGGGTATGTTTCTAAAGTTTTAAACACGTTTAGAATGAACAATGGGAAGTCGGTTCAGACACCATTGGATGGGCACTTCAAGCTGTCGTTGAAGGATTGTCCGGTTAGGGATTGTGATGTTGAAAGAATGAGTAGGGTGTCGTATGCAAATGCGGTTGGGAGCTTGATGTACTTGATGGTGTGTACGAGGCCAGGCATAGCGTATGCAGTAAGTGTAGTTAACAGATATTTGGCGAATCCGGGTAAACTCCATTGGGAAGTAGTGAAGTGGATTATGAAGTATTTGCAGGGCACTGTAAACGTGGGTTTGGTGTATGGGAAAAATCATGGCAACCATGTGGACGTAACAGGCTTTGTTGATTCAGACTACGCTAAGGATCCGGATAAAGTTAGGTCTCTCACTGGTTACACATTTTTAGTACAAGGATGTGTTGTAAGCTGGAAAGCAACGCTACAACATGTGGTGGCTCTTTCAACTACAGAGGCGGAATATATGGCCCTTATGGAGGCTGTGAAGGAAGCTATATGGCTAAGGGGACTCTTGGAAGAGTTGGGTGTGAAGCTCAACACGGTTGCAGTTAATTGTGATAATCAGGGCGTGATTCACTTATCGCGGAATCATGTTTTTCATGAAAGGACTAAGCACATCAATAATGTGCGCTATCACTTTATCAGAGAAGTTTTGGAAGCAAAGACGGTTGAAGTTCTGAAGGTGGGTACTAAACACAATGCTGCGGATGCCTTGACGAAGGTGGTACCTGGACGCACGTTACAACACTTCTTGGAGTTGCTGAGTGTTGGAATAGGCTAATATAAAGTCTAAGGTGGAAATTGTTATGTTTAGTCTTTATCTTTCGCCTATGTCGTGTCTAGGAAATTAAGAGTCGAGTAGCCTAGTTTCCTAATAACTAAGAATAAAGGTCGGTTGGCAATGTCTAAGCCCAACCCGACCCGTAGGACTTGTAATAGTCGTTTCCCCCTCATCTCTATTAAAGGAGGTGAAGGGGAACGAACCAAACACGTCATTCTTTCAATAAACTAATCGTAATCGATTAGGGATTTACCTTGTGTGCGTCGTTTTTACTTTTCTGTCGATTATGTTGTGGTGTGTGTTCTTCGATCGAGTATTCCACATCTAGTAATCAGGATTGTAGGGAACTATTACACATAAGCTTAAATAGATCACTACATATAGTGTAGTTTTCATAAAAGCCGTTCTATATGAAGGAAAAGAGGGGAAGGTTTATAAAAAGAACGGTTAGTATACAAAAAAACCGCTCTATTTAATTTTAGAAATAAATAGATCGGTGATAACTGATAAACCGATCTATTTAAGCATGACAAACTCCCAAAACAACAGCTGTATTCACGTATTTAACATATTTAAAAAACACTACAAAATTTAGAAACTAAATAAAACGGGCATTGATAAAACCCCGATCTATATCGGTCTAACATTTTAGCGGGCTGCAACTTTTCATTTGACGCTTAAACAATTCACCAAATTTTGAAACACAAAAGTACAAACCCTATGCCCCAAATTAAACACCACCGCAGTCACCACTCTTATCAAACCAAACATCAAATTACTAAGAAAAGAAAACAAGACCCTGATGATACTAAACAACAATATCAACAACAAAACCCTGATGATGATGAATTAGACGACGATCTTAACATCGCAGATGATGTTATAGCAACAACAATCTCAACAACAGGTCTCTTTTCGTTTATATATTATTTTTGCAATCAAAAAAGGATTTATATACCTCATAGTTAGGCGCTTAAACTACAAGTACAGTTATAGTGAATGGTTATAGTAATCTTATATCAAAGTATGGTTTTGTTGTTGAACATTGACATACGAATGTATACACATGAATTATATCTCCAATCTATTATTGTTATTATTATTAATGAAAGGCAGTATATATATAAAATGCTTGACCAGTTTATATTGGTATACCATCTGATTGATAAAACGTGTGACCTGTTTCTATTGGTATAATTGATTGAGTAACTTGGTTGTTGAGTCCAAGTATTAGTTTTGCTTACTAAGTGGATTTGGTGTTTGTTTTGGCTTATATAGCGGACTTATAAGTTATTTGGTTTTCAGCTTATGTTACATAAACTAATTTTCGTGACTTATGACTTATTTAAGCTGTCAATTAACCAAGGTCTAAGCGGCTGTTTGTTTCGGCTTATGAAGCATAAGCCAATTTGGGCTTATATTTCGTACTTTTTTAGTTTGTGTGTTATATACTTATATGTACTTTACTCATGTATTTATGTAGGGTTTTCCAAACACCCCACAACAACTGCCGCCACCAAGAGTACAATACCTAAAAAGATACAAGGACCTGCAACAAGTGCCGCTGCCAAGAGTACGTTACCCAAAAATGTACAAGGATCTACAACTATGTTCAGAAGTGGCGATTGTTCCTACCATTACTCGGGTAAATCCTAAAGCATTCTAGTGTTGGTAGGCTTCAAAATATAACTCAAAAATGATTTATTTGTATTTATGTATGCATAGGTGAGCAAAAAAAGAAAAAAGAACACAAAAGCAGCCGTTGAGCAGTCATAGGACGAGAAGGAAAGAGCCGCCATCAAAAAGCGGCTGCTTTTGTTAAAAGATGATATCGATGTTAGATCAGATGCGTGAAGAAGGGCTATCAATGGTAGATGTATCATGAGGATTGCACCATGCCAGCAACTCGTTAGTTTTATAAAGGAGATCTTTCACGATGCCGACGATTTCACTCTTCTAATCAATCCAACAGACATCATTGAATCTTTAACTTTCGACGAAATTGGAACCAACATTCTCACTCTTTTCTCAAGGTATGTTTGTGGTCTTTCTCCCATGATTATTTATTGTCTCGCTCTTCGATTGCTTAGGTCTAAGAGCTCATGCATGGATTGAACCATTTTTCTTCCTGGTTTGTTGTCGGTATCTGTTATGTAGTATGTTCACTACCTGTCTTTTTCATTATGGAATGTTGAAGTTAAAAGTATGATATTGCTTCTGCCTTTCTAGGTTAAATGATAAAATGGGTATTGTCAAATTGGTGGTTTTCTTTGTGTAGCATAGAAGAAAAACTGGCGATTATTATCTTGTGGTTGTTCCCTCATTACGTTTCTTTATTCTTTAGAGTTGTATCCTGTAAATTTTGTAGGCTTTCATTTGTAAGGTTGCGAACATGTACCCCTGTTGTTGCAAACGAATTATCAATCCTATATGTCTCTGGTTATATCTCATGTTTTGTTATTCTTGGTCATTGGTATCTTGGATATTATGTTACTTATGCATGTGCTATTCTTATTAATTTTTGTATGTGGCCGAGATACGTGAAAG
Organism: Glebionis coronaria; assembly: GCA_025667525.1. Taxonomy (NCBI): domain Eukaryota; kingdom Viridiplantae; phylum Streptophyta; class Magnoliopsida; order Asterales; family Asteraceae; genus Glebionis; species Glebionis coronaria. The sequence continues at coordinate 608,025,663 of CM046879.1, forward strand.
ACATGTTTCTAGGTTCAGAGAGGGCTGAATTGATTTGGACATTGCTTTGGCTGGCACATAATTCAGTGGTGCCTCTCAGATTCTGTGAGTTTTCGACTCTTCTTTTCTATAAGTTTAGGTTATCAGATTATGCATCATTAGAAGGTTTGTGTGGTGTGTCATACGATATTATTCATCGTGCTCCCTGTACGAAAGTCTTTTTATTGTGATCATTTACACTTGCAGTGACTATAAGCTGTGTTTCATCCTATTTTTAGTAAGTGACGTCATAATCCAAATTGTTCCTAGTATAGGAATTGTGATAACATTAGTTTTGTTCCTTTACGCATTATCGAAACCGAGACGAAGTGAATTGTATTTAACTTTAGCTTAAGGTGGTTAGGATTTGACTGTAACTGGATCACTCTGGGCCATCCTTTTATTTTTGCGTGAATTAACTTTGGCTTTTCCATGTTTGTGACTGGTTAGTTATCTATACTTTTTACGTGGTTGAAAATACTAAGCAGAACATATAATGCAGTTGGATAACAGAGACTAAAAAAGTGGCGATGTTCATGTATTGTTTTTTCACATATTTTTTTTCTTCTTTTTTTATTTGTCAGGTGGACGTGGAAGATTTCCAGCTGTAAGGGGGTCTGGATTTAGGAACGAGGTTGCGAGGGGCCATGGAAACTTTGACAGTGGTGAAAGAGGCTTCAACCAGGGCGGTGATTTCGGTGACAGGAGGAATGATTTTGGCAGCAGTAGGAATGAATATGGTGACAGAGGTGGTGGCCGTGGAGGAGCCCCCTCAAACCGTGGTGGTGATGGTGGTGGTGATGGATACCAGAGGGAGCATGTCAACAGGGGCATGGCTGTTAACAGAACAACCAAGAATATGGCTCCACGAGTTCCTGCTACTACTTGAATAACAAAATAAGTGAGTGATCAGTTTTATTAAAATTTGGTAGCGGGATTCAAAGGGCGTAGAGATTTGAATGTTTTCCATATCTTGTACAACTTTTTCGCTGATCTCCTTAAGCAGCTTGTACTTCACTTCATTTGATAATACGGTAATTTACAGATGGTTGCAGTTCACCTATAAAGCTCCCTTGAGTACTAGACGTAATGCAGTTCGGGATTGATAGATCAGGTGAAGGAAGCTCTCTAAGTAGCAGGATTTGTGAAGCTTATATATTAAGTCACTTTGGCTTGTAACTCGAATGCTAATCTTTATAGTAGTAGTTGTTTGTACTAGAATACTATTTGGTATCTATGGAAAACCTTCACGTTTGTATATTATTTGGTAATGAATTAAATTTAGGAAAATCTGCACATTTTTATAATATAAATCTGGATTTTTTTTAATTAAATAAAGCGGTTGAAAACCGATCTATGTACTCCAATTATAACCATTAAAAACACGCCTTACGTAGATCACTTTTTTGGAAAGGATCGAACTATTTATATGTTTAAAAAGAACGGTTACAAACCGTTCTATATGTAACACGACTCATAAAGATCACCCTTTGTTAGATCGGTTAGAAACCGTTCTATATAAGGCATTTTGACCGTTCTATTTAGACTTTTCTGTGGTAGTACTGCTACACCAGTCTCCACAATATTTGTTAGCCTCCCATTCTTTGTAGGAACAAAAAACTTTCCATCTGCATCATTGCTTTTTTCAGTCTGGGCTTACGGACTAAAGAAAACAGACGGGACTTAGAGCATAGATAAAATCGTAAAAACTTCGTTTACACAACTAAATTCTTTTCACGTTAAAAAGAAGTTTATCGAGCTGTGGGTCCAACCGAGACTTAGTCATTTTTAGACCAATATCAGTCTGATTACAACTTTCAACAATTTCATTGTGCAGATACATCATGGTCTTGCACAAACACCTAACGAAACACCCACAATCTCCAAGTACACACTTATCAAAAAGACCAATAAAATAAAAACAACCAACAAACTTTGACCCGAGTTTTTTAATTTTACTGATGTAGATTGATAAACACAGATAATCATAAGGAATGTAAATGCACTCTTATGTCTCTTACGGTACTTATGCAACAAGAAAATTCAAACACACTTGCAAACATATCTGACATAGTAACTAAAATCTAACTACAACATCAACTGCTCCATTTTGCTGTTACTTTAAAATTTCACCAAGAAAGATTGGTATTAGACCTGAAAGCGTTCAAAAAATAAAACCAAGTTAGTGATAATTGGTTAACAAACTCATGTAAAATCAGATTTTACAATAAGGGAGAAGGTTGTACCTTATATAGTTTGAAGGACATCGAGAATACGCTGCAACTCATTGACAACAATTTCTATTTTCATTCGCTCGGGTGGTGAATCCACAGAGCATGATACTCCAATCTTGATAGTTGCAACCAAACATTCTTCCACTTTCTTTGCATTCGATTCCGTACTTTGCAACACAATTGCATCATTATCAATAACATCAATTACATGATCTGGTAATGCCATGTACACATATTTATGCAGGGTAAGACCTTCCTTAAACATGTCATTTGTGGGCCTTTTCCCGGTCATCACCTCTAGTAATAATATTCTAAAACTGTAGACATCCCCACTACTTGCCATCTCACTCCCGAGACCATACTCTGAAAATTAGAAACAGTTAATTAATTTACAAACTGTAATTTGTAAGTAAAAATCAGATCGTGGAATAGTACCTGGAGGGGCATAACCAATTGTTCCTTTAACCCCGGTGGAGCTATTTTGGTTTAAGTCGGTACCAAGTAATCGAGCTAAACCAAAGTCTCCAACATGAGCCACCATATCATCATCAAGCAGAATGTTGCTTGGCTTCAAGTCACCATGAACAATCGTTGCATGGCAGCGATTATGCAGATAATCAAGTGCTGTTGCAACATATTTAAGAATATTTATTCTTTCAAGAAGGTTGAGCTTCAATATATTTGACCTTGAATGAAGCCAATCGTGCACACTTCCTTTTGGCATAAACTCGTAAACCAAACCTTTGAGATCATTGCCTTGAAAATCAACACTTGAACATGAAGTTAATATCTTCAACAAATTACGGTGTCGAATATTCTGCCAAGCTTTACATTCTGCTAGGAAACTTTTGTGAGCTCCCCGATTTTGAAGATGCAGAACTTTGATTGTAACAAATTTGTCAGCATCGGAATCGAGTATCCCTTTATAAACAGAGCTGAACCCACCCTCTCCTATCAAATTTGCTACAGAGAAGCCATCAGTAGCCTTGAGAAGTTGATTGTACGAAACTTTCATGAACCTTTCACTCCCTGATGACTCGGATGGTTGACTATTGCGTTTCTTCTTACACAAAAGATACACAACACATAATACAATGAGCAGCGTTGGTCCAATCACAATGAATAATATGAAAAAAGGAAAGCTTTTTTTCTTGCTACCCATGTCCTTGCATTTGGGTAACTCAAGTGTATCTAAACCACCACAAAGCCTTTTGTTGCCCAAAACCGAAAAAGCACTTGCATTGGCAAACACTCCTACAATTGGTACTTGACCCTCAAAATCATTAAAGGATAGGTTCAAATATTCTAAAGATTTCCATTTATCAAAAAATTGTGGAATTTTGCATGATAAATTATTTTGAGAAATGTCTAGAACCTGCAATCCTCCCAAGGAACTGAATGAAGATGGTATTACACCTTGAAAGTTGTTGCCTCCTAGGAATAACTTTGTAAGGCTAGTGCACTCACCAAGATTACTTGTAATGTTTCCTGAGAGATTGTTATAAGATAAATCGAGACCGTTTAACATCTTGAGGTCTTTAATCTCTAATGGAACGGGACCATACAAGCTATTGTTTGAAAGCACTAAAAAATTAGTTAGCGATGGAAGTTGAAGAATTTGCTTGGGTATTTCACCACTGAGTCTATTATTTCCTAGGTTTAATCCAATAAGTTGTTCACAATTCCTAAGGCTTGATGGAATGTGACCTTCAAATTTGTTGGAATATAAATAAATTTCAGTCAGCCATGATAAGTTTCCAATGGCATCAGGGATAGGCCCTGAAAATTGATTCATAGATAGATCAAGAAATTGCAACTTTTGTAGTTTACCAATGGTAGTGGGGATTTTTCCTTTGAATAGATTGGTTCCTAACTGTAAAGCTATTAAGCCAACTAGACTACCTATACTTGAAGGGAGGCTTCCAAATAATTGATTATCTCCTAACAATTGAAAGCTGAGTTGATCAGAAAGATTACCTATTGATATAGGAAGCACTCCTATAAGGTTGCAATTAGAAAGATCCAATCTTTCTAATCTGGTGCAATTATTTAAAGAATCAACAAACCTCATGTCATTGCCTTCTCCGCGTCCATGGAAGTTGTTATGATGTAATCTAATTGAATAAATATCTCTTATTTTTGAAAAATCGACTGTCAACTTCCCACTAAAATTGTTTATACTCATTTCAAGTATCCTAATTTAGAACAATTAGAAAGAGAAGGTGGAAGAACCCCAGTTAAATTGTTATTCGTTAACTGAAGCCACTCAAGATTTCAGAGTTGATTACCAATTTCCGAAGGAAGACTACCAGTAAGGTGATTATCAGGTAAGGAAAAATAAACTAGGAGTGAGAGGTTGAAAATGGAATGAGGGATGCTTCTATATAAGTTGCACTCACCGGAGTCAAATTCAATCAAGCTTTTCCAAAGACCCAAGGTATCTGGAATTATCCCACCCAACGGGTTATTGACAACAGAGAATACTTCCATTGATGTGATATTCCCCAAGACAGGTGGGATTCCACCTGTTAACTTATTGTCGTTAATCGAAAGAACAGAAAGTTCAGAGAGTAAACTCACCTCCTTTGGTATGCTTCCAAATAGATTATTTCCCGAGAGGGAAAGGTCTACGAGTTTAGAACAACAAGACAAGTTTTTTGGAATGACTCCATTGAATTTGTTATCATGAAGATAAAGATAACGTATTCTAGATAGACGACCAAGTTCATGAGGAATGATTCCTTAAAAGCTGTTGTTCTTGAGAGAAAACGCACGGAGGAAGCTAAGGTTTCCTACATGAGGAGACAAAGAACCGTCTAATCCTTGCGAAGCCAATCGTAAAATAGTCACTCGTTTGTGCCTCTTTCCACATGAAATACCACTCCATTCACAGAAATGAAGGGAATGGTTCCACGAGGTTAGAACTTGGTATGGATCTTGTGTGATCTTGGATTTAAATGACAACAATGCGAGATAATCAGTCTTGTTACCGCCATTAGTAGCAGAGACGGTGGCAGAAGTAAGAAATATTATCGCGAGACCGTAAAAGAGATAATTAGAGGGAGATGATAAGTGAACTATTATTGCTTGTGGTGACTTCATTTTTGAAAATTTACTTAAAATTATGAGAATGTGTATTGGCTATTTATCCTTAATTTTGCATGTTAATATTCGTGGCATGCATACAACTGGTGAAATGAATGTCTTCCACAAATGCCTTATCATCTTGACCAAGACTTATATTGCAATATAACTTTAATCATGGCATTATACCTTTAGTCATATCATAAAGAGACCTATAATTGAAGGGATAGGCCAAGATGTAAGCAACTTCACATCTTCCATTTGGCTGTAATGTCTATTATTCAGAAGACTTGGTCAAAGACAATTTGAAGAATCACAGGAGACTTTTAAGACGAAGACTTGAATATGGAAGACTACACTTATATTGCATATATCGTAGCCACACTTCATTGCGTAACTGTAAGCAAATTAGATCGTATAATATCATCAAATAATTAAGGCTCAAAACTCTAAGCATTTTATGAAGCAGAATTGATAAATTTATAGATGTAGAATATGGAAGAAAAAAAATCATATTTTGTTAAAAAGTATAAATAATAGTAGTTGCTTAGTTTGCTTATTATTATATAAATTTCAAAAGGTTAAGGAGAAAAATTGTTAATAGATGCAGTAGTCAGGTTTTCATTTTTGATCAAATGACACTTATAATCTTTTACAAGAAGAATTGTTGGACTCGACACCAACAACCCGAAGATCGAACGCGGAACCCTAGATCCTTTAGAGACGATCGCAGAGATGCAATAGACAAAACCTAGAAGACAACACACTACGAAGTTAATCGAACGATTTGTTTATTAAAACCCACGATCGATTACAAGAAAGAATAAAGATGCGGTGTGTATTGGCATCACCCTCTCACCTCCTTTTATAGGGTGAGGGGGTCGGTTACAAAGACTACGCAGGCCAAGAACACCCATGGCGCAACCTTATCCGACTACACACTTACCATAAGGACAAGCTTACATCAAAGGTAAATCTCCTAATCTATATTCTAACTAATATTGGTAATAATGCTAACAATTTCCACCTTAGTACCAATACTAGTTAACCCCGACACCAAGTACCTCCATGCAATACTTGAACTTCGAACCTGGAACCACCTTAGTAAACGCGTCAGCTGCATTATCCTCCGTGCCTATGTTTGCCACTTCAATCTCTTTAGATTCCACGATCTCCCTGATGAAGTGATACCTCACGTTGATATGCTTATTCCTCTCATGAAACATTGCATTTCTTGAGAGATGAATTGCCCCTTGATTATCACAATTCACAACCACTGACCTTAGGTTTATTCCCAGTTCAATTAGTAGACCTTTAAGCCAAATGCTTTCCTTAACAGCTTCCGTAAGCGCCATATACTCCGCCTCTGTAGTAGACAATGCAACAACATGCTGCAGAGTTGCTTTCCAACTCACAACACAGCCATGTACCATAAACACGTACCCGGTTATCGACCTACCCTTGTCAGGGTCTTTAGCATAATCGCTATCCACGAAACTGTCAACATCTACGTGCTTCTCTTGATATCTACCATACACTAGACCTACATCAGCAGTGCCCTTCAAGTACTTCAAAATCCACTTCACCGCTTCCCAGTGATTTTTACCTGGATTCGCCAAATACCTGCTCACAATGCTAACAGCGTACGCAATATCTGGTCTAGTGCAAACCATCAAGTACATTAGACTACCTACAACATTCGCATATGGGACCTTACTCATTCTTTCCACATTCTAGTCACTCGACAGACAATCCTTCAAAGATACCTTGAAGTGTGCTCCCAATGGCACATAGACCGACTTGCCATTATCCACTCTGTAGTTATTCAAAATTTTCCGCACATATCCCGACTGAGACACCTTCAGGGTTCGGTTACCCCTATCCCTGACAATCTCCATACCAAGTATCTTCCTAGCTGGACCAAGTTCCTTCATATCAAACTCTTTCCGCACCAGTCCCTTGGTATATTCGATCTCAGACTTGCTTTTATAAGCAATCAACATATCATCTACATACAGTAGTAGATATATGTACATACCTGGTGCAAACTCCTTGAAGTAAACACAACTATCATAGCTGCTACGGCTAAACCCATTGCTGACCATATACACATCAAACCGTTTGTACCACTGCCTTGGAGACTGCTTAAGACCATAAAGGGATTTCTTCAACAAACATACCTTGTTGCCCGTTCCTTCTTCAAAACCAAGCGGCTGCCTCATATAAATGATTTCTTCAAGATTACCATGCAAAAACGCCGTCTTCACATCAAGTTGTTCCAACTCGTAATCTTCACAAGCAGTTAATGAGAGAATCACCCTAATAGATGTATGTCGAACCACGGGTGAGAATACCTCATTATAGTCAATCCCTGCTCGTTGTGTGAACCCCCGAGCTACCAGCCGTGCTTTATACTTTGGTTTTTGAACGCCTTCAATCCCTTCTTTAATCTTATACAACCACCTGCAGCTTACCAGCTTCTGACCACGTGGTTGATCGACCAGCTCCCAAGTATGATTCTTCTTTAAAGAACTCATCTCTTCCTCCATAGCACGAACCCACTCATCCCTTTCAGATGAATTAATCGCTTCCTGGAATGTGATTGGTTCATGTGTATCTTCTTCCTCAGCAATAGCAAACGCATAAGCCGTAATATCATCTTCTTCCCTAGACCCTGATGATCTAGACAATGATACATTACCTTCATTCCTATACCTTGCAGGTTTAGTAGTTGTTCTCTTAGCTCTATCACGCACCAGAACATAGTCGTCTAGATTATGTTGTTGAGGCATTGCATCTACTGCATCTTCAACTTGATCCTCATATTCATTCCCTTGATTTACCCTAGTATGAGGATCCACAGTTGGTTCGACCCGACTGCCTTGAAGTTCCACCTCAAACTCAATTTCCTTCCCAGAATCTGCAGCACCAGCACCCTGGAGAGTATCCTTATACATAAGGCTCTCATTAAAGACCACATCCCTGCTTATGATTATCTTCGGTTTAACATCATCCAACCTCCATAATCTGTATCCCTCCACACCCTCAGGATACCCCAGGAATATGCATTTTATAGCTCTAGGCTTGAGCTTCCCCTGATTTACGTGTGAATAAGCAACGCAACCAAATATCCTCAGCATCTCGTAATTCGCCGGATGTCCTGACCATATATCCATAGGTGTCTTCTTCTCCAACGCTGTAGATGGAGACCTATTGATCAGATATGCTGCCGTCACCGTTGCTTCTGCCCAGAATGACTCTGCCAAACCAGACTGAATTAGTAAACACCTAACCTTGTCCAAGAGCGTCCTGTTCATTCGTTCAGCTAGACCATTCTGTTGCGAAGTTCCAGCAACCGTCAAATGTCTTGCTACCCCGCTCTCCTTGCACAAGTTATTAAACTCCTGATTACAAAACTCCAAATCATTATCCATTCGAAGTTTCTTTAGTCTTCTACCTGTCTGGTTTTCTACCAACTGCTTCCACTCCTTGAACTTGCTGAATGCCTCACTCTTGTGTCTAAGAAAATAAACCGAAACCCTCCTCGAATAATCATCAACAATCGATAAGAAGTAACGACAACCACTCATCGATTCCACCCAAGAAGGACCCCAGAGATCCGCATGGACATAGTCTATAACTCCCTCTGTTGTGTGCTGACCTCGACCAAAACTCACCCTGTTCGATTTTCCGAGAACACAATTTTCACAGAATTCGAGCTTACCTAGACCTTCCTTCCCCAGCACCTCTCTTCTTTTGAGTTTATTCAAGCCTGCTTCACTAATGTGACCCATGCGTTTATGCCACACATGCGCAAGACTTTCCTTTTCTTCTATACCGACACTAGCTTCGCTTGATTCAGCCCAACCATCCAAGGAGTACACACAATTTTCCTTTAAAGTTCCTGACAAAACCATCAAAGAACCCTTGATCACCTTTACTCTTCCATTCTGCAACTTCACGGTATAGCCCTCTCGATCTAGAGTGCCCAAAGATAACAAATTTCTTTTCAACTCAGGAATGTAACGCACATTCTCAAGCACAAAACTTGAACCATCTTTCATTTGTACTCTCACCTTTCCTATCCCCTTGATGGCACATGCTCTATTATCACCGAGCAAAACCATACCACCATCAAGCTCCTTAAAATCAAACAAGAAGTCCCTCCTAGGCGTCATGTGATAGGAACCACCATAGTCCATGATCCACTCTAAGAACCTTTCATCACTCACCGCCATCAACAAATCACCATTGTCATAACCCTTAGAATACGTCCCAGCGTCCTGTTTTGCATTCTTGTTGACAAAGCCAGTTGATTTCTTCTTGTTCCATTTTGGACAGTCTTTCTTAAGGTGATCCTCAGAATAGCATATGTAACACTTCTGTTTATAAGTTCCTTTACCTTTTGACTTTGATCGCGAACTACCACGTCCTTGATTACCCCGATGCTCCGGCCTCCCCCTTACAAATAGCCCATCACCATCATCCTTTGCATCTGTCCTCTTCTTCAACTCCCGTGAATTGAGGGTAGACAAGACATCTTCCAAAGAGAGCGACTCCCTTCCATAAAGCAATGTCTCCACAAAGTTATCATACGAGGACGGTAATGATGTAAGTAACATGAGTGCCTGATCTTCGTCATCAATTTCAACGTCTATGTTCGCCAAGTCACCGATCAACTTATTAAACTCATCTATATGTTCAGATAATTTCTTACCTGAATGCATGTAGAAAGTGAACAGCTTCTTCTTCAAGTACAACTTGTTGGCTAAAGACTTTGTCATATACAAAGTTTCTAACTTTAACCAAACACCCACAACAGAATTTTCTTTGTTGACTTCCCTCAACACCTTGTTATCCAAGCATAAGAGTAAGGCACTGTGTGCTTTTTTATAGACATCCGTCTTCAACGCCGTAGTCTTTTGAGCGTCCGTCATGGTATCCGGCAATGGATCTAACGCAGCCTCCCAACCATGTTGTATTAACAGACACCGCATCTTCACACGCCACAACCCGAAGTCATTAGACCCGTCGAATTTTTCGACGTCAAACTTCGCTATCGACGACATATTCTTTCTCCCTTGTTGCGTAAAAACCCTTCTTGCAAATCGATTTAATTAGAATAACCCTAAACCTCGATCACGTACAAGTCGAACCCGATTGCAAACTTGAAAATCCAAGCAAACCACAATCAAACTTGAACCCCAAGAACCCGCAACAAGAACCTTCGCTTTAAATCGATTTTTAAAAACCTAAAAATCGATACCTCGAAGTCGATTATATTAATAAATCGAAAAACCTTTTGCAATGTGTATACTAAACATACACTTAATGACAAAAACAGATTTTAAAATAAATCTATTATTTTGTCACAAAGTTACCACGTGAATATAAGAAACCCACCAATCAATACTTTGATTTTCTTATCTTCACAATATACACTTCGTCTTCTCCGCCGTCTTCAACCTGCAACTCGAAGATAAAAATGCTTCGATGAACCTCGAAACCCTTTTCTTCCACGAACCTCTTGATTTAGCACCGATCTTCGAGAGCAACGATTAACCGTAGCTCTGATACCACTTGTTGGACTCGACACCAACAACCCGTAGATCGAACGCGGAACCCTAGATCCTTTAGAGACGATCGCAGAGATGCAATAGACAAAACCCAGAAGACAACACACTACAAAGTTAATCGAACGATTTGTTTATTAAAACCCACGATCGATTACAAGAAAGAATAAAGATGCGGTGTGTATTGGCATCACCCCCTCACCTCCTTTTATAGGGTGAGGGGGTCGGTTACAAAGACTACGCAGGCCAGGAACACCCATGGCCCAACCTTAGCCGACTACACACTTACCATAAGGACAAGCTTACATCGAAGGTAAATCTCCTAATCTATATTCTAACTAATATTGGTAATAATGCTAACAAGAATGCAGAGACGTAGTACTTATTCTGTGAGCACCAACCGTGACGCAAACAATTTGTTATCCTACATTCCTACATGATGCAGCTTTATCGAATCTTATGCAGATCCGCAAAAGAACATGTTACGTATACTCAGAGATTACTAATTACCCTACCCATACAAAACTCAAGTTTGTGTTTAACCCGAACAAGTAAGTAAATGAATATACAGTAAGATGGCAAGTAACAAAAATCAGTACATACGGATAAAAATCCCTTCATTCCAGTAGTCAATCTCAGTTCATGGCACGCCACGTCGCCACATAATCAGGAATGTCAGCCCATGTACAGCTGGGGTCGGGTGCAAATGGCACGACATCCGGTTCCTTATAGTTATTTACTCCTGATCCCTTTGGGTTTTGCAGGGTTATTGAAGTAATTAAACTAAGCGTATCATCCTGACCAATACATTTCAAAGTTTTAATAGCCATGATTGGTGGTAAGATATGTCTGCAATCATTTATATATTGGACGAACCAATATTAACAAATAAAACGAATACATTATAATTCCGAAAATTTTAGTAGAAACAACTTATAGCCACGATTACCATTTTTCCCTTTATATCTTGCTGTTGCGACATATACCCTGTACAAGCTAAGCTTCGTACTCGAAGATGCTGATATTTTCTAATTTTAATGTCCAGCGTACGTGACACGTGACACGTAAATTGTGAACAAAATATGAACTTGAACAAGACTTGACTAATTATGCAACCTATGGTCTATCATCCACACATTCCTTCTCAGCTTTAATTCAGAAGACTTGCGATAGGGAAGACTTTTAAGAAGACCAAGAAACTTTGACGTATACAGAGTAGCAATTATTTTCCATGTATAATCTCACATGAGCCTTTTAAGAATACTTAAGGATATGGAAGACTACGTACACTTATATTGCATATATCATAGACAAGCTAGTAACAAACGAGTGTCGGTTTGGAGAAAAAAAAACCTCATATTCGTAAGAAAGTATAAATGATAGTAATTGTTTAGTTTGCTAAATTTCATTATATATATTTCAAAAGGTTAAGAAATCTTTTAGTTTATAAGAAGAATGCAGAGATGTACTTATACAGTAAGCACCAACCGTGACGCAAACAATTACATGTATATTGTATCAAATCTACAATAATTCATGATCCAGCTTAAACCAACGTTATGCAAATCCGCAAAAGAACATGAGACGTTATACTCAAAGATTACTAGTTACCCTACCCATACAAAACAAGTTTCTAATTAGCCTGAACCAGTAAGTATATGAATTTACAGTAAGATGGCAAGTACCACAAAACATTACATACGGCTACATATCCATGTCAGCCAGCCCATGTAAAGCTGAGATCGGGTGCAAATGCAACGACCTCCAGTTCCTAATCCTTAGTACTCCTGATCCCTTTGGGTTTTGCAGCATTATGGAAGTAAACTGAGCATATCACTTTTCTGATGAAGTCACAATTCGACACACATGATGTGAGGTGCGATGAGCTTTTTCAAGATGTCGAGCATGAGAACTCACTTCCTGAGCCTTTCGTAGAGCTTTCACTTGTAAGTAATGAGTCCAACACGCCTACACCAGTCTCCACAGTATTTGTAATCTTCCCATTTTTATCGGAGTTGGGCACTAAATAATTTCCATGTGCATCATTGCTTTTTCAGTCTGGGCTTACGGACTAAAGAATACATACGGGACTGAGAGCATAGATAAAATCTTTAAAACTCGTTTACACAACCAAATTCTTTTCATGTTGTGACACCAAAAGACAGAGATGAGCACAAGGAATCAGCAAAACAACTATTTATAACACACTTGGAGGAATAAAATTCAACTCACAAATGAAAGATGCTCAAAAGAGGAGTTTATTAGTTTTTCATGTTCTGCCATACACAGCTAGTTCTCCACCATTTATAGGCTCTATAACATTCATTACAAAGTGACTTATTTCCTTCCATCTACCCATTCTTTTATTATTGAAAGAAAAACTCCCAAAGTTATTTAAAACATAATAAAATTACAAATTAAGTTCTGCATTCACTGTGTCTCATCAGCTTCGCATCTGACTTGATTCAGCAACCTCTTGGTTGCAGTTCTCGAGGCAATCTGTGTAATTCCCCCCTTGTTGAAAAAACTCGTCCTCGAGTGAGACTCATTCTCTCCATGAAATGGAGACAAGTCTTTAACATTGAAAGTGGCTGAGACCCCATAATGCCCGGGTAACTCCACCTTGTAAGCATTATCCCTCATGCATTGCACAATTCAGAATGGACCGTCTCCTCTTTGTTTGAGTTTGGCGTTCCGACCAGGTGGGAAACGTTCTTTACTCATGTGGATCCACACCAGATCACCCACTTTGAAACTTGCGAACTTTCTGTGTTTGTCGGCTTGTTTCGCATACTTCTGATTTTGCTTTTCAATTTTCCCTTTCACTTGTTTATGCAATTCTTTAATCTTCTCTGCTCGCTCATCAGCATCACAACTATAATTTGAAGTAACGGGCAGTGGTACAAGTTCGAGCGGACTTGAGGGGTTGTATCCATACACAATCTCAAATGGACTCTTGCCGGTAGTTTGGCTACATGAACGATTGTAAGCAAATTCAGCTTGAGGTAACACGAGATCCCACTTTCGTATATTTTCACCCACAAGGCACCTTAATAAATTTCCAAGACTACGGTTCACAGCTCTTGTTTGGCCGTCCGTTTGCGGGTGATGTGATGAACTAAACTGTAACTTTGTACCCAATTTTCACCAAAGGGTTCGCCAAAAATGACCAACAAACTTCGGATCCCGGTCACTAGTAATCGTCTTTGGAACACCATGCAACTTCACTACTTCCTTAAAGTATAAATCAGCAACATTGGTTGCGTCCATCGTCTTAGAACAAGGAATAAAGTGTGCCATTTTGGAAAACCGATCAACTACAACCATGACTGAATCTTTCTTTCTTTGAGTTTGGGGAAGCCCAACGACAAAGTCCATGCTCACATCTTCCCAAGGAGAATTCGGGACGGGCAAAGGTGTATAAAGTCCCGTATTATGTGAAGTCGATTTTGCAAGATGGCATGTGCGACACCTCAAGATGTATTGGCTCACATCTTTCATCATTTTTGGCCAAAAATAATGGTCCTTAAGCAGAGCAGCCATCTTGTCTCTCCCAAAATGACCACTAAGTCCTCGTGAGCTTCTTTGATGATTTCCAATCGGAGTGAGCAATCGGGGATGCACAACTGATTACCACGAAAAAGAAAACCATCGTGTAATATATATTCTTTGTATGGGCTGTTAGAACATTGCTCAATTATCTTGCTCAAGAACTTATCCTCTTAGTATATCTCCTTAATTATTTCAAAACCATGAACAGTAACTTTCATTGTGGATAAAAATGAATGTCTTCTGCTTAGAGCATCCGCGACTTTATTCGTAACACCACTTTTATGCTTGATGTGAAACGTATAAGCTTGCAAAAACTCTACCCAACGAGCATGTCTCGTTTTAAGCTTGTGTTGACCATTTATATACGTTAATGCCTGATGATCAGAATGCAAGATGAACTCTCTTGAGATGAGATAATGCCTCCAATGTTCAAGAGCTCGCACAATAGCATAAAATTCCTTTTCATAGGTTGTATACTTTTGTCTCGATTCAGATAGTTTCTCACTAAAGAAAGCAATAGGGCGGTTATCTTGGCTCAAAACAGCACCTATGCCCACACCTGAAGTGTCGTAATCTAGCTCAAAAACCTTTTCAAAATTAGGCAAAGCAAGAATAGGAACCTCAGTCATTTTAGCCTTGATCCGTTCGAAACTCGTTTGAGCTTCTTTTGTCCATTTGAAATTACCACCTTTTAAACACTCGGTAATTGGCGAAACAAGAGTGCTGAAATTGCGGATAAATCTACGGTAAAAAGAAGCCAACCCGTGAAAGCTACGAATTTCATGAAGCGACGTTGGAGTAGGCCAGGAAACTATTGCATCTACCTTTGCTGAATCCACATGAATCCCATATTCAGAAATGACATACCCAAGAAACACCAAACTGTGTGTCATGAACTCACACTTTTTCAAGTTGACATAAAGTTGTTGTTGGGAAAAAACTTCAAATATTTTCGAAAGGTGCTCCAAGTGCTCTGTTTTTCCCTTGCTAAACACGAGAATATCATCAAAATAGACCACAACAAACCTGCCAATAAAAGGCTTAAAAACAAGATTCATTAGCCTCATAAACGTACTAGGAGCATTAGAGAGACCAAACGGCATCACCAACCATTCATATAACCCATCTCGTGTTTTGAAAGCTGTTTTCCACTCGTCACCTGGTCTTATTCGAATTTGGTGGTAACCACTTCGAAGATCAATTTTTGAGAAAACGCTAGCACCGTGAAGTTGGTCCAGCATGTCATCCAAACGTGGAATTGGGAACCGATACTTAATAGTGATTTTGTTAACCGCTCTACTATCCACACACATTCGAAACGATCCATCTTTCTTTGGAACAAGAAGGACCGGGACGGCACATGGACTCATGCTTTCACGCACCATTCCTTTCTTCAATAGCTCATCGACTTGTCGTTGGAGTTCAGCGTTTTCAATTGGGTTCATTCGGTAGGCTGGTTTGTTTGGCAAACTTGCGCCTGGAATCAAATCTAAACAATGTTGAACGGTCCTCATGGGAAGAAGACCCGCTGGGATCTCTTCTGTAAAAATACTTTGAAACCTTTTCAATAACGGGATCAATACACTACACTAGGTGGTGGTGGTATGTCATCATTTCTTACTTCTTTTACCACCAAAGCAAAAGCTACTTTTGATATTTGAAAATCTTTACTAAATTCAGATTTGGACATAAAATAATTACCTTATACTTCTTTGGTTTGCGGTGAAACAACAAACTTCGAAGGCCCCAAAACAATTTTACCTCCATCCTTGTCGAAAGAATACGTGTTTCTCATCCCGTCATGTATGGTCCGTCTATCAAAGACTGCCATGGCCTCCCTAGTAATAAGTGGCATGCATCCATTGGAACTACATCACACAAGACCTCATCCCGATACTTGTCCCCGATAGAAAAGTGTACGAGACATCGTTGATCTACGTGAACACATTTTCCCTTTTGTAGCCACGAGAGCTTATAAGGACGAGGGTGTTTTTCGGTTTTAAGAGACAACTTTTTAACCATAGTTTCAGAAACTACATTTTGACAACTACCGCTATCGATAATAACGTCACAAACCTTTCCATGAGATGTGCACCGTGTATGGAAAATGTTGTGGCGAAGCCACACACTATCTCTTGTTGAATCGGCAGCTAATGCTCTTCGAATCACCAATAGCTCTCCTACATCTCCATATATTACATCTTCCTGTTCCAACGGTTCATCGAATACCGGAGGTGAACCAAACTCTTGAGATTCTTCTTCTATGGGTTCTTCAACAAGAGTAAAAACTCGTTGGTTAGGACAATCGGTTGAAATATGTCCGATACCCTTGCACTTGAAACATTGCACTGACTTTTGCCTAGTACGAGAAGTACTAGCCCCTACATCATGGGTTTGTGAGGTGTGTGAGGCTTTTGTTGCAACCATTTTTTAGCTTTGTGTACCAGTGGCCCGATCAGTTGCATAACCTCGATTTGGACCTTGACTAATACCATAGGCTGCTGATTTTCGACCCTCTTTCTCCTTGAGCTGCTTCTCGACTTTTGTGGAAAGTTTATAAACATCATTATAAGAGATAAATGGCTGTAAAATAACCACATCATAAATATCTTTTCGTAACCCACGAAGATACCTTGCGATAGTTTGCTCCTCGGGTTCTGCGATACCGCACTTTAACATTAAATGATCAAACTCCTCGGTGTAATCAGCCACCGATAGATCACGTTGTGCAAAATCATGTAGCTGGAGAAATGCTTCCTGTAAATACCCATCTAGTAAAAACTTCTTTCGTAACTTACGTTTCATTTTCTCCCATGTCCGAATTCTTGGCTTGTTCTCGTGGGCTCTTTTTAGCTTTAAATGTTCCCACCAAACAGAAGCATGTTTCTTAAGCTTAGTTGCAATAATTTTTACCTTCAAATTTTCATGAACTTCTTGATAGTCAAACACACACTCCACTGTGTGAATCCAGTCAATGAACTCGTCGGGTTGGATTCTACCTTCAAACACCGGAATATCTACCCTCATGTTAGCACCACGCTGGGACCGATTGTTTCTTCGATCATTGTGTTGATGTTGCCCTTCTTCGTCACTAGATTCCAAGTTATGATTAACTGGAACGGGTTGAATTCATCATATTCAGAATCTTCATTTTCTAGTTCATTGTGGTTTTGTCTAGGAGCCTCCACGCGCTCGAGACGCAACTGGAGTTGTTGCACAAGCTGTTTCAACTCATTCACCTCAATGTCTCGCGGATCAGGTTCTTCATGCAATTGGTTGACGTTACGGGTACGACGTCTGCCAACCATTCTCAACCTGGGCTGTGATACCAAATGACACCAAAAGACACAGATGAGCACAAGGAATCAGCAAAACAACTATTTATAACACACTTGGAGGAATAAAATTCAACTCACAAATGAAAGATGCTCAAAAGAGGAGTTTATTAGTTTTTCATGTTCTGCCATACACAGTTGGTTCTCCACCATTTATAGGCTCTATAACATTCATTACAAAGTGACTTATTTCCTTCCATCTACCCATTCTTTTATTATTGAAAGAAAAACTCCCAAAGTTATTTAAAACATAATAAAATTACAAATTAAGTTCTGCATTCACTGTGTCTCATCAGCTTCTCATCTGACTTGATTCAACAACATCTTGGTTGCAGTTCTCGAGGCAATCTGTGTCATGTTGAAACCAGGTTAGCGAGGTGTGGGTCCAACAGAACCTCAGTCATTTTTTGCCCAATATCAGTCACAATCCTGTGTTGTTCAGTGCTCCCAATATCCACAGGTGATACATGTATTTAAGAATGTTAAGTGTACGTGGCAGGTCCATGAACTCAAAGTCACGTATATTGTCGATTTTTGACGACCTCAGGAGCAAATATACAATCCCCACATACACGATGGTCTTGCACTAAGAGATCAAGGAACATAAAGTGTACTTGTTTTATACTACACTCTTACGTACAAACATTTTTGACAGTCATGTTTTCATATCACAGTTGCTTTCATTTGTTGATCAGAAACAATTTGATATTCTACATGGATATTGTATCAAATGTGCGATAACCATATAGACAACAAAACTAACACAGGGTCGGGTTAAACCAACATTATGCAAATCCGAAAAACAACATGTGATGTTGTACTCAAAAGAGCACTAATTACAGTACAAAATCCAAGTTTGTGATTTACCATGACCGAATAAGTAAACAAATTTACAGTAAGATGGAAAGTAACACAAAACAGGACATATACATTCATTCCACTAGTCAATATCAGTTCATGGCACGCCACATACTCAGGAATTTCTGCCAGCCCATGTAAAGCTGAGGTCGGGTGCAAATGGCACGACATTGGCTTCCTAATACTTATGTATTCCTGATAATTTTAGGTTTTGCATGGTTATTGAAGTAATGCAACTTTCAACGTACAATCTATTTCCATTTAATTAAATAGAGATTTACATTTAATTACACAGTTGCACAAGGCAAGCGAGCAACAAGCTGCGCCGCAACCCCTTTCTGAATAGCGAAACTAATTCTATGAAAAACCACATCTGTGGATTTAGGTGTCATAACGTTGCTATTCATAACGCGCTGAATTCTCTTCAGAAGCTCCACCGCTTCAGGTGCAAGGAAACCGAAGGTATCAAATGCAAAAGGAATAAACACGTGTTGATTTTCAATGCATGGAAACCGAAGGTATCAAATGCATGGAAACCGCTTCAGGTGCAAGGAAACCGAAGGTATCAAATGCAAAAGGAATTAAACTGAGTTTATGGCTTTTCTGATGACGTCCCCATTCGACCCACATGATGTGAGCCGTCAAGAGCTTTTTCAAGATTTCGTGTAACTGAGAACTCACTTCCCCATCCTTTCGTAGAGCTTTCAATTGTAAGTAATGATTGATACACCTGTGTAGTTCAATGCTCCCAATATCCATAGGTGATACATGTAGTTAAGAAAGTTAAGTGTAGGTGGCAGGTCCATGAACTCAAAGTTAAGTATATTGTCGATATTTGACGATTTGAGAAGCAAAAGTACACTCCCAGATACACGATGGTCTTGCACAAAGAAGTTGGGGGTCAGTTCAACTTGAACTTTGTTTATAAAAACAATGTGAACACGAACGCCTAACGTAATATAAAGTGAACTTGCTGTAATAAAACAAATATAAAGAGCCATGAAAGAATATAAGATTAAAAACATGTTTGATACTTATAAGTCATCAGTAATGTAAATGCACTCTTACATCTCTTAAATTTCTATGCAACAAGAAAATTAAAACTATGACATGCGCTGCTCCTTGTTGCAGTGACTTCCAAATTTCACCAAGAAAGCTTGGTATTAGACCTGCAAGTCCTCAAACATAAAACCAAGTTAGCGATGATTTATTAACAAAAATTCTTCATAGTTGGAGCCAAATAGGGAGAACATAGTACCTTATATGTTTTGAAGCACGCCGAGAATATGCTGCAATTCATTGACAACAATTTCTATTTTCATTCGCTGGGATGGGGAATCCACAGAGCATGATACTCCGATCTTGATAGTTGCAACCAAACATTCTTCCACTTTCTTTGCATTCTCTTCAGTACTTAGCAACACAATCGCATCACCATCATTACCATCGATTGCATGATCCGGAGATGACATGTAAGCGAATTTGTGAAGGTTAAGACTATCGTTGAACATGTCATCTGTAGGCTTTTTCCCGGTCATCACCTCTAGTAGTAATATTCCAAAACTGTAGACATCCCCGCTACTTGACATCTTGCTCCCGAGACCATACTCTGCGAAATAAAAACAATTAATTAACTTCCAAACTGCAATTTTCAAGTTACTGGAAGCATCATGGAATACTACCTGGAGGTGCATAACCAACAGTTCCTTTGACCCCGGTTGAGTTATTTTGGTTTGTACCAAGCAGTCGAGTTAAACCAAAATCTCCAACATGAGCCACCATATCAGCGTCAAGTAGAATGTTGCTCGGCTTTAAATCACCGTGAACGATGGTTGTGTGGCACCGATTGTGAAGATAATCAAGTGCTGTTGCAACATCTCTCAGAATATTTATTCTTTGAAGAAGGTTGAGTTTTGATGTAGTTGCACTTGAATGAAGCCAATCGTGTACACTTCCATTCGGCATAAACTCGTAAACCAAAGCTTTAAAGTCATTGCCTTGAAAATCAACACTTGAACATGAAGTTATAATCTTCAAAAGATTACGGTGTCGAATATTTCGCCAAGCTTCACATTCTGCTAGAAAACTTCTGTGAGCTCCTCGATTTTGAAGATGTAGAACTTTGATTGCAATAGAACTGTCATCATCGGAATCAAGGTCCCCTTTGTAAACTGAGCTGAAACCGCCCTCTCCAATCAAATTTTTTGTAGAGAAGCCGTCTGTAGCCTTAAAAAGTTGATTGTATGAAACTTTCATGAACTGTTCACTCCCTGATGAGTCGCATGGTTGACTATTATGTTTCTTCTTACAAAAAAGATACACGCAACATAATACAATGAGCAACGTCGGTGCAATCACAATGAGTAATATGAAAAAAGGAAACCTTTTTTTGTTACTACCCGTCTCCTTGCATTTGGGTAAGTCAAGAGTAACCAAACCACCACAAAGCCTGTTGTTTCCCAAAACCGAAAATGCACTTGCATTGACAAACACTCCTTCAACCGGTACTTGACCCTCAAAATCATTAAAGGAAAGGTTCAAAAACTCTAAGGAATTCCATTTTTCTAAAAATTTAGGAATTTTGCCTGATAATTTATTCTGAGAAATGTCTAGTACTCCCAATCCTCTCAAGGAACTTAATGAAGATGGTAGTACGCCTTGAAATATATTGTGACTAAGGTATAGTTCTGTAAGGCTAATGCATTGACCAAGGCTATTAGTAATGTTTCCTGATAAATTATTGTAAGATAAATCGAGGTAACTCAATATTTTGAGATCTTTAATCTCTGATGGTATTGAACCAGACAGGTTGTTTTGAGAAAGAACTAAAAAATTTGTTAAGGATGGAATTTGAAGAAGTTGCTTGGGTATTTTGCCACTAAGTCTATTGTCTGCAAGGTTTAACCCGTAAATTTCATTACACTTCCCGAGGCTTGATGGGATAAGACCCTCTAATTTATTGGAAAATAAATAAAGTTCTGTCAATAATGACAAGTTTCCCATGGCATCAGGGATAGGCCCTGAAAATTCGTTACTGTCTAGACCAAGAACTTGTAATTTTTGAAGTTTACCAATGGTACTTGGGATTTTTCCTTTGAATCGATTTGGTCCTAAATATAAAGTGGTCAAACCAACTAGACTACCTATACTTGAGGGGAGGCTTCCAAATAATTGATTGTCATCTAAACCTAGAAAGCTAAGTTGATCAGAGAGATTACCTATTGATATCGGAAGCACTCCTATAAGGTTGCAATAAGAAAGTTCCAATCTTTTTAATCTGGTGCAGTTATTCAAAGAATCAACAAAAGTCATGTCGTTAGCTTCTCCGCGTCCATGGAAGTTGTTATGATGTAATCTAATAGAATAAATATCTCTTAGTTTTGAAAAATCGATCGTCAACTTCCCACTAAAATTGTTGCTACTCATTTCAAAATATCCTAATTTAGAACAATTAGAAAAAGAAGCTGGAAGAACTCCGGTCAATTCATTATCCCTTAACTGAAGGAGCTCAAGATTCGGGAGCATCACACCCATTTCTGAAGGAAGACTACCAGTAAGATGATTACCAGGTAAGGAAAAATTAACAAGGAGTGAGAGGTTGAAAATGGAATGAGGGATGCTTCCATATAAGTTGCACTCACCAGAGTAAAATTCCGTCAAGCTTTTCCAAAGACCCAAGGTATCTGGAATGCTCCCACCCAACGGGTTTCCGAGAACAGAGAACACTTCCATTGATGTATTGTTTCCGAAGAAAGCTGGGATTCCACCTGTTAAAATGTTTTCGCTAAGTACAAGACGGGAAAGTTTAGAGAGTAAACTCACTCCCTCGGGTATGCTTCCAGTTAGCTCATTTCGATTGAGCAAAAGCTCTTCGAGGTTAGAACAACCAGACAAATTTGTTGGAATAACTCCACTGAATTTGTTTCTGTTAAGAAGAAGACGACGGAGCCTAGATAGACACCCAAGTTCATGAGGAATGGTTCCTTGAAAGCTATTGTTCCTCAGATAAAGCCCATGAAGAAAGCTGAGGTTTCCTACATGAGGAGACAACGAGCCTTCTAAGCCTTGTGATTCTAGTATTAGAGCAGTCACTCGTTTGTGCCGCTTTCCGCATGAAATACCAGTCCAATCACAGAAATGAAAGGAATGGTTCCACGAGGTTAGAACTTTGTATGGATCTTGAGTGATCATTGATTTTAATGACAACAATGCGTGATAATCTGTCTCATTGCCACCATAGGAAGCAGAGAGACGCGCGGAAGTTAGACATATTATTGCAAGACCGTAAAAGAGGAAAGAGATACGATAGGAAGATGATAAGTGTATCATGGCTTGTGGTGACTTCATTCTTGAAAATTTACTCAAAATTATAAGAACACGTAATCGGCTTTTTATCCTTAGTTTTTGCATGTTAACAGTTTGTGATCGACATGCAATTGGTGGTGAAATGAATGGCTTCCACAAATTCCTTATCATCTTGACAAAGACATTTCATTCGAAGACTTTAAAAAGAGTAAAGACATATAACACCAATTATGCAACCTACTCGTCGACATATTCCTTCTAAGCTTGGCAAAGAGTATTTGACTCCTAATAACTAACGAGTTTCGTTCGGGTCCATTTACCATATTGCAAGTGATACAGAACGTATATATAACATGCATAAAATAGAACCCTCAAAATTCTTAACATTTTACTGGGTTAAACCAGACCCAGTAAGTTAATGAATTTACAGTAACATGGCAAGTAAATACTAAACAGTCAGTAGTCAAAGATGTATTAACATATCTAAAGAGATAGGTGGCCCATTATATCATCTATGGGGTCTCTTTTTTTCAATAGATTTCGGCCCAGTATAACATAAAGTCATAAACCAGTCAGCTTTCATTTCTCATTTGGAGTTTATGAAACAGCCAGCCTCTCTCTCTTTCAGCTTTCATTTCAGCCCAGTATAACACAGAGATTTGCGCGTGCATATACATATATGTTAGTATACACAGACATACGCGTGTTTGTTTCGGTGTATGGATTATTTGGTTTTGGGATTATGTTTTATAAGATCACTTTTTGTTGCTGACTTTGAAACTTTTTGGCTTATTGAGGTTCCTTATGTCATAAGCCCAAAACCAAATAAGCCATAAGCCGGCTATAAAAGCCGAAACTAACACCAATATTTGTTTTAAGTTCAGTCATTTACTGAATATTGTTGTAAGCTTAGTTACCTAACTTCTATTACAAGAAAACATATGTTAGTTAAATCTTACTGCAGTGCTATGTTGTTAAGCGGCATTGCAAGAATCCGTTTGTTGGAAAAGGTCACCCTTACAGATTCAGTTAAGACGTGTAGGATATCTATTGATGCAAAGAAAATTTCTGAGATTAGGAAAGGCCTAACTTTGCCATATGAATTAGCTAGACGGAATAGGGTGAGAAAGTGTTTCGTTCCGTTGTTGGAGTTGCTAGTTTTAGAGTATCTGATGAAGGGTGTAAGTGTGTAACTCTATATAAAATGGAGACGGTGGATCTTCCGGATAATGTAAATTATACTTCTATTAAGACTCATGATTATGATTCTGAGGACAAAGATCGAGGAGGCTTCATATAGTGAAGCTGTTTTGAAGATTTTCAAGAAACATAGGGCCCGGATTAATAAGCAGGATGATTTTACCTCGAGAACTTGTCTCTGAGTGTTGGCTGGTAGCTTCTGCTGCGCAAATAAGTATCTCTGTGACGAGGTGCAAGTAAAGGTAGAAACAATATTGAAACGTTTATCTTAGTTGTATAACTAGATTTGCAAACGAAAATTATGTTCTGAGTAGTCTTTCGCTGCAAACTGCGAGCAGTTGCTATAACTATGTATGTTCACAAGTTATGCTATTGTAGTTTTCGTTCTATAGACATTCTTAACTAGTAGACTAAACTTAATTATCCGGTTGCTTTGTCGGCCATTAATCCCTTCTGAGTTTTATCTTTGAGGAAGTTTAAAAAATATATTGTTATCTGGGTTTATACATTGCATTCACGTAAAGAATGTATGCATATATAATGTCTTTGCTATCAAATTGTAATAGATAAACAACTGAAATGTTATTACGAGCAACTTCTAATTGTGATAGTCTGCGTCCAGAAACAATGTTGGAATAAGCTAGTGGTGGAATAAGCTAGTGGTGGAACATCCATCGGTCAGGTTGAGTAACAATGGTATGAAATAGGTTTAGTTCAAAACGGGTCATTTTTAGATTAGGTCAAATCTGTTTTGGGGTCGGGTTGCAACCACTTCCATTATCCATCCATCTTTCGATACTTTTTCTTTTAATTAATTTTCGCCGAGTTTTCAAACTCTCTCGACCAATTTTACTCGTTTGCTATATGCATAAATGTTGTAACTCAACATATTTTACCTTAGATACAGTTTTCCAAACAACCCTTTAAGTGGAATTCTTCACAGTGGGTTAATGGGTCAAAAATGGTCTTTTTTTGTGTTGACTGTTATAACTTTCAACACATTTGGATGAAGTTGTGCTAGTTTTTGGACATTTATAAGTCACGGCTATCGTAGAAATATATGTTTATACAGTTATCACTAGCAGTTTTTAACACTTTGGTGAAAATAGCTCGAAAAATGTCCGTTTTACCTGGATAATGTTGCTGTCACAGTGGGTTAATGGGTCAAAATTGAAAAAAAAAATTATTGCACCTATTATGTCTTTGTACTTCATTTAGTTGTACGGTTTGAGAATTGTGGAAATCATTAACATCATTAGGGGACTTTGAGGTCTTTGTCATTTGATATATGTAGTGTGTTTATGGCATGTCATAAGCACTAGTTTCCAAGCCTTTGCTTGAGGTTAATGTGGTACTTCGGCCACATTCCTGTGTACTTAACATTATTTTTTGGTTAATATATTTACCGGGGTAACCCATTACCAAAATAAGAATGGTAATTACGAACGAGCAGCAAAATTATACGAAAAAGTTTTTGCTTTTTACTCTGGTGAAGGATGGCAAGATTTATTAGCAGACTTGCTTCCTTATTTAGCTGAATGCTCAACCTGGTTACCTATCATCCTGTATGAGGTTACTTTCACTTGACAAAGCTTTATTTTTTACTAATGAGCGCCAAGCTTCAGTCAGAAGTAGCTGGTCTCGCACATGGTGAAATGAGTGACACCGTGCCTGTAGACGTGTCATCATTAATACCTTTTTTTGGCAATTCGGGTACCTTACGTGTAACATTATGTAGCAAATTTCCAGATGATGTCACTCTTGAATCACTTAGTCTTACTTTGAATGCTAGCAATAACGCTGATGAAGGTGTTCAGGTAAATAGTGAGTAACAGTGTTATTAGCAGTATTAGCAATTTTTATAATTGAAACATTCTTTTTGTGATTTTTAGGCGATCAGGACGTGTGGTGTGACGATATTAAACCGTGGTAGAAATACGATTAACCTTCCATTGCCCCCACAAAAACCTGGCTCCTATGTCTTGGGTGTTCTAACAGGGCAGATTGGTCATTCCCGATTTAGGTCTCATGGTTATTCCAGAGGTGGACCTGCAGATTTCTATGATCTTATGAGTTATGATAAGCCAGTGAGGCTGCTTTTGAAAGTAGTTGTCCTGTTCTCAGGCACAGTTCAGAAATAAATATATTTCATAACCTATTATGTCTTTGTACTTCATACAGTAATAGTTTCAGTGTGTAATTGGTCTGCGGAGTTTTCAAGTTTCATTGTAGCCAATGTTCTTTGCACATATCAAACTAGGCTTTCTCCCTGTGTGTAGAAAATCCTTACACGTCATATACTCGTTAACAGATCGTTTGGTACAAAAAACATGCCAAGATTGCATACCAATATCAGTACGTTTGCAGCAAATGTTCTCTGCAAGTGAAACCAATAATCAAGAGATCGTTTGGTACAAGAACATGCCAAGATTGTGTATACATTATTACAACTTGCAGTTGTGGACATCAAAAGATTCGAGTGAAGAACAAAGTCAAAGTCAGGTATATATATTCATGGTTTTGAGCTTAACGTCCAAGACTCCCAAGTGTATGATCATGAACATTTAACATGTTTACCAATATTCTTTTTAAGAAAACATCTTAACATCAAAAGCTCAACAAAACTCGTCAATCGACAATATCTCCGAATCATATAAACCATCTAACTCTGAATTCCAGATAATCTGCTCTTGTTGAATAGGTAAATTTGTGTTTTTTGACCCATTGATCTTCAAATGGGTCAGTTTGGTTTATGTTTCGTCTCCAAGGGGCAACTAGGTTGACCTGAAAATTTACCTTCGTATATTTGATGTATTTAAGTAGTGTTAGTAGCAGCATTTAACACATTGCGTATGTATTAAACTCGAAAAATAATAAGAAAGCCATTGCACAATTTGACCCAAAAGGTACCTCTTTTAACCAGAAACCGTCACCCAACATGCCCATTTTGCCACCTATAATAAAGTGATAGTAACATATTTGCATTCATATAATATGCAATGCTTCACCGTAACAAGTAGCCAATTGCCCAATTTATATTTCAACCAGGAATTGAATCAAGCCTTCGTGAAGCAGCGCTGCAAGAACAACTCCAAGAAACCTGCAAAGGCCATTGCTTAACATTAGCAAATAAAAACCCAATGAACCCCGTGCAAGGTATAAAGCATATCAGCTTATCGGCCCATTGCTTAATGATCAAGGTGCGCTGTATTACTGAAGTAAACTTAGTTACTGGGCGTATCGCTTTTCTGATGACATCCCAATTCGACCTGCATGATGTTAGCTGGATCATGAGATTTTTCAAGATGTCGAGTAACTGAAAACTCACTTCACGAACCTTTCGTAGAGGTTTCACTAGTAAGTAATGACTGCTACAACAGTCTCTACATAATTTTTAAGGTTCCCATTGTTCGTAGATGTTGAGTTTTCTTGTGTCTGGGCAACAAAATTTTTACTATAAATTCTCTACATTATCTGAGCCACGACAAACTGTCTGGGCGTACGGACTAATGAATACAGACGAGACTGATCAGAGGAAAGATACAATCGCTAAAACTTCATTTACACAACTAAATTCTTCACATTTTAGAAGCAATTTAGCAAGCTGTGGGTCCAACAGGAACTGAATCATCTTTAGCCCAATATCAGTCAGACGCCCTGTGAAAAATAATTATGCATACACCATGCTCTTGAACGAACGCCTAATGGAACACCCATAATCTCCAAGTACATGTTTGACAAAAATACCAATAAAATCAAAATAATGTCGAAATTGGATTGAGAAACACTTAATCATAAACTCATCACGAGCTCTTGCGTCTCTTACAGTACTTATGCAACAAGAAATTTAAACACACTTACAAACATATTTTACAAAGTAACGCTTATATATAACTTGGACATGCAGGCTCCTTACTGAACTTAATTATACTTTCACCAAGATAGTTTGGTATTAGACCTGAAAGCGTTCAAAAATAATACCAAGTCATAATATGTTAACAAACTCACGCAAAATCAGATTTTACAAAAAGGGAGAAGAGAGTATACCTTATAAACTTTGAAGCACATTGAGAACACGCTGTAACTCATTCACAGCAATTTCTATTTTTATCCGCTCTGATGGTGAATCCACAGAGCATAATACTCCAATCTTGGTAGTTGCAACGAAACATTCTTCCACTTTCTTTGCATTCGCTTCCGTACTTTGCGACACAATGACATCATTATCAATAACATCAATTACATGATCTGGTAATGCCATGTAAACAAACTTATGCAGGCTAAGACCTTCCTTAAACATGTCATCTGTGGGCCTTTTCCCGGTCATCACCTCTAGTAACAATATTCCAAAACTGTAGACGTCCCCACTACTTGTCATCTCGCTCCCGAGACCATACTCTGCAGATTAAAAACTGAGTTAATTTACAAACTGTAATTTGTAAGTAAATATAAGCATCATGGAATACTACCTGGAGGTGCATAACCAATTGTTCCTTTAACGCCGGTTGAGCTGTTTGGGTTTAAGTCTGTACCAAGTAGTCGAGCTAAACCAAAGTCTCCAACATGAGCTACCATATCATCATCAAGCAGAATATTGCTCGGCTTCAAGTCACCGTGAACAATCGTTGTTTGGCAGCGATTATGCAGATAATCAAGTGCTGCTGCAACATCTTTAAGAATATTTATTCTTTCAAGAAGGTTGAGCTTTGATGTATTTGACCTTGAATGAAGCCAATCATGTACACTACCTTTGGGCATAAACTCATAAACCAAAGCTTTAAAATCGTTGCCTTGAAAATCAACACTTGAACATGAAGTTATTATCTTTAACAAATTACGGTGCCGAATATTCTGCCAAGCTTTACATTCCGCTAGGAAACTTTTGCGAGCTCCCCGATTTTGAAGATGTAGAAATTTGATTGCAACATATTTGTCAGCATCGGAATCGAGTATCCCTTTATAAACACAGCTGAACCCACCCTCTCCTATCAAATTTGCTACAGAGAAGCCATCAGTAGCCTTGAGAAGTTGATTGTACGAAACTTTCATGAACCGTTCACTCTCCGATGATTGAGATGGTTGACTATTGGGCTTCTTTTTACACAAAAGATACACAACACATAATACAATGAGCATCGTCGGACCAATCATAATGAATAATTTGAAGAAAGGAAACCTCTTTTTCTTACTACTCGCCTCCTTGCATTTGGGTAACTCAAGTGTAACCAAACCACCACAAAGCCTTTTGTTCCCCCAAACCGAAAATGCACTTGCATCGGCAAATACCCCTACAGCCGGTACTTCACCCTCAAAATCATTAAAGGATAGGTTCAAATATTCTAAAGATTTCCATTTTTGAAAAAATTGTGGAATTTTGCCTGATATATTATTTTGAGAAATGTCGAGTACCTCCAATCCTCCCAAGGAACTTAAAGAAGATGGTATCATGCCTTGAAATTTGTTGCCCCTAAGGTGTAATCGTGTAAGGCTAATGCACTCCCCGAAGCTACTAGTAATGGTACCTGATAAATTATTGTAAGATAAATCGAGGCCGCTTAACATCTTGAGGTCTTTAATCTCTGATGGAATTGAACCAGACAAGCTGTTTTGAGAAAGATTTAAAAAATAAGCTAGTGATGGAAGTTGAAGAAGTTGCTTGGGTATTTTACCACCAAGTCTATTCTCTCCAAGATCTAACGCATTAAGTTCTTTACAATTCCCAAGGCTTGATGGAATATGGCCTTCGAACTTGTTGGAATATAAAAAGAGTTCCGTCAACAATGATAAGTTCCCGATGGCATGAGGGATAGGGCCTGAAAGTTGATTACTATATAGACCAAGACCTTGTAGCTTTTGAAGTTTACCTATGGTAGTGGGGATTGTTCCTTTGAATCTGTTACCTCCTAAGCTTAAAGTGTTCAAGCCAACTAGACTACCTATACTTGAAGGGATGCTTCCAAATAATCGATTGGCATCTATAGCGAGAAAGCTAAGTTGATTAGAAAGATTACCTATTGATATCGGAAGCACACCTATAATGTTGCAATTAGAAAGTTCCAAATCTACTAATCTGGTGCAGTTCTTCAAAGAATCAAAAAACCCCATGTCATCAGCTTCTCCGCGTCCATGGAAGTTGTTTTTATATAAGAGAATTTTTTTAAGATCTCCTAGTTTTGAAAAATCAATTGTCAACTTGCCACTAAAATTGTTTTTACTCATTTCAAAATGTCTTAATCTAGAACAATTAGAAAGAGAAGGGGGAAGAACTCCGGTAAGTTCGTTATCCCTTAACTGAATGAACTCAAGATTCGGAAGTTGAATACCAATATATGAAGGAAGACTACCAGTGAGGTGATTATCAGATAAGGAAAATTCAACTAGCAGTGAGAGGTTGAAAATGGAATCGGGGATGCTTCCATATAAGTTGCACTCAGAACAGTAAAATACCTTCAAGCTTTTCCAAATACCAAAGGTATCTGGAATGTTCCCGCCAAATTGGTTTCCGCGAGCAGCGAAAACTTCCATTGATGTAATATTACCCAAGGAAGGTGGGATTCTACCTGTTAACTTATTGTCCTCAATTACAAGATGAGCAAGTTTTGAGAGTAAACTCATCTCCTTGGGTATGCTTCCAGCTAGCTTATTTCGAGCGAGCGAAAGCACTTCGAGGTTAGAACAACAAGACAAGTTTGTTGGAATAACTCCACTGAATTTGTTTATACTAAGATGAAGAACACGTAGCCTAGATAGACGACCAAGTTCACGAGGAATGATTCCTTGAAAGTTGTTGTTCTTGATAGAAAGCTCACGCAGGAAGCTGAGGTTTCCTACATGAGGAGACAATGAGCCTTCTAAGCCTTGTGCAACCAATCGTAAAGAAGTCACTCGTTTATGCCGCTTTCCACATGAAATACCACTCCAGTCACAGATATGAAAGGAATGGTTCCACGAAGTCAGAACTTTGTATGGATCATTTGTGATCTTTGACTTAAATGACAACAGCGCAAGATAATCAGTCTCATTGCCGCCATTAGAAGCAGAGACGGTGGCGGAAGTAAGACATATTCTCGCGAGACCATAAAAGAGAAAAGAAATAAGAGAGGGAGATGATACGTGAACTATTGCTTGTGGTGACTTCATATTTGAAAATTTAGTTAAAATTATGAGAACATGTATTGGCTATTTATTCTGATCAGTTTTTGCATGTTAACGTTTGTGACATGCAACTGGTAAAATGAATGTCTTCCACAAATTCCTTATCATCTTGACCAAGACTTTGATTGAAGGGATGGGCCAAGATGTAAGCAACTTGACATCTTCCTTTTGGCTGTAATGTCTATTATTCAGAAGACTTGGTCTATCATCCACACATGCCTTCTAAGCTTGGCCAAAGACAATTTGAATAATCATAGGAGACTTTTAAGAAGACTTGGATATGGAAGACTACACTTATATTGCATATATTGTAGCCGCACTTCATTGCGTATTTCTGATGTTAGTAATTGTAAGCGAAATAGATCGTATAACATCATCAAATAATTAAGGCCCAAAACTCTAAACTTTTTATGAAGCGGAATTGGGAACGTTAAATGCAGAATATGGAAAATTTTCATTTTTTTTAAGAAATTATAAGTAATAGTAGTCGCTTAGTTTGCTTAATTTTATTACATAAATTTCAAAAGGTTGAGGACATTTTTTAATACATGCAGTAGTTAGGTTTTCATTTGTTGATCAAATGACACTTATTCTGTGAGTCAGGTTTTCATTTGTTAAATTGTTAATACATATTATACAAGAAGATTGAAAAGACGAAGTACTTATTCTGTGAGCACCAACCGTGACGCAAACAATTTGTTATCCTACATGATGAAGCTTAACCGAACCTTATGCAAATCCGCAAAACAACATGAGACGTTATACTCAAGGATTACTAGTTACCCTACCCATACAAAACTCAAGTTGGTGACGAACCGAACCAGTAAGTAAATGAATTTACAGTAAGATGCCAAGTAAAACAAAAACAGTACATACGGCTACAAATCCCTTCATTCCACTAGTCAATCTCAGTTCATGGCACGCCACATAATCAGGAATGTCAGCGAGCCCATGAAAAGCTGTGGTCGGGTGCAAATGGCACGACATGCGGTTCCTTATACTTATTTACTCCTGATCCCTTTGGGTTTTGCAAGTTATTGAAGTAATTCAACTAAGCATATCATCCAGACCAAGACATTTCAAAGTTTTAATAGCCATGATTAGCGGTAAGATATGTCTGCAATCATTTATATATTGGACGAACCAATATTACCAAATAAAACGAATACATTATAATAGCCAAAAATTTTAGTAGAAACAACTTATAGCCAAGATTACAATTTTTCCCTTTATATCTTGCTGTTGAGACATATACCCTGTACAAGCTTCGAACTCAAAGATGCTGATATTTTCTAATTTTAATGTCCAGCGTACGTGACACGTAAATTGTGAACAAAATATCAACTTGAGCAAGACTTGACTAATTATGCAACCTATGGTCTATCATCCACGCATTCCTTCTCAGCTTTAATTCAGAAGACTTGCGATAGGGAAGACTTTTAAGAAGACCAAGAAACTTTGACGTATACAGAGTAGCAATTATTTTCCATGTATAATCTCACATGAGCCTTTTAAGAATACTTAAGGATATGGAAGACTACGTACACTTATATTGCATATATCATAGACAAGCTAGTAACAAACGAGTGTCGGTTTGGAGAAAAAAAAACCTCATATTCGTAAGAAAGTATAAATGATAGTAATTGTTTAGTTTGCTAAATTTCGTTATATATATTTCAAAAGGTTAAGGAATCTTTTAGTTTATAAGAAGAATGCAGAGATGTACTTATACAGTAAGCACCAACCGTGACGCAAACAATTACATGTATATTGTATCAAATCTACAATAATTCATGATCCAGCTTAAACCAACGTTATGCAAATCCGCAAAAGAACATGAGACGTTATACTCAAAGATTACTAGTTACCCTACCCATACAAAACAAGTTTCTAATTAGCCCGAACCAGTAAGTATATGAATTTACAGTAAGATGGCAAGTACCACAAAACATTACATACGGCTACATATCCATGTCAGCCAGCCCATGTAAAGCTGAGATCGGGTGCAAATGCAACGACCTCCAGTTCCTAATCCTTAGTACTCCTGATCCCTTTGGGTTTTGCAGCATTATGGAAGTAAACTGAGCATATCACTTTTCTGATGAAGTCACAATTCGACACACATGATGTGAGGTGCGATGAGCTTTTTCAAGAGCATGAGAACTCACTTCCTGAGCCTTTCGTAGAGCTTTCACTTGTAAGTAATGAGTCCAACACGCCTACACCAGTCTCCACAGTATTTGTAATCTTCCCATTGTTATCGGAGTTGGGCACTAAATAATTTCCATGTGCATCATTGCTTTTTCAGTCTGGGCTTACGGACTAAAGAATACATACGGGACTGAGAGCATAGATAAAATCTTTAAAACTCGTTTACACAACCAAATTCTTTTCATGTTGTGACACCAAAAGACAGAGATGAGCACAAGGAATCAGCAAAACAACTATTTATAACACACTTGGAGGAATAAAATTCAACTCACAAATGAAAGATGCTCAAAAGAGGAGTTTATTAGTTTTTCATGTTTTGCCATACACAGCTAGTTCTCCACCATTTATAGGCTCTATAACATTCATTACAAAGTGACTTATTTCCTTCCATCTACCCATTCTTTTATTATTGAAAGAAAAACTCCCAAAGTTATTTAAAACATAATAAAATTACAAATTAAGTTCTGCATTCACTGTGTCTCATCAGCTTCGCATCTGACTTGATTCAGCAACCTCTTGGTTGCAGTTCTCGAGGCAATCTGTGTAATTCCCCCCTTGTTGAAAAAACTCGTCCTCGAGTGAGACTCATTCTCTCCATGAAATGGAGACAAGTCTTTAACATTGAAAGTGGCTGAGACCCCATAATGCCCGGGTAACTTCACCTTGTAAGCATTATCCCTCATGCATTGCACAATTCGGAATGGACCGTCTCCTCTTTGTTTGAGTTTGGCGTTCCGACCAGGTGGGAAACGTTCTTTACTCATGTGGATCCACACCAGATCACCCACTTTGAAACTTGCGAACTTTCTGTGTTTGTCGGCTTGTTTCGCATACTTCTGATTTTGCTTTTCAATTTTCCCTTTCACTTGTTTATGCAATTCTTTAATCTTCTCTGCTCGCTCATCAGCATCACAACTATAATTTGAAGTAACGGGCAGTGGTACAAGTTCGACCGGACTTGAGGGGTTGTATCCATACACAATCTCAAATGGACTCTTGCCGGTAGTTTGGCTACATGAACGATTGTAAGCAAATTCAGCTTGAGGTAACACGAGATCCCACTTTCGTATATTTTCACCCACAAGGCACCTTAATAAATTTCCAAGACTACGGTTCACAGCTCTTGTTTGGCCGTCCGTTTGCGGGTGATGTGATGAACTAAACTGTAACTTTGTACCCAATTTTCACCAAAGGGTTCGCCAAAAATGACCGACAAACTTCGGATCCCGGTCACTAGTAATCGTCTTTGGAACACCATGCAACTTCACTACTTCCTTAAAGTATAAATCAGCAACATTGGGTGCGTCCATCGTCTTAGAACAAGGAATAAAGTGTGCCATTTTGGAAAACCGATCAACTACAACCATGACTGAATCTTTCTTTCTTTGAGTTTGGGGAAGCCCAACGACAAAGTCCATGCTCACATCTTCCCAAGGAGAATTCGGGACGGGCAAAGGTGTATAAAGTCCCGTATTATGTGAAGTCGATTTTGCAAGATGGCATGTGCGACACCTCAAGATGTATTGGCTCACATCTTTCATCATTTTTGGCCAAAAATAATGGTCCTTAAGCAGAGCAGCCATCTTGTCTCTCCCAAAATGACCACTAAGTCCTCGTGAGCTTCTTTGATGATTTCCAATCGGAGTGAGCAATCGGGGATGCACAACTGATTACCACGAAAAAGAAAACCATCGTGTAATATATATTCTTTGTATGGGCTGTTAGAACATTGCTCAATTATCTTTCTCAAGAACTTATCCTCTTAGTATATCTCCTTAATTATTTCAAAACCATGAACAGTAACTTTCATTGTGGATAAAAATGAATGTCTTCTGCTTAGAGCATCCGCGACTTTATTCGTAACACCACTTTTATGCTTGATGTGAAACGTATAAGCTTGCAAAAACTCTACCCAACGAGCATGTCTCGTTTTAAGCTTGTGTTGACCATTTATATACGTTAATGCCTGATGATGATGATCAGAATGCAAGATGAACTCTCTTGAGATGAGATAATGCCTCCAATGTTCAAGAGCTCGCACAATAGCATAAAATTCCTTTTCATAGGTTGTATACTTTTGTCTCGATTCAGATAGTTTCTCACTAAAGAAAGCAATAGGGCGGTTATCTTGGCTCAAAACAGCACCTATGCCCACACCTGAAGCGTCGCAATCTAGCTCAAAAACCTTTTCAAAATTAGGCAAAGCAAGAATAGGAACCTCAGTCATTTTAGCCTTGATCCGTTCGAAACTCGTTTGAGCTTCTTTTGTCCATTTGAAATTACCACCTTTTAAACACTCGGTAATTGGCGAAACAAGAGTGCTGAAATTGCGGATAAATCTACGGTAAAAAGAAGCCAACCCGTGAAAGCTACGAATTTCATGAAGCGATGTTCGAGTAGGCCAGGAAACTATTGCATCTACCTTTGCTGAATCCACATGAATCCCATCTTCAGAAATGACATACCCAAGAAACAAACTGTGTGTCATGAACTCACACTTTTTCAAGTTGACATAAAGTTGTTGTTGGGAAAAAACTTCAAATATTTTCGAAAGGTGCTCCAAGTGCTCTGTTTTTCCCTTGCTAAACACGAGAATATCATCAAAATAGACCACAACAAACCTGCCAATAAAAGGCTTAAAAACAAGATTCATTAGCCTCATAAACGTACTAGGAGCATTAGAGAGACCAAACGGCATCACCAACCATTCATATAACCCATCTCGTGTTTTGAAAGCTGTTTTCCACTCGTCACCTGGTCTTATTCGAATTTGGTGGTAACCACTTCGAAGATCAATTTTTGAGAAAACGCTAGCACCGTGAAGTTGGTCCAGCATGTCATCCAAACGTGGAATTGGGAATCGATACTTAATAGTGATTTTGTTAACCGCTCTACTATCCACACACATTCGAAACGATCCATCTTTCTTTGGAACAAGAAGGACCGGGACGGCACATGGACTCATGCTTTCACGCACCATTCCTTTCTTCAATAGCTCATCGACTTGTCGTTGGAGTTCAGCGTTTTCAATTGGGTTCATTCGGTAGGCTGGTTTGTTTGGCAAACTTGCGCCTGGAATAAAATCTAAACAATGTTGAACGGTCCTCATGGGAGGAAGACCCGCTGGGATCTCTTCTGGAAAAATACTTTGAAACCTTTTCAATAACGGGATCAATACACTACACTAGGTGGTGGTGGTATGTCATCATTTCTTACTTCTTTTACCACCAAAGCAAAAGCTACTTTTGATATTTGAAAATCTTTACTAAATTCAGATTTGGACATAAAATAATTACCTTATACTTCTTTGGTTTGCGGTGAAACAACAAACTTCGAAGGCCCCAAAACAATTTTACCTCCATCCTTGTCGAAAGAATACGTGTTTCTCATCCCGTCATGTATGGTCCGTCTATCAAACTGCCATGGCCTCCCTAGTAATAAGTGGCATGCATCCATTGGAACTACATCACACAAGACCTCATCCCGATACTTGTCCCCGATAGAAAAGTGTACGAGACATCGTTGATCTACGTGAACACATTTTCCCTTTTGTAGCCACGAGAGCTTATAAGGACGAGGGTGTTTTTCGGTTTTAAGAGACAACTTTTTAACCATAGTTTCAGAAACTACATTTTCACAACTACCGCTATCGATAATAACGTCACAAACCTTTCCATGAGATGTGCACCGTGTATGGAAAATGTTGTGGCGAAGCCACACACTATCTCTTGTTGAATCGGCAGCTAATGCTCTTCGAATCACCAATAGCTCTCCTACATCTCCATATATTACATCTTCCTGTTCCAACGGTTCATCGAATACCGGAGGTGAACCAAACTCTTGAGATTCTTCTTCTATGGGTTCTTCAACAAGAGTAAAAACTCGTTGGTTAGGACAATCGGTTGAAATATGTCCGATACCCTTGCACTTGAAACATTGCACTGACTTTTGCCTAGTACGAGAAGTACTAGCCCCTACATCATGGGTTTGTGAGGTGTGTGAGGCTTTTGTTGCAACCATTTTTGAGCTTTGTGTACCAGTGGCCCGATCAGTTGCATAACCTCGATTTGGACCTCGACTAATACCATAGGCTGCTGATTTTCGACCCTCTTTCTCCTTGAGCTGCTTCTCGACTTTTGTGGAAAGTTTATAAACATCATTATAAGAGATAAATGGCTGTAAACTAACCACATCATAAATATCTTTTCGTAACCCACGAAGATACCTTGCGATAGTTTGCTCCTCGGGTTCTGCGATACCGCACTTTAACATTAAATGATCAAACTCCTCGGTGTAATCAGCCACCGATAGATCACGTTGTGCAAAATCATGTAGCTGGAGAAATGCTTCCTGTAAATACCCATCTGGTAAAAACTTCTTTCGTAACTTACGTTTCATTTTCTCCCATGTCCGAATTCTTGGCTTGTTCTCGTGGGCTCTTTTTAGCTTTAAATGTTCCCACCAAACAGAAGCATGTTTCTTAAGCTTAATTGCAATAATTTTTACCTTCAAATTTTCATGAACTTCTTGATAGTCAAACACACACTCCACTGTGTGAATCCAGTCAATGAACTCGTCGGGTTGGATTCTACCTTCAAACACCGGAATATCTACCCTCATGTTAGCACCACGCTGGGACCGATTGTTTCTTCGATCATTGTGTTGATGTTTCCCTTCTTCGTCACTAGATTCCAAGTTATGATTAACTGGAACGGGTTGAATTCATCATCTTCAGAATCTTCATTTTCTAGTTCATTGTGGTTTTGTCTAGGAGCCTCCACGCGCTCGAGACGCAACTGGAGTTGTTGCACAAGCTGTTTCAACTCATTCACCTCAATGTCTCGCGGATCAGGTTCTTCATGCAATTGGTTGACGTTACGGGTACGACGTCTGCCAACCATTCTCAACCTGGGCTGTGATACCAAATGACACCAAAAGACACAGATGAGCACAAGGAATCAGCAAAACAACTATTTATAACACACTTGGAGGAATAAAATTCAACTCACAAATGAAAGATGCTCAAAAGAGGAGTTTATTAGTTTTTCATGTTCTGCCATACACAGCTGGTTCTCCACCATTTATAGGCTCTATAACATTCATTGCAAAGTGACTTATTTCCTTCCATCTACCCATTCTTTTATTATTGAAAGAAAAACTCCCAAAGTTATTTAAAACATAATAAAATTACAAATTAAGTTCTGCATTCACTGTGTCTCATCAGCTTCTCATCTGACTTGATTCAACAACATCTTGGTTGCAGTTCTCGAGGCAATCTGTGTCATGTTGAAACCAGGTTAGCGAGGTGTGGGTCCAACACAACCTCGGTCATTTTTTGCCCAATATCAGTCACAATCCTGTGTTGTTCAGTGCTCCCAATATCCACAGGTGATACATGTATTTAAGAATGTTAAGTGTACGTGGCAGGTCCATGAACTCAAAGTTACGTATATTGTCGATTT
This sequence comes from Glebionis coronaria, assembly GCA_025667525.1. NCBI lineage: Eukaryota > Viridiplantae > Streptophyta > Magnoliopsida > Asterales > Asteraceae > Glebionis > Glebionis coronaria. The sequence continues at coordinate 608,064,650 of CM046879.1, forward strand.
TTGACGACCTCAGGAGCAAATATACAATCCCCACATACACGATGGTCTTGCACTAAGAGATCAAGGAACATAAAGTGTACTTGTTTTATACTACACTCTTACGTACAAACATTTTTGACAGTCATGTTTTCATATCACAGTTGCTTTCATTTGTTGATCAGAAACAATTTGATATTCTACATGGATATTGTATCAAATGTGCGATAACCATATAGACAACAAAACTAACACAGGGTCGGGTTAAACCAACATTATGCAAATCCGAAAAACAACATGTGATGTTGTACTCAAAAGAGCACTAATTACAGTACAAAATCCAAGTTTGTGATTTACCATGACCGAATAAGTAAACAAATTTATAGTAAGATGGAAAGTAACACAAAACAGGACATATACATTCATTCCACTAGTCAATATCAGTTCATGGCACGCCACATACTCAGGAATTTCTGCCAGCCCATGTAAAGCTGAGGTCGGGTGCAAATGGCACGACATTGGCTTCCTAATACTTATGTATTCCTGATAATTTTAGGTTTTGCATGGTTATTGAAGTAATGCAACTTTCAACGTACAATCTATTTCCATTTAATTAAATAGAGATTTACATTTAATTACACAGTTGCACAAGGCAAGCGAGCAACAAGCTGCGCCGCAACCCCTTTCTGAATAGCGAAACTAATTCTATGAAAAACCACATCTGTGGATTTAGGTGTCATAACGTTGCTATTCATAACGCGTTGAATTCTCTTCAGAAGCTCCACCGCTTTAGGTGCAAGGAAACCGAAGGTATCAAATGCAAAAGGAATAAACACGTGTTGATTTTCAATGCATGGAAACCGAAGGTATCAAATGCATGGAAACCGCTTCAGGTGCAAGGAAACCGAAGGTATCAAATGCAAAAGGAATTAAACTGAGTTTATGGCTTTTCTGATGACGTCCCCATTCGACCCACATGATGTGAGCCGTCAAGAGCTTTTTCAAGATTTCGTGTAACTGAGAACTCACTTCCCCATCCTTTCGTAGAGCTTTCAATTGTAAGTAATGATTGATACACCTGTGTAGTTCAATGCTCCCAATATCCATAGGTGATACATGTAGTTAAGAAAGTTAAGTGTAGGTGGCAGGTCCATGAACTCAAAGTTAAGTATATTGTCGATATTTGACGATTTGAGAAGCAAAAGTACACTCCCAGATACACGATGGTCTTGCACAAAGAAGTTGGGGGTCAGTTCAACTTGAACTTTGTTTATAAAAACAATGTGAACACGAACGCCTAACGTAATATAAAGTGAACTTGTTGTAATAAAACAAATATAAAGAGCCATGAAAGAATATAAGATTAAAAACATGTTTGATACTTATAAGTCATCAGTAATGTAAATGCACTCTTACATCTCTTAAATTTCTATGCAACAAGAAAATTAAAACTATGACATGCGCTGCTCCTTGTTGCAGTGACTTCCAAATTTCACCAAGAAAGCTTGGTATTAGACCTGCAAGTCCTCAAACATAAAACCAAGTTAGCGATGATTTATTAACAAAAATTCTTCATAGTTGGAGCCAAATAGGGAGAACATAGTACCTTATATGTTTTGAAGCACGCCGAGAATATGCTGCAATTCATTGACAACAATTTCTATTTTCATTCGCTGGGATGGGGAATCCACAGAGCATGATACTCCGATCTTGATAGTTGCAACCAAACATTCTTCCACTTTCTTTGCATTCCCTTCAGTACTTAGCAACACAATTGCATCACCATCATTACGATCGATTGCATGATCCGGAGATGACATGTAAGCGAATTTGTGAAGGTTAAGACTATCGTTGAACATGTCATCTGTAGGCTTTTTCCCGGTCATCACCTCTAGTAGTAATATTCCAAAACTGTAGACATCCCCGCTACTTGACATCTTGCTCCCGAGACCATACTCTGCGAAATAAAAACAATTAATTAACTTCCAAACTGCAATTTTCAAGTTACTGGAAGCATCATGGAATACTACCTGGAGGTGCATAACCAACAGTTCCTTTGACCCCGGTTGAGTTATTTTGGTTTGTACCAAGCAGTCGAGTTAAACCAAAATCTCCAACATGAGCCACCATATCAGCGTCAAGTAGAATGTTGCTCGGCTTTAAATCACCGTGAACGATGGTTGTGTGGCACCGATTGTGAAGATAATCAAGTGTTGTTGCAACATCTCTCAGAATATTTATTCTTTGAAGAAGGTTGAGTTTAGATGTAGTTGTACTTGAATGAAGCCAATCGTGTACACTTCCATTCGGCATAAACTCGTAAACCAAAGCTTTAAAGTCATTGCCTTGAAAATCAACACTTGAACATGAAGTTATAATCTTCAAAAGATTACGGTGTCGAATATTTCGCCAAGCTTCACATTCTGCTAGAAAACTTCTGTGAGCTCCTCGATTTTGAAGATGTAGAACTTTGATTGCAATAGAACTGTCATCATCGGAATCAAGGTCCCCTTTGTAAACTGAGCTGAAACCGCCCTCTCCAATCAAATTTTTTGTAGAGAAGCCGTCTGTAGCCTTAAAAAGTTGATTGTATGAAACTTTCATGAACTGTTCACTCCCTGATGAGTCGCATGGTTGACTATTATGTTTCTTCTTACAAAAAAGATACACGCAACATAATACAATGAGCAACGTCGGTGCAATCACAATGAGTAATATGAAAAAAGGAAACCTTTTTTTGTTACTACCCGTCTCCTTGCATTTGGGTAAGTCAAGAGTAACCAAACCACCACAAAGCCTGTTGTTTCCCAAAACCGAAAATGCACTTGCATTGGCAAACACTCCTTCAACCGGTACTTGACCCTCAAAATCATTAAAGGAAAGGTTCAAAAATTCTAAGGAATTCCATTTTTCTAAAAATTTAGGAATTTTACCTGATAATTTATTCTGAGAAATGTCTAGTACTCCCAATCCTCTCAAGGAACTTAATGAAGATGGTAGTACGCCTTGAAATATATTGTGACTAAGGTATAGTTCTGTAAGGCTAATGCATTGACCAAGGCTATTAGTAATGTTTCCTGATAAATTATTGTAAGATAAATCGAGGTAACTCAACATTTTGAGGTCTTTAATCTCTGATGGTATTGAACCAGACAGGTTGTTTTGAGAAAGAACTAAAAAATTGTTAAGGATGGAATTTTAAGAAGTTGCTTGGGTATTTTGCCACTAAGTCTATTGTCTGCAAGGTTTAACCCGTAAATTTCATTACACTTCCCGAGGCTTGATGGGATAAGACCTTCTAATTTATTGGAAAATAAATAAAGTTCTGTCAATAATGACAAGTTTCCCATGGCATCAGGGATAAGCCCTGAAAATTCGTTCCTGTCTAGACCAAGAACTTGTAGTTTTTGAAGTTTACCAATGGTACTTGGGATTTTTCCTTTGAATCGATTTGGTCCTAAATATAAAGTGGTCAAACCAACTAGACTACCTATACTTGAGGGGAGGCTTCCAAATAATTGATTGTCATCTAAACCTAGAAAGCTAAGTTGATCAGAGAGATTACCTATTGATATCGGAAGCACTCCTATAAGGTTGCAATAAGAAAGTTCCAATCTTTTTTATCTGGTGCAGTTATTCAAAGAATCAACAAAAGTCATGTCGTTAGCTTCTCCGCGTCCATGGAAGTTGTTATGATGTAATCTAATAGAATAAATATCTCTTAGTTTTGAAAAATCGATCGTCAACTTCCCACTAAAATTGTTGCTACTCATTTCAAAATATCCTAATTTAGAACAATTAGAAAAGGAAGTTGGAAGAACTCCGGTCAATTCATTATCCCTTAACTGAAGGAGCTCAAGATTCGGGAGCATCACACCCATTTCTGAAGGAAGACTACCAGTAAGATGATTACCAGGTAAGGAAAAATTAACAAGGAGTGAGAGGTTGAAAATGGAATGAGGGATGCTTTCATATAAGTTGCACTCAGCGGAGTAAAATTCCGTCAAGCTTTTCCAAAGACCCAAGGTATCTGGAATGCTCCCACCCAACGGGTTTCCGAGAACAGAGAACACTTCCATTGATGTATTGTTTCCGAAGAAAGCTGGGATTCCACCTGTTAAAATGTTTTCGCTAAGTACAAGACGGGAAAGTTTCGAGAGTAAACTCACTCCCTCGGGTATGCTTCCAGTTAGCTCATTTCGATTGAGCAAAAGCTCTTCGAGGTTAGAACAACCAGACAAATTTGTTGGAATAACTCCACTGAATTTGTTTCTGTTAAGAAAAAGACGACGGAGCCTAGACAGACACACGCGTGTTTATTCACTCTCTCCTACCAACTTTATAAATGCTTGAAGTTTCAGACTAACAGCCATAAGTCCATAACATCCAAATATGACCCATTACAGCACACAACATAGGTATTTAACGTGAGTTCATATATTTTCAAATACTAACAATCAAAGAATATCTTAAGACCATATCCTAATAAATTGTAAAACATCAAAGACTTAAATTCTTCAAATCGAATCACAAAAAGCACTTGAAACCCGAAAAGCTAAACATCATAACTCAACAATCCAAGCTAAAATTCGCCCGATTTCAACGCACGACACCGGTATTCAATGACACCCTCACCTTATTATACTAAAAATCCATAAAGACCAAAAGCAATCTTGAAACCATATCCTAATAACTAACCATCCTGACATATAGTTTGTTTCGGCTTATATATCTGGCTTATTTGGTTTTGGGCTTATGTTTCATAAGCTCTCTTTTTATGGCTTATTTCAAACTTTCCGGCTTATATAAGCTTAGTAAGTTTAAAAATAAGCCAAAAAAAGTTAGGTTACGAAACATAAGCCCAAAACTAAATGAGCCACAAACCGGATACACAAGGCGAAACAAACATCCTTATAAATAGTGAAAATCCTAAAAAGACATCCAAATAAAATATCGAAACCCGAAAAATGAATGAGTCAACAGTTAAAACTAACCCACCTCCAAAATGTAATCACTAAAATATTAGTCGATACATTGTTTAGGCCTTTGGGCTCGTGTTAGTTACTAGTTACATATGTGATAGGCCTAGCCCATATTCTAGAATATTCTGAATGTAACTATATATTGATTTTCTTAACCCATCTCCTTCTAATCTCGCCTCTACCTCCTCTTATGAGTTTCTTAACCCATCTCCTCTTACCCAAACTTTAATTTATAACACACCTCTCACAAATCCACCCCCACCCGACCATCCTACTACACCATCTCCTATAACCCAAACAACTACTAACCATCACCAACAACTAAATACCAACACCCAAAGTTCAACACGAACATCCCAACCTTCACAACCAGTTACAACATACCATAATCCAATACCTACCAACCCATCTACGATGATACATTCCCCTTTATTATCTGCTACCCTTGTCTATTGTGATAATGTCAGTGTCATTTATTTGACAGCTAATCCTGTGCAACATCAACGGACGAAACATATTGAGATTGACATTCATTTCGTCCGTGACATGGTTACACGGGGTCAGGTTCGTGTGCTTCATGTGCCTTCGCGTTATCAGTATGCCGATATATTCACCAAAGGATTACCTTCAGCTTTGTTTGAAGAATTTCGTACCAGTTTGAGTGTTCGATCCTCTCCCGCTCAAACTGCGGGGGAGTATTAGTCGATACATTGTTTAGGCCTTTGGGCTCGTGTTAGTTACTAGTTACATATGTGATAGGCCTAGCCCATATTATAGAATATTATGAATGTAACTATATATTGATTTGGAATTAATAAGAAAGACAGGCAATTCATTATTCAATATAAAATTGTCTAATCAAGATTTACAACTCATATAAGCAAAATCAATACACAAAATCTGAAGAAGAAAAAAAGTTCAAATCAAATCACAAAAGAAGAATGCAAAAATGAACACACTTATTATCTTCAGTATCAACATTAACACAACCATTCATATAAGAATCAATGCACAACCTAAAACATGCAAAAGTCGAGATAAATAAATGTGAATATGTAAGGAACAAAGGGTGTTTTGGCGTGAACCGAACCGGTTTATTTGGTCTGATTTTGATTTTGTATATTTTTTCGGTTTTAGTCGATTCGTTTCGGGTCAAACACACTTATTCGAACTGATTTGATCTTGTTCGGTTCGATTTCGGTTTGTTTATAATCGGTTCAGTTTGGTTTCGGTTTGTTTATAATCGGTTGGGTTTTTTATCGGAAAATTTCTTTTATTCTATTTTGGTTTTTTCTGGTTCGGATCGGCTCCGAACCGATGCTCACCTTTGGTTTATTGTTAGTTTTAGTTAATTTTAACTGGGAGGGTGTTCAAAAGATTATTTATGGTAGTCTGAAATTTCAGGTTTAATTTATTTCAACTTACAAAATGTTTAAGTTTATGGAGTTATCACTGAATCAAAACAAGTGAAATTTATTTTATGAATTCTAGTAATAAATCAAAGTATTGGTTGAATTGTTTCAAAGAAAAGTTATTTTTTTTATATTTCTTCAAAAGTTAACATCACATGGAAAAAATTCATAAATGTTAGAGGTACCGGCGATAATCCTTTAGCTCCGTCCATGAAGGTAAGTGTTTTGTTTTCGAGTTTTAAAAGAAGGGAAATTCAAAGGAATTGAAAAAAGAAAAAGAAAGAGAGAAGTAAAAATATTGTTGGTTCATATGTTTTTGAAATGAAATGATAAATTATATTCTTAAGTTGGAGGAAAGTGAAAATAAACGTGTTTAAATTACATACATACTTTTTTAGTTGTTGATATTAAATTTTTGAAATGGCATATTAGTCTTTCCATAACATATTTTAATATTTCTTTTCTTTTTCTTTTCAAATATGAGAGGAAGATTTTTAAATCAAAAATTCATCTTATTTTCCTCTCTATCTACTCTCTTTTAAAAAAAAACCTAAAAACACAAAAAATAAAATATTTCATTTCCTTGACTTTCTTTTGAAATTTCAACTATATACTTCACATGGTGTACTAAATGCACCGCATCATCATATATGATAAAAGGCAGTAATGCTTAAGAAATATAAACCGAGTATGAATATTATAAATTTTTCATCAACTGAGAATTACCAACGTAAAATCTCGCTATTCGTGATTGAGCGTGGATTAAAATCCTCGTATGGGTTAAAATCTTGAACATCCTTTAAAATAAATAAAAAAAGAAAAAATTAGTAAAAAAAAAGAGGATTGCTAAATCCTCCTACAAAATCATCCTACATATATCCTCTTACACACACAATTATATAATATACATTTTTTCCACTCATTATCTCTCTATATCAAAACCGTCAATTCCGCCACATGTCAGAATCTTGTGTGTAGGAGGATTTGTAAGAAGATTATGGAATTAGCAGTTTTGAAAAAAAAATCATTCAATTTAGGATAAATTTTTGTTTTTAGCAATGTTTTAAAACCCGGGTTTTGAATCGACCCGGTTGAGCTACCGGGTTACCGGGTCACCGGTTCAACCAGTTGGACCGCCGGATCGACCCGGTTTTCAATTTAAAAAATTTATTTATATATTTTCAATATTACTATATATATATAAATATAAATCGTGAATATTTCATATATTTAGCCTAAACATCATTTACTAACAAATATAATACGTAAAAACAAAGTTACGTTACAAAAACGTATAATTATATCGCGAAAAAACGAAAAAAAAAACAAAAAAATCGAAAAAAATCAAAACCCGGCCGGGTCGCACGAACCGGGTCAACCCGGGTCGCTTCAAACCCGGCGGGTCACACCGGGTTTCCAAAATGTAAGACCCAGGTTAATTTGGCCCGTTTTTTCAACCGGAACCGATCGAACCGGTTGAACCGGCCGGATCGACCCAGGTTTTAAAACATTGGTTTTAGAAACATATATGAGTCATATCTGAATACTCAACTACTCAACCTTATCACATTGTTGTTTTAATATGTCCAAGATACCATATTTAATTATTTGATGGTTGAGACATAATCCGCAATGCTTAATTTATTTTTGTCATATTAATTTATCAAATTGACGGCTGCTCAAGTCACGTAACATTTTTTTATTGAAACTTTAATAATATATTTTAATAAAAAAATATTAAAATATACATATAATATATAAATGTTTTTATATATATTTTAAATAACTTTTTATATATAATTTAATATTTTATGTAAATTTCATATTTTACATATATATTTCTATTTTATTTTTAAATATCTTTAAACATATTTTTATATACTTATTATATGAACTAACTACAATGATGATCCTTATTTTTAAATTATCATCGAAGTTGGTCCCTATTTTAGATGGAGTTAGTTTTGGCTGTTAACTTTTAAGAGTAAAGAGGTATTTCGGTCTTTTACTTATTTTGACTACATTTAATACAAACACTCACAACCATCATCATAAAACCCAGATATCGATCTGCTATGACCATATAATTTTCATAACCACATATTCGAATCACTCATAATTCAAAATCATAAAGGAAGGTTAAGAGGGTGGTGGATCTGTTTTGGAAACCCTAATTTTAGGGTTTACGATCTGTTTATTATTTCTTTAATCTTTGTGTTCGCTGGTTAGTTTGGTTAGTGGGTTGAGAGATGGATAGCATGAATCATAGTTTGGTGGATCTGCTCGACTGATCTTGAGAGGCTTCTTGACCGTATGAGAAAATCAAGGGAGATGAGGCTTCAGTCGAGCAGACTTCCAATCGTGGTGTGGGTCAGAATGATGACATGGGGATTGTAGCGTCTGTTGGTCCAAGGTCTATTAATACACCAACCTCTATGCATTTTGTTGAGAATATGAATGTTATGGTTGAGGGCGGGTTCTAGAACTGATATAAGAGTGTCGGGTGATTAAACAAGGGATATCAATAAGTCTCGTACATCTGAATATTTGAATGTTACAGGGCCGAGGGAATGCCTCTTCTAATGCTACTAGATTTGACACAAGACCACAAGCCGAGAAGGTGTTGGATCAGTATTAATAGATACTGATGGGTATGGAGAGGTTTGTGGAAACTTAGAAACTGATTATAAAATCAGTGTTCAGTTAAAAAAAAAAGTTGATGAAGTGTTGTGGGTGGAATAAAAAGGGTGTATTAGAACTGACTAAGAAAAACGAGAAAACGGATGAAAAAAGGTCAAAGTATTAGAATGATGACTAAGAAAAGGAAAAAAGAAAACCATAACATCTCTTATGAATGGTGAGGCCGACATGTCTTCAGCGGTATCCGATCCACTTTGAACAATCATATGAATGAACATGAGAATATTTTGCTTACTATTGCCAAAAAAAGGTCAAAGTACTGACCATCAGACCTCAAATAGCATGACTGTGTATCAAGTTTCTAAATCTAAGGATTATGTACCACAGTTAGTAAATGTGAAAAAATAAAGAAAAAAACAAAAGAACAACGTCTACTTGATTCCAGGAATGATAGGATCATTCAACCTCAGAAATTAGTTTCAGAAAACGAAAACTAAAAAGTTCCTATCAATGTGGTAAATTATCCAAATATGAGATGGAGGCGTGCATAATTTTTAGGTTAGGTGAGAAAGAGATGAGGTGATGCGTTGAGAGAGATGTGAGAGAGAGAGAGAGATAAAAGGAAAGGTGGGTAATGGTGGCCCCAATTGATATTATACTATGTATTATATAATGAAAGGACCAAAATACTTCTTTACTTTCAAAAGTTAACAGTCAAAACTAACATTGGAACCAAATTCGATGATAGTTTCAAAAATAAGGATCATCCTTGTAGTTAGTTTGAGATAGAAACTAAACGTGATATTTGGTATAACCATAAAGATTTAAGATGAAATTTTTTTCTTAATTATTTGATGGTTAAAACATGATCCACAATCCTTAGTTTTTTTTCATATGTCCAACTTAAGATACCATTGTTGTTTTCATATGTCTAACTTAAGATACTATATTTAATTATTTGATGGTTAAAACATGATCCTCAACGCTAAAAAAAAAATTCATATTAATTTATCAAATGCTCAATAGACGGCTGCTCAAATTGCATGATACTTTTTATTGGAAACTTTAATAATATTTTTTTATAAAAAAATATTAAAATAATGATTTAAGTTCATTTGGATAACAAACTTATCTAAGATATGAGGGGACTCATCCCCACCTTCCATCTCCCTACCATCTAATGGCTGGGATAAATCCCCATTGTACACTGCAGGGGTATTTTCGTCATTTCACCGCCCACTATATAAACCTTTTTATCCTTTTTTTCTCATAAAACACACACACACCGTCTACGACTTCTTTCTCTACCCTGATCTAGTTTCTCTCTCTACAAATCTAAGCGTATAATCACAAATCCATCACGAACACCATCATTAATCCATCACGAATTGATTAATTAGATCAATTAATTAACACTAATTCATATCAGGTATGTATTCTCATAATCTATTCTTATTTTTTTAGCTTATTTGATTTTGAATAACCTTATTAATTTATTATCAATAGCTTATTTAGAACGAAATATTATGATTGATTGTTCTTATGTGAATAAGCTTACAAATTATATGAGAGTTATGAATAAACTAGTTTATTAGTTTTTTTTTAGCGAATCCTACTGTATTTTATGTAAGTTGAATTAAGTTTGTTCTTGTAAGCAAAAATAAGTTTGATATAATATAATAATTGATGATATATCATATATGATAGATATTTCATATATGATATTTCATTAGCAAGTTATACTAAATATTTTCAGTGAGATTAAGCCATAAAAAAGAGTTAATTTTATTTTTAACCACATAATCATATATGATATATTTATATCATATATGATATTTTAGCTTATATCATATATGATATAGTATATCATATATGATACTTCACAAACAGGTTATACTAAATCTGTTCAGCGAGATTAAGCAATAAAACCTTATAATTCATGAAAATAAGCTAATAACTTAGCTTATAATTCATCATAATAAAGTAGATGATAATCTATTAGCTCATTCACATTAAACATCTAATAAGTTATCTTATTATTCGACACTTTAAAATTCCTGTAATTTATCAAATAAGCTATAAAAGAATATGATGAATTATAAGCTTATTCACATCGAATAAGCTAAAAAGGATGAATCAAAACAAATGAGGATGATCAATTTACGAAGGTGATGATCAATTTACGAAGGTGATGATGGAAGGATTTGATGTTTGTGATGATAAATTAAGATCTACATATGTGTATGTGTGTGTGTTTTGAGAGAGAAGTAGAAAAAAAAAGGATCGATTCAGAATGTGGGAGTGGTAGGTGGGAGGGTAAAATGACAAAAATGCCCATCCGTTTTTTTAATCTAGGCTGTTGGATGAAATGTGATGCACGGTTTGGATCAATCCACTTGTATTCAAAAGATACAATGGATCCACAATAACCAGACTCATTAAAAATATAAAATATATAGAGTATATATATAATATAAAAATGTTTTTTATATTTTTTAAATAGTTTTTTATTAATAGAATAAAATATTATATAAATTTTATATGTTTTACATATACATTAAAAAAAATATTTTTATATACTTATTTTATGAAATGCGCCATAAGTGTGTATGCATGATATACGTGGACACAAAATTGACTTGTGGTTTTATTACCGGGTTTGGGGTGACTCGCGTCAATCCGGTTTTCGAGATCCGGTCTGGTTTTGATGTTTTTGAGTTTTTTAAAAAAATATATGTAAATTTTTCCATTTGCGATGTGATTTTAGTTTTTTATATCATATTGGTTGGTAAACAATTTATATTTTCAATATACGGGAGTTATATGGTTTTTATATATAATTTTTGTTAATTATTAAAAATATGAAGAAAAAAAATTTAGAAAATCGGATTAACCTAAGTTAACACGAAACTAACCCGGTTGATTCGAACCTGATAACTCAATCAAATCGATTTATAAATAGAGTTTCAAAACATCGCCTTTTTAACACAAAGTATACCAAAAAAAATATAATCAAGTTGACTTTTGGGCTGAAACAAAATTTTTGGTCGAAGTGTTGATATGAATTGGGTCAATTATTTGTTCTGGCCCATTGTATCATCTATGGGTTCTCTTTTTTTCAAAAGATGTCAGCCCTGTATTACATAAAGTCATAAACTAGTCACAGCATCTATAATAAAAATGTACAAATTTTTGTAAGCACTACTGTTTATATGGATTTCGAAAACGTTGACTCGAGCTAACCTCAATCCGAACTCGAACCCAAATAAGCCTATTCGAACCCAAATAAGCCTATTCGAATCGGGTCACTTTGGTAAAAAAAACTTATTCGGGGTCAGTTCGGCTTGACCCGAGTTTTAAATAGATCGAATTCGGGTTTATGTTTTTTTTTGCCTTAATCTGAATTGACCCGACTCGACTAACACCTTTTACAATAAAAATATAAATTTCAAATTATTAAGTTTACCAATCAGGACCGGACCCATAACACTGAGCTCTCAGGTTCATAATTTTTTTTATGTAACACACATATTTGACACCGAATTCATTTGGAATAAATCGATATTTTTAACGAATATTTATAATACACGACAAACTACCGTCGGGTTCCCGTGAACCCGAGAACCCCTGGGTCCACCCCTCTTGCCAATGCAGAGTTGTTTTCTTCTTTTCAGCAGGTTTTAGTGTAATTCTTTTTTTTTTCTGGTTTCGCACTAAAATCTTGAATTGCTTCAATGAAATTTTTGTTTTTTGAATTTCATTAGTTAGAACCACACTTATTATATTCATATAAGCGTGATAGAGAAAAGTGCGTTTTCTTATACAAAGGTACTTAGTTAGAACCATATATAAGAAATTCAGCAAGTGGAATCGTAACATGGACTAAACTTTTATTATATAGTTGTCTTTGCACAAGTTTAAGGGATTGAAGTCTCTATGTATCTATATTCTTCCCTGTTCCCTAAAAAGCAGGATGATTTTACCTCGAGAACTTGTCTCCGAGTGTTGGCTGGCAGCTCCTGCTGCGCAACTGAGTAAAGGTAGAAACACTGTTGAAAAGTTTATCTTAGTAGTATAAGTAGATTTGCAAACAAATATTATGTTACTAGTAGTCTTTTGTTGCGAACTGCGAACAGTTACTATAACTATGTATGTTCACGTTTTCGTTCTATTTACATTCTTAACCAGTAGACTAAACTTAATCCTTTGGTTGCTTTGTCAGCCATTAATTCCTTATGAGTTTTATCTTTGAGGAAGTTTATAGAATTCTATTGCTATCTGGGTTTATACACTGCATTCGCTTAAAGAGTAAGTAAGAGCTTATACAGCGCTGCATATAGATAATGTATGCATACATAATGTGAAAGACTGCGTCCAGAAACAATGTGGTAGACAGATTGTGACAAACATTTATCCATACGTGTTAGAACTTTTCTTATGCATACTCGCATATAAACATGGTATCTGGTTTTACATCAACTCTCATGTTGGAATAAGCTAGTGGTGGAACATCCTTGGGTCAGGTAATGGTATGAAATAGGTTTAGATCAGAACGGGTAATTATTAGATTAGGTCAAATCTGTTTTGGGGTCGGGTTGCAACCACTTCCATTGTCCATCATCTTTCGATACTTCTTCTTTTAATTAATTTTGGACAGATTTTCAAACTGTCTCCACCAATTTTTACTCATTTTGCTATATGCATAAATGTTGTAACTCATATTTGACCTTAGATACAGTTTGCCAAACAAACCTTAGATACAGTTTACCTGCAAAATTTCGCTGTCACAGTGGGTTAATGGGTCAGAAATGATTTTTTTATTTTGTGTGTTGACTGTTAACAGATTTGAATATAAGTTACGATTATAATAGAATTATGTTTATATAGTTATCCAGTAGCATTTTTCACACGTTGTTGGTTAATATAGCTCGAAAAATGTCTGTTTTACCTGGATAATAATGGGTTGCTATCACAGTGGTTTAATGGGTCAAAATTGAAAAAAATAATTATTGCACCTATCATGTCATTGCACTTCATATAGTTATATGGTTTGTGAATTCCGGAAACCATTAACATCATCAGGACCTGTGGTGTGACGATAAGAAACCTGGCTCCTATGTGCTGGGTGTTCTTACAGGGCAGATTGGTTACCCCAGACGTGGACCTGCAGATATTGATAATCTTATGAGTTATGATAAGCCAACGAGGCTGATTTTGAAGGTAGTTATCCTGTTCTCCGGCACAGTTCAGAACTGAGATATATCATAACCTATGTATGTCTTTCTACTTCATATAGTTGTAGTTTCAGTTTGTATTTGGTCTGCGGGTAAATTCCCATTTTGTCCATGTGGTTTACACCTACATACTTTCACCTTTCGTCCTTTTTTCAAAATAAGTCCACAGATCGTCCTTGTGGTTGACACATAGTCGAACCTTTCGCCATTCTGTGACGATTCCGTTAGTTTAGGCTGTCGTGTGCAAAACATGTGAGGGTAATTTGATCTTTTACCCTTTATTTTCAACCTCTTCAACCCCTGCCATAGGTCGAGTATATCGTCCTGATGGCATGTCAATGTACCAACCTGTGTTTCTGACAACTCAAAAACAGTTTCCAGCACAAGAACGGTCTCTTTTTCAGTGGTTCTTTAGTTCATGTAGTACATTTTAACATGTTTTCCGTGAGGTACTTCTGCTACGTTATATCATATAATAAAAGAGCATATGTTCTAACGTTAATGACATTCTTTCTAGGTCATATGATATAATGGAATGACCATGTGTTCATCGAATTAATCGTTTATGACGTCCATTGATGGTTATATTTTCAGGTTCATTAATAGTACACGCCTTTGATGAGAAAGCGGGGGCTTATAAAAACTTGGAGCAGTTGTGAACCTCAAAAGAGTCCTGAGTAAAGAACAAAATCAATGTCTAAGTCAGGTAACTATCAGCATGCTTTTAAGCTTAACGTGCAAGTATATGATCATCCACACTTTCCCTTTTACCTATTCTCTGTTAAGGAAAACATCTTAACATCAAGCGCTCAACAAAACTCGTCAACCGGCAATATTTCCAAATCATATAAACCGTCTAACTTTGAATTCCAGATAATGTACTCTTGTTGAATAGGTAAATTTGTGTTTTTTGACCCATTGACCTTCATATGGGTCAATTTGGGTTATGTTTGGTTTCTAAGGGGCAACTAGGTTGACCTACAGATTTACCTTTATATATTTGATGTAGTTAAGTAGTGTTAGTAGCAGCATTTAACACATGCTTATGTATTAAACTCGAAAAATAATAAAAATGTCTAGGCCTACGGACTAAAGAATATGGACTGGTCTGAGAACATAGATACAATCGTTAAAACTTCGTCTACACAACTAAATTCGTCACATCTTAAAAGCAGCTTAGCGAGCTGTGAGTCCAACGGAACTGAGTCATTTTTAGTGTAATATCAGTCAGACTCCATGTGTTGTTTAATGGTCCCAATAGTTGAGACATGTAGGTAAGAATGTTAAGGTTTCATAAACTCCAGATCAAGTAATCTGAATACAACTTTGAACTTTTAACAAAATTCATTATGTAGACAGCAGATACATCCACGGTCTTGCATGAACGCCTACCAACAAATTCCATGTACATGTTTGACAAAAATATCAATAAAATCAAAATTAAAGTGTACTTGCAGTAATAAAACACCCAATATTTCTATCCAGTGATGCAACCAACAAATTTTGCCCCAAAATTTTCGATTTTACAGTGGATTACGAAACACACTTAATCATAAACTCATCACGAGTGTAATTGCACTCTTACGTCTCTTACAGTACTTATGCAACAAGAAATTAAAACACTCAAACTTTGACAAAGTAACGCTTATACAACTGTGAGATACACTGCTCCTTATTGCAGTTACTTTAAAGTTTCATCAAGAAAATTGGACCTGAAAGCGTTAACAATAAAACCAAGTTAGTGATAATTTGTGAACAAACTCATGTAAAATCAGTTTTACGAAAAGGGAGAAGATTCTACCTTATATATTTTGAAGCACATCGAGAATTTGCTGTAACTCATTGGCAACAATTTCTATTTTCATCCGCTCTTGTGGTGAATCCACAGAGCATGATACTCCAATCTTGATAGTTGCAACCAAACATTCTTCCACTTTCTTTGCATTCGCTTCCGTACTTTGCAACACAATTGCATCATTATCAATAATATCAATTACATGATCCGGGAATGCCATGTAAGCAAATTTATGAAGGCTAAGATCCTCCTTAAACATGTCATCTGTGGGCCTTTTCCCGTGAAAGTTTATGGACTTAAAATTAATAGTCGTGAGATAGGATCGAACTCGGGATCACGGGATTGCACACATAACGTAAAGAGTTAATTTATTTATTAAATATATTTTATAATTATTTATTAAATCAAACCTAAGCTTAACTTACGATCGTTGATAAATAAAAGTTAAGTTATAACGACCGTTATGGAAACTAAATAGAAGTTAAAAGAAGGAGTAGGAAAAACTACACAAACACCCCTTGGGGGTTGTGTAGCCGTCGGCCAAACCAAAGGGGGGGAGAGGGAAACTTTTTGTTTCCTAATCCATGTTTATTACTTGGAGCCCAAGGAATGCCAAACCTATATAAACACCTCAAGGCCTTCATTATTTTTTGTCCCTCCCCTTCTTCTCTTGCCCTGCGATCGCAACACATACCCCACAAGGGTTTTTTCGTTGACTTTCGTTCTTCTATTTTATCTAGCCCTAATCCCTCTCTAGGGTTATTGGGTAGATAATCCATAAGCGTTGAAGCTCGGTTTGATCGTGCTAGACTCACGGGTAATTCGTTGTATTACGTGTGTACAAGAGCGTGATATAATCTTCCTTTAGATTATATTCTTGGTGGTGTTCGTGATAAACCCTAGTCGCCGTCCGTTCCGTCGTCTTGTGGATCTTGCTAGGATAAAGGTATGTAACCCTAATCTTGATTAATATAATTGTGTTAAATTAATTGATCTTGTTAATCGCTTCCGCTATGCGCTCTTTGATCCATATTAGGGTTTTGAATAATTGTTATGAACTATATAAACCATCAGTGGCATCGAGAGCCGTTTTAACATGATTATAATTATCAAGATCTAAAGTTTTTTAACTAATAATGATTTGTGTTAAAAATTACATGTTGTTTTTTAGGTTTTATGAAAAATTAGGGTTTTGTTTTTTATTATTATTAAAATCGACTTATGTCGAATTTTTTATAAAAATTTTTTTTTTTTGTAAACCCTAAAATTACATGGTAATTGACTTTAGATGTTTTGCATGAATTAATTGTTATGTCATGTGTGTTTACGATCCGTAGTTTTTTAATTGTTAAGAGAATGTGGGAGATCCGTAATAAACATGCATGTTTCTTACGGATCATATAATTTTGATTGCTATTTGCTTTATTTGATTCAAAGTTTTAAAATTAGGGAAGACTTTTTATGTTTATAAAAACCCTAGATTTGATGTTCTTTGAATAAATTGGTTTGCATGTGGCTATTTGATTTAGTTTTTTTTTTGTACTACTTGTTTTCATACGTTTTTTTTTAATTGTATGTTGTAAACAAGGGTAATTTTTTCCAAGAAAAATAATATGGACTAAATCTTATCAAAATTAATGAATTGTTTTGAGATGTAAAAATTCATATGATTTGCGTTGATTAGAATTGCAATAGCAACTTAACGGCCTACTCAATTTTGGCAAACTATAAAGTGGGTATAACGCACCGCTGGTCTTGTACCCGGTTAAGGAAGGAGGTGCTATGCTTTTACGCTGACCAAATTCCCGGCTCGCCTGTGCGTCAAAATTGGAATTACCTACGGTTGATTATTGGTACAATTCTTTAAGGTTGATTTAACTACATTAATTCACATCCGAAACACAATGAATAAAGTTATTGCTTTGTGCTATAACTAATGTTCTAGAAAAAGTACAGTGTGAATTTAGTTGTGTGTAAAATCTTTAATTGGTTTAACCAATACCTCAACTTGCAAGTATATGATGATCTTTTAGTCTCACCAAAAGGTTTACTAAACGTTTTATTAAACTTATGTTATGGAGATGTATGCATGCTTCTCCGTACATGATTTTGACACCAAAATCTATACCCTAAATTTAAGTCATATGCCCTCTAATTGACGAACACTTGAAGTTACAATTGTCGTCATATAAGATATCGGACGATGTTGTAATGGAGAGAAAACTTCATGACTGAATAAGATTGCACATGAAGGTTTTACGTTCTTTAGATTAGTCGACTTAATTAAGTTACTCAGTGAGAACTGGAAACTTAAGGCATAAAGTAGGGATAAAACATGTTTACAATGCAAATGATTTTGGCAATGTAAATCCCTAACATATCTAGAAATTGCAATTTGATTTAGGCAATTATTGTTCGACAAGTTACTATGTTGAATACATTTGTCACTAGCAGATCAACTGATGTGATGAATCTATGTCAATATGGGTTCTAGTTTTTCAAGGAAAATACTATGGTTTTATTACCGGGGTAATTTTATTTTCTTGAATTGTATTATCGAAAATACTAATGTTTGAACTTATTTCTGTAGAAATGGCTCAACCCGAAAGCAATCTGACAATAAGCTCGGCGTTCAAAGCTTTCTTTGAACGGCCTGAACTTACTGGTCCTAACCTCAATGATTGGTACCGCTCACTAAGAATTGTTCTGAGAGCAGCGGGTACTATCAATATCTTGGAAACTCCTTTTCCGGAGGATCTTGCTGAAGGTGCATCTGATGAGCAAAGGCTTCAACACGCCGCTAACGTTAAGAAGCACCATGAGGTGGCTGCTGTAATGTTTGGGAGAATGGCTCCATCACTTCAAAGGAAGTATGAGCTATTTCCTCCTAAGCAAATGCTTGATGAACTCAAGGCAGTGTATGAAACGCCACAAGCTGTAGAGATCTATGATCTTGTTGATGCTCTACATAGCTGCAAGCAAGCTCCTGGAAAGTCCGTAAGTGCACATTACATGGAGATGAGGGGTTATATGGAACAACTCATCGCACTAGGACAACCCTTCGATCATAATATGGCTATTAACTTGATCAATAGGTCCCTTAATAAGGACTTTGGTGATTTTGTTCGTAACTATAATATGCATTGCACGGGGAAGACAGTGAATGATTTGCATGCAATGCTCATTGACTTCGAAAAGGGTTTGAAAGATAAGGCATCCACTGCTACGCCTCAAGTACTTTATGTACAAAAGGGTAGAGTGTCTAAACCTAAACCGCAAGGGAATAAGAAGCAGAAAGGCAAAGGCAAGGCTGATAAGAGCAAGCAAGTTGTGACTACATCTAAGCCGAAGCAGAACTTTGCTAAGAAATCTCAGAAAGATGAGACTTGCCACTACTGCAAGATGACTGGACACTGGAAGAGGAATTGCTCTCTCTATCTCCATGAAATGGCAGAACATAAGAAGAAGGCTGAGCAAGTTGCTGCAGCACCATCTTCAGGTAACTTATTTATGATAGAGTTATTTAATCTTTCATACAAATCAAACTCCTGGGTATATGATACGGGATGTGGTATTAACATTTGTAATACCCTGCAGGGATTTGAGTTGAAGAGGAGACTATCCTATGGGGAACAATCTCTGCAAGTGGGCAATGGCGCACAAGCACCGGTTGAAGCTATAGGAATATTTAAATTAGTTTTACCTTCGGGTTTAGTACTGTCTTTAAATAATTGTCATTATGCACCTACAATTGTTAGGGGTGTTATTTCCTTTTCTTGTATGTTGGATCTTGGATTTACTCACACGATTGATAATAATAGAATTTCTGTTTTCAAAGATGGTCTATTCTATTTTGATGCAATTTCTATGAATGGTGTTTTTGAAATTAACATGCATGATGAAAATTCCAAGAGAAAAAATAATTCTGTTTTTAGCATGAATAAGAAGAGGAAGTTAGACAAGAACTCTTCTTATCTTTGGCATTGTAGGCTTGCCCATATTGGGAAGACTCGCATACAAAAGCTGCAACGTGATGGGCTTTTGGAAAGTATCAATGATGAATCATTTGATAAATGTGAATCTTGTATCTCTAGAAAGATGACCAAGAAACCTTTTAATAGCAATATTGAAAGGGCTACTGAACTACTTGGTTTGATACATACTGATGTGTGTGGACCACTTAGACATGTGTCAAGGAAAGGTTCTAGCTACTTCTTAACGTTTACGGATGATTATAGCCGTTATGGTTGTGTTTATTTACTTAAGCATAAACATGAGGCATTTGAAACATTCAAGACGTTTAAGGCAGAAGTAGAGTTACAATTAGGAAAGAAGATTAAAGCTCTTCGTTCTGACCGTGGTGGTGAATATTTAAGTCAAGAGTTTAAAGATTATTTAAGTGAGAATGGAATTGTTCAGAAACTTACTTCTCCGTATACTCCACAACAAAATGGTGTATCCGAAAGGAGAAATCGTACATTATTAGATATGGTACGATCTATGTTTAATCTTACAACTTTACCATTATCTTTTTGGGATTATGCTCTTGAATCTGCTGTTCGTATTCTAAATATGGTTCCCACAAAGAAGGTGGATAAGACACCATATGAACTATGGCATGGCAAGAAGCCATATTTGTCTTATTTAAAAGTCTGGGGTTGTGAGGCGTATGTGAAACGTGACTCTGGAGATAAACTTCAACAACGCTCAGTGAAATGTATCTTTGTAGGTTACCCTAAGGAAACTATGGGTTACTACTTCTATTATCCGGCTGAGAACAAAGTAGTTGTGGCTCGGTATGGAGACTTCCTTGAAAATGATCTTGTAAATCAAGAATTCAGTGGGAGAAATTATGATCTTGAAGAAATTCAAGAAGATACATTGCCTTCTGAAAATACTAGCGATGAAATTCCTGTAGAACCAGAAAGTCTGAGTGTTCCACCGGAATTAATTCCTCCACGTAGGTCTCAAAGGACTATACGTGCGCCGGACAAACTATGTCTTTACATAGAGGATGATGAGGAGGAAGTAGGGGATCTTGGTGAACCTGCTAACTATCGATCCGCAATGTCTGATCCAGAAAAGTCAAAATGGATAGTTGCGATGAATGAGGAAATGAAATCCATGGAAATCAATGATGTTTGGATTCTTGTAGACGCACCTAAAAATGATAAAGTAGTGAAAAATAGGTGGATTTATAAGAAGAAAACTGGCATGGATGGTGATGTACAATCCTACAAAGCACGTTTAGTGGCTAAAGGTTTTACTCAAACTTTTGGCATAGACTACAAGGAGACATTTTCTCCTGTAGCAGACTTATGAGCTATTAGGATTCTCATAGCTATAGCAGCATACTATGACTATGAGATATGGCAAATGGATGTTAAAATTGCCTTCTTGAACGGTCGCTTAGATGAAGACATCTATATGCAACAACCAGAAGGGTATGTTGATCCTAAATATCCAAAGCGCGTGAGCAAACTTCAAAGATCTATTTATGGTTTGAAGCAAGCATCACGTCAATGGAATAAGCGATTTGATGAAGAAATCAAAAAGTTCGGATTTATTCAAAATCGTGATGAGCCATGTGTATATCGCAAAGCTAGTGGGAGTAATGTAGTGTTCCTAATTCTTTATGTTGATGACATATTGATCATGGGAAGTAACATTCCAAGACTTAAGGAAGTTAAGGATTATCTTGGTAAATGTTTTTCTATGAAAGATTTGGGAGATGCTGCATATATTCTGGGAATTAAAATCTATCGAGATAGGAGTAGACGGTTAATTGGTCTTAGCCAAGATGCTTATATTGATAAGATATTGAAGAAATACAACATGCATAACTCTAAGAAAGGTTTCTTACCGATGGAGGTTAAGCATGAGTTAAGTCATGAGAAAGATGCATCATCACCTGAAGAGGTGGCTTACATGAAGAAGGTGCCTTATGCTTCGGCAGTAGGATCTATTATGTATGTTGTAAGATGCACAAGGCCTGATGTGGCGTTTGCTCAGAACTTAGTCAGTAGATACCAACAGAATCCAGGAAAGTTCCACTGGACTGCTGTTAAACATATTCTGAAGTATTTGAGGAGTACGAAAGATATGTTTTTGGTATTCGGGGGTAAACCAGACACAGAACTGAATGTAACAGGGTTCTGTGATGCGTCCTGGCAATGTGATAAAGACGATACGAAGTCTCAGACGGGTTACGTGTTTGTCATCAATGGAGGAGCAGTTGACTGGAAGAGCAGTAAGCAGAAAACCATTGCTATGCATGCGACTCAATCTGAGTACATGGCCGCTTCAGAAGCTGCAATGGAAGCTGTTTGGATTAGGAAGTTTATTGGAGATCTTGGAGTGATGCCTTCAATTAAAGAACCTATTGATATATATTGCGACAATTCTGCGGCAATAATATTCGCCAATGACCCTGGAGTCATGAAGGGCGCCAGACACTTTAAACGTAGATATCACTACGTTCGAGAACAAGTGGAAGCTCGAGAAATAAAATTAATAAAAGTTCACACAGATCATAACGTAGCTGATCCTTTTACTAAGGCTTTATCTAGGCCAAAGGTAGTTAAGCATGCCAAGGCAATTGGGCTGCAACTAGCTAGCGAATTCATGCAATAAATCTGTTGATTAGTATTTGGATAAAGGATGTAAGACATTATTAAATTGATGAAATAAAGATTGAGTTTCGTTTATTTTTCTGTTATTTAATTTTGTATCCTATTTTACATGTTTTAATCCATGAGCATTTTGATGTTTCTAAATGTCCGTTGTCGATTAATAATATGGGAGTATTATTAAACTAAGACAATTCGAAATGGTGACAGAGTATACTTGAAAGTATATTGGTCAATTTTGGATGATATTTGATGGATCAAATATTGTACTTATCCCAACTATGTGATTTTACTTTATGGATCTTTGTCATTAAGTAAATCATAAATAGTTATCCTTAGACCTGAGATACCAGAAAACTGCATTGAATGTAGTGCATTTCTGTAAGGTAACCTAACGCTAAACGTAACTGGTAGTCATAAGGATTATTTTCAGAAGTGTTGCGAAGTTCATGTGTTTTGCTTGTAGTCGAAATGGGATTCGTTTCTTTCAAAATTTATTTTGAAGTATAAATACAACTGGGCCCCTCGGGGGAGTAGTAAGATGTTTGTGTGGCCACACCCAAATGTGTTTTGGTAATCTTGCTATATCCGTAAACGAGAAACAGAATAGTTAATGAAGGAATGACTTAGATCCATATCCTTATTAACAATGTATTTGAAATGAAAGGATAATAATAATGATGTAATCATTAAAAGGTTCTTGTCCAGGAGACCTTACCCGGTTTGTACTAGTGACATTGCTAGTGTAACTAGACGCTAGTCAATGTGATCACGATATTAGAATTTTGTCCAAGTGGGAGCTGAAAGTTTATGGACTTAAAATTAATAGTCGTGAGATAGGATCGAACTCGGGATCACGGGATTGCACACATAACGTAAAGAGTTAATTTATTTATTAAATATATTTTATATATATTTATTAAATCAAACCTAAGCTTAACTTACGATCGTTGATAAATAAAAGTTAAGTTATAACGACCGTTATGGAAACTAAATAGAAGTTAAAAGAAGGAGTAGGAAAAACTACACAAACACCCCTTGGGGGTTGTGTAGCCGTCGGCCAAACCAAAGGGGGGGAGAGGGAAACTTTTTGTTTCCTAATCCATGTTTATTACTTGGAGCCCAAGGAATGTCAAGCCTATATAAACACCTCAAGGCCTTCATTATTTTTTGTCCCTCCCCTTCTTCTCTTGCCCTGCGATCGCAACACATACCCCACAAGGGTTTTTTCATTGACTTTCGTTCTTCTATTTTATCTTGCCCTAATCCCTCTCTAGGGTTATTGGGTAGATAATCCACAAGCGTTGAAGCTCGGTTTGATCGTGCTAGACTCACGGGTAATTCGTTGTATTACGTGTGTACAAGAGCGTGATATAATCTTCCTTTAGATTATATTCTTGGTGGTGTTCCTGATAAACCCTAGTCGCCGTCCGTTCCGTCGTCTTGTGGATCTTGCTAGGATAAAGGTATGTAACCCTAATCTTGATTAATATAATTGTGTTAAATTAATTGATCTTGTTAATCGCTTCCGCTATGCGCTCTTTGATCCATATTAGGGTTTTGAATAATTGTTATGAACTATATAAACCATCATCCCGGTCATCACCTCTAGTAATAATATTCCAAAACTGTAGACATCCCCACTACTTGTCATCACGCTCCCGAGACCATACTATGTGAATTATAAACTGTTAGTTTACAAACTGTAGTTTGTAATTAGTAAATAAGAGCATCATGGAATACTACCTAGAGGGGCATAACCAATTGTTCCTTTAATCCCGGTTGAGCTATTCTGGTTTAATTCTGTACCAAGTAGTCGAGCTAAACCGAAGTCTCCAACATGAGAAACCATATCATCATCAAGCAGAACGTTGCTAGGCTTCACGTCACCATGAACAATTGTTGTTTGGCAGCGATTATGCAGATAGTTTAGTGCTATTGCAACATCTTTAAGAATGTTGATTCTCTGATGAAGGTTGAGCTTCGATGTATTTGACCTTGAATGAAGCCAATCATGTACACTTCCTTTGGGCATAAACTCATAAACCAAAGCCTTGAAATCATTGCCTTGAAAATCAACACTTGAACATGAAGTTAATATCTTCAATAAATTACGGTGCCGAATATTCTGCCAAGCTTTACATTCTGCTAGGAAACTTTTGTGAGCTCCCCGATTTTGAAGATGTAAAACTTTGATTGCAACAGATTTTTCAGGATCAGAATCGAGTATCCCTTTATAAACGGAGCTGAACCCACCCTCTCCTATCAAATTTGCTACAGAGAAGCCATCAGTAGCCTTGAGAAATTGATTGTACGAAACTTTCATGAACCGTTCACTCTCTGACGAATGAGATGGTTGACCATTGCGTTTCTTCTTAAACAAAAGATACACAACACATAGTAAAATGAGCATCGCCGGACCAATCACAATGAATAATATGAGGAAACGAAACCTTTTTTTCTTACTACTCATCTCCTTGCATTTGGGTAACTCAAGCGTATATAAACCACCACAAAGCCTTTTGTTCCCCAAAACCGAAAATGCACTTTCATTTGCAAACACTCCCACAATCGGTACTTGACCCTCAAAATCATTAAAGGATAGGTTCAAATATTTTAAGGATTTCCATTTGTCTAAAAATTGTGGAATCTTGCCTGATAAATTATTTTGAGAAATGTCGAGTACCTCTAATGCTCCCATGGAACTTAATGAAGATGGTATCATGCCTTGAAATACGTTGCCACTTAGGTTTAACAGTGTAAGGCTAATACACTCACCAAGACTACTAGTAATGGTTCCTGATAACTTATTGTAAGATAAATCGAGATAGCTCAACATCTTGAGGTTTTTAATCTCCGACGGAATGGAACCAGATAGGTTATTTTGAGATAAATCTAAAAAATAATTTAGTAATGGAAGTTGAAGAAGTTGCTTGGGTATTTTAGCACTAAGTCTATTGTCTCCAAGGTTTAACGCATTAAGTTGTTTACAGTTCCCAAGACTCGAAGGAATATGACCTTCTAATTTGTTGGAATATAAATAAAGTTTACTCAACAAAGATAAGTTTCCGATGGCATCAAGGACAGCCCCTGAAAGTTGATTCCTATATAGACCAAGAATTTGTAGCTTTTGAAGTTTACCAATGGTGCTGGGGATTTTTCCTTTAAATTGGTTACGTCCTAAACTTAAAGTGGTCAAACCAACTAGACTACCTATACTTAAAGGGAGGCTTCCAAATAAGTGATTGGTATCTACAGCTAGAAAGCTAAGTTGATTAGAAAGATTACCTATTGATATCGGAAGCATTCCCGTAAGGTTGCAGTTCCAAAGATCCAACCATACTAATCTGGTGCAGTTTTTCAAAGAATCAATAAATCGCATGTCATTTTCTTCTCCACGTCCATGGAAATTGATATTATGCAACCTAATTACATAAATATCTATTAGTTTTGAAAAATCAATTGTCAACTTCCCGCTAAAATAATTGGAACTCATTTCAAGATATCCTAATTTAGAACAATTAGAAATAGATGCTGGAAGAACTCCCGTCAGTTCGTTATTCCTAAACTGAAGCCTCTTAAGATTTGGGAGCTGATTACCAATTTCTAAAGGAAGACTACCAGTGAGGTGATTTTTAGCTAAGGAAAATCTAACAAGAAGTGAGAGATTGAAAATGGAATGAGGGATGATTCCATATAAGTTGCAGCCACCAGAGTAAAATTCCGTCAAACTTTTCCAAAGACCCAATGTGTCTGGAATGCTCCCACCAAGTGGGTTCTCGGCTACATCGAACCGTTCCATAGATGTAATATTCCCCAAGAAAGGTGAAATTCCGCCTGTTAAGTTATTTACGCCAATGTCAAGACCAACAAGTTTAGAGAGTAAACTCATCTGCTTGGGTATGCTTCCAGCTAAATTGTTTTCAGAAAGAAAAAGCACTTCGAGGTTAGAACAACGAGACAAGTTTGTTGGAATGACTCCACTGAAGTTGTTTTTTGAAATAGAAAGACGAAGTAACCTATATAGACGACCAAGTTCATGAGGAATGGTTCCTTGAAAGCTGTTGTTCGGGAGATATAGCTTACGGAGGAAACTGAGGTTTCCGACATGAGGAGATAACGAGCCTTCTGATACGACCCTCTCAGGTAGTATCGGGATAGATAGCACCACTTCAAGCGTGTGCTTGCTCCATAAGAACTTGAGATGAGAAGAGCAGAACTTTATATTTGTTTAACTTGATTCATTGATTGACTAAATGATTACATCATGAGACATTAAATACTAGTTATGAGATAACTCTCACAACACAAGACTTATCCTAAACATAACAAATACTATCCTAAACACATTTCCTAAACAAGAGATAAGTATGATGGTTATCCTAACCCATCATGTAGTTCCTGGCCATATCCGCGTAACATTCCCCACTCCTTCGAATTCACCTTGCCCTCAAGGTGATGTCTTAAAAAACTCGTGATTCCAGGATCCCAAAGTCTTCGTCGCATTTCTCTTGTGTGCTTCAAGCTGAATTGCTCCTCGGAAAAAACTAAAGAAAGAGTCTTTGCAACGAGAACACCAAACGAATTTGCTATAAAAGAGGCCCTCCAATTTGCAGCACTACCTATAACACCATAAACCCTCATAACAAGTTTGGACTGAGCCGACACAACCTCAAACCCATCATGACGTTCATGTTCTTCACATGTAGCAACCGTGCTTGTTTTGGCAGCATCCTTCGTGTTCGACTTATGGACAATTGTTTCCTCAAGATTTTGAACCTGTATTGTTACGTTGATGTCGTTTGATTCGATGACAGTTGTGGTAACTCTCTCGCCCTCAAGACGGCCCTCATTGATACGGGCTCGGGCGAATGCTTCACCCAAATTTACGGGCCTTGACCTCCACATATCCCGTTGTAACGGCAGTTTAAGTCCGGATGTATAAAACGAGATCAGTAAAGATTCAGAATACCCCGTTACTCGCTTTATAAGTTGCTGAAACTCACACTCATATTCAGCCACGGTACCCATTTGCAAAAGCTTAGATAATGCATCTTTCGCGTCCCGATCCTTGTCACCACCCGATGCCATAAACCGTACTAAAAAATAGTAAAAAAAATCTATATTTCTTTACTGATGAACAGTAATTTTGCGATGAACAGTAATTCCGACGAACAGTAACTTCTGGTGAACAGTAATTCCGGCGAACAGTACTTTCTGGTGAATAGTACTCTCGGATGAACAGTACTTGCGGATGAACAGTAAACTTTTTTTTTTTTTTTTTGTTATTGGAAACCTAGATCAAAATCCCTCAACGAGTTGAGAGCTCTCAATGAAAGCACCAATTGATACGACACTCTCAGGTAGTATCGGGATAGATAGCACCACTTCAAGCATGTGCTTGCTCCATAAGAACTTGAGATGAGAAGAGCAGAACTTTATATTTGTTTAACTTGATTCATTGATTGACTAAATGATTACATCATGAGACATTAAATACTAGTTATGAGATAACTCTCACAACACAAGACTTATCCTAAACATAACAAATACTATCCTAAAGACATTTCCTAAACAAGAGATAAGTATGATGGTTATCCTAACCCATCATGTAGTTCCTGGCCATATCCACATGCGTAACACCTTCTAAGCCTTTCGAACCCAGCCGTAAAGCAGTCACTCGTTTGTGCCGCTTTCCACATGAAATACCACTCCAGTCACAAAAATGATAGGAATTGTTCCATGAGGTTAGAACTTGGTATGGATCTTGGGTGATCTTTGACTTGAATGACAGCAACGCGAGATAATCAGTCTCATTACCACCATAGGAAGCGGAGGCAGTGGCAGAAGTGAGACATATAATCGCGAGACAATTGAATAGAGAAGAAATACAAAAAGGAGATGATAAGCAACTTATTAGATTTGGTGCATTCATTTTTAAAAGTTTACTTGAAGTTATAAGAACAAGTATTGGCTTTTTATCCTTGGTTTTGTATGTGAACGGTTTGTGACTTTTGATTGAGAATACACTAGCTAGTCAAAGTTTATATGTATAATCACATTTGAATTGCAAAGAAATACGAGAGGAAAAGAAGCAAATTCATTTTTAGAAATTAACTATCATAAGATTAATATTCCCCCGTCTCTAAATAAATATTCACTTTATTTTTTTTTTTTTTGATTTTTTAAAAATTTTTATTTTAAATATTTATGCATGTGTTATAGAAAACTCATAATATAGAAGAATTCTAATTGTAGAAAACTTGGAAGTGAGAAGACTACTAGACTTATCGTGCATTATAAATTTAATTTAAAGGATAGCAATCCAATATGTCTATTAGAAACGATTAAACAATATAGCAATGGAAGAAACTTACCTAAGACTCATTAGTCTGCCAATATGGACCCAAAGCACCAGCATATATTCTTTTATGTTCTTTAATAATAAGTTAAACAAAGATAAAAAAACATAAACAGACACAAAATGAATGTAGAAATGATGATAT
This sequence comes from Glebionis coronaria, assembly GCA_025667525.1. Classification (NCBI taxonomy): domain Eukaryota; kingdom Viridiplantae; phylum Streptophyta; class Magnoliopsida; order Asterales; family Asteraceae; genus Glebionis; species Glebionis coronaria. Next base: position 608,093,824 of record CM046879.1, read on the forward strand.
ATATAAACCTAAGCGGAAATAAACGAAAATATAACTAAAGTTGTTACTTTAGATGATGTAATATATCTTTGAATACTTAGATGATGCAATATATGTTATTTTTAGAGGTCTTCGAAATACTTATTATATCATTTGTCTACTTCTTTCTTATTTTTAGGATGTTCTTCGAACGAAAATAATCAGACGTAAAAGAACAAACTAATTGAATGTAATCGGACGAACACAATCGAATGAAATAATTGAATGAAATAATCGATCTTTCACGAACGCAAATGTAGCGTTTGTTCATGTTTATTTCAAAGAAGGATTTCATAGTCTTAAGTAGAATAATTAAATAAACTGACAAAAAATCTTGTTCGCATTCGTTCATTTATTACAATTTTCATTTTTTTAGTCTCAATCGTAACTCAATAAATATCCGTACATGGCTTCTTTATATGATTTGATAAACGAACATAAACGGGTTTCTGGCCGAACGATTAACGAACGATTCGTTCAATGTTCGATTATAGGTAACCAACAACGAAAGTTTTAGTACTAACAAGAGGCGTATTAGTACAGCTTGACCAAGACAATTTGATAAATAACATAAGCAAATTATTGTTTGAAGTGACATCCTTTTTAGAAATCAACTCAAAATCTAATTGATAGTAACTTATCTCTATGTGTAATCATATATAAAAGATTCTGAAGAAAACTTGGAGCGGGAACACTAGACTAATTTTACTTTATAGGACAAGGGTCCAAGATGTCTGTTAGTAGATACCATTAAACAATATAACAAAGGAAGAAATTTACCAAAAGACTCATTAAGCCGCCAATAAGCTACTGGTGAAATGAATCTCTTAAACAAATTCTTTATCATCTTGACGAAGACATTTGATTGGGAATATATATATGTATACTAGCTTTTCAATGTTTTTATAGCAATAATTGGCATAAAAAACTATTTATATAACCACCGATGACTTTAAGAAGACTTGGGATATGGAAGACTGCTTACACTTATATTGCATATCTCGTAGACAGGTAACTCAACATGTGCGTAGCCGCACTTCATTGTGTACTTCTAATGTTTGTTTACGTAATTGTAAGTGAAATAGATTCTATATCATCATCAAATAACACTCAAAACTCTAAACATTTTATGAAGAAGAATTGATATATTTAAATGCAGAATATGGGAATAAATTTCATATTTTGTAAGAATTGATATATTTAAATGCAGAATATGGGAATAAATTTCATATTTTGTATGAATTGATATATTTTAATACATACAGTAGTTGCTTATGATCTTTTATAAAAAGTATACAGTAAACACCAACCGTGAACGATTTGTTATCCTACGTCTATATCACGTGTGCGATAATTCATGATCTAGTTTAACCAAACATTATGCAAATCCGCAAAAGAAAATGAGACGTTATACTCTCAAAGAGCACTAATAACCGTACCCATACGAAACTCATGTTTTTACTATTAACAAGAACTGAGCAAGTAAATAAATTTACAGTAAGATAGCAAGATAGCTACTACTCTAGTAAACACTAAACGGTGCCCGCATCTACATATAGGTTCATTCAAGTAATCAATATCATTATGTGTCAGCCAGCCTATTTAAGGCTCAGGTCGGGTGCATATGGCACGGTATCTGGTTCCCAATACTTATGTATTCCTTATCCCTTTAGGTTTTGTAGTGTTTTGGAAGTAAACTGAGTTACTGAGCATATCGCTTTTCTAATGAAAAATCACTTCACGAACCTTTCGTAGAGGTTTCACTTGTAAGCAGGGGCGGATGCATGTGTTAGGTATGGGGTGGCGGCGCCCCCCATAGCTCGACCAAAAAGACGAGATTTTAGTGTAATTTTTTTTTAGTTTTGACAGTTTTTTCTGATTGCCCCCCACTAAAAACGTAAATTGCCCCCCACTCACACATTAAATTTCGACATTTAACACTCAAAAACTTTAAAATCTTCTATTTTTAAGTTAAATTACTCGATTTTTTATTTGAATTTTTGTATTTTTTGCCTTATTATTGTTTAAATTTTTTTTGCCCCACTGCTCAATATCCTGCTTCAGCCACTGCTTGTAAGTAATCTGATTTAGGAAAGAAAAACTTCCCATGTGCATCATTGCTTTTCTAAATGTTAAGTGACATGAATGACCTGTTTATGAAGCTTGCTTGTATTTAGCAATCCATTTCTTGTAACGAGTTGCATCCAATATTGTCGTAAAATTAGTTACCTAACTTCTATTCAGATTAGTAACTTACAAGAAAACGTATGTTAGTTAAAGTGACTCCAATCTCTGACCGATAGAAAACAAAAATCTTTTTGTAAGATATGTTAATAATTCAACAACGAATTTGATTGCCGTTTGTAGTCGATTTACTCTTTAAATAGCACTACTATCCCTGAAACTCGCAACTCTTCGGGGTATGTGATGAAGGGTGTAACTCTATATATATGGAGACGGTGGATCTTCCGGATAATGTAAATTATACTTCTATTAAGACTCATGATTATGATTCTGAGGACAAAGAGTGTTAGAAATTTGGGTGGGTGGATCAATAATCTGAGAGTCGTGTCAAACACTTTCAGATCAAAGTATTTCGATGGTTCTATCGAAATCTCCAATCGGATAAAACTCAGATTCAAACTGTAATTGTGTTAATGTTGTTATGACCAGAACCAGAAAAATGAAGAACATATGACAAAATAACGTATGTATGGTTGTAACTGCCAAAAGCAGTTATAATGCCCAAAACCGACACTTTTAACAACGGGCAGAAATGAGTCCAAATTCTCGGGAATTTTATTTTCAAGTGCGTTTTCGACAAAGCACTTTATACCAAATAAAACAGCTCGACCCCAGCCAGGGGCGCTGCCCCTTGGACCCTGCCAGGGGCTGCCGCCCCTTGGACCCTGCCCAGGGGCGCTGCCCCCGGACCGGGGGCTTCGCCCCCGTATGATAACCGTAATAATGTCATACAAGCGTGCACTCCGCACAATCCCGACTTGATGAACGTTTATCACGATTACACATTGGTCAACAAAGTAAATTCATTACACTTAAATCATTATTGGTAACACAAAATCACCAATAATCCTCCCCCATTTAAGTGTAATCTTGATTAACTTAAAGAAATCATAACACAATCAAACTGATGCATAAATGAAATGTCGACATGATTGAATTTCACATTAGTATATTAGCATTCCAAATATTCGAATATTAGAGTGTCACTAAGGATTGAACTCTTCTATCCATAAAGAATACCTGAAGATAATATACACAACAGTTTACACATTTACATGTTCTACTTGACACTATTTTTACTAGCTTGTGTCCTATCCTTCAATAAGCATATCAAAGCCAAGTCCCAAACTTCTTGAAGCAGCTAAACTTCATGCTTATATAGGTGATCTTTTCTTCTTGCACCTGCACATGCAATTTGTCAAAAGATCATTAAGAAATATAATTTCAACCTCCTTTACTTGCAGTTCTGAACACATACCGCGGGATGATGTAATTATGCGTTCCAAATCAAAATATCAAGCTTTCCACATTGAATTCAACACCTAACATTGCGTTAGGTGGGAATTGGGTATCTTGATACAAGGATTTTATTAGGTGGACTTTAAACCCATTCCAATAGCCAGTAAGTTCAGGCCGTTCAAAAAAAGCTTTGAACACCGAGCTTATTGTCAGATTGTTTTCGGGTTAAGCCATTTCTACAGAAATAAGTTCAAACATTAGTATTTTCGATAATAAAATTCAAGAAAATAAAATTACCCCGGTAATAAAACCATAGTATTTTCCTTGAAAAACTAGAATCCATATTGACATAGATTTATCACATCAGTTGATCTGCTAGTGGTAGATGTATTCAACACAGTAACTTGTCGAACAATAATTGACAAACAAATTTGCAATTTCTAGATATGTTAGGGATTTACATTGCCAAAATCATTTTCATTGTAAACATGTTTTATCCCTATTTTATGCCTTAAGTTTCCAGTTCTCACTGAGTAACTCAATTAAGTCGACTAATCTAAAGAACTTAAAACCTTCATGTGAAATCTTATTCAGTCATGAAGTTTTCTCTCCATTACAACATCGTCCGATATCTTATATGACGACAATTGTGACTTCAAGTGTTCGTCAATTAGAGGGCATATGACTTAAATTTTAGGGTATAGATTTTGGTGTCAAAATCATGTATGGAGAAGCATGCATACATCTCCATAAGATAAGTTTAATAAAACGTTTAGTAAACTTTTTGGTGAGACTAAAAGTTCATCATATATTTGCAAATTGAGGTATTGGTTAAACCAATTAAAGATTTTACACACAACTAAATTCACACCGTACTTTTTCTAGAACGAAGCTAAAGCACAAAGCAATAACCTTATTCATTGTGTTTCGGATGTGAATTAATGTAGTTAAAATCAACCTTAAAGAATTATACCAATAATAACCGTAGGTAATTCCAATTTTGACGCACAGGCGAGCCGGGAATTTGGTCAGCGCTGAAGCATAACACCTCCTTCCTTAACCGGGTACTTGACCAGCGGTGCGTTATACCCACTTTATAGTTTGTCAAAATTGAGTAGGCCGTTAAGTTGCTATTGCAATTCTAATCAACACAAATCATATGTAATTTAGATCTCAAAACAATTCATTAATTTTGATAGGATTTAGTCCATATTATTTTTCTTAAAAAAAACTACCCTTGTTTACAACATACAATAAAATGCATGAAAACACGTAGTACAAAAAAAACTAAATCAAATAGCCACATGCATAACAATTTATTCAAAGAACATTAAATCTAGGGTTTTTATAAACATAAAAAGTCTTCCCTAATTTTAAAATTTTGAATCAAATAAAGCAAATAGCAATCAAAATTATATGATCCGTAAAAAACATGCATGTTTATTACGGATCTCCCACATTCTCTTAACAATTAAAAACTACGGATCGTAACCACGCATGACATAACCATTAATTCATGCAAAATATCTAAAGTTTAATTACCATGTAATTTTAGGGTTTACTAAAAAAATTTTTTTTTATAAAAATTCGGCAGAACCGAATTTAAAAAACAAAAAAAAACCTAAAAATCAACATGTAATTATTAACACCAATCAATATTAGTTAAAAACTTTAGATCTTGATAATTAAAATCATGTTAAAACGGCTCTCGATGCCACTAATGATTTATGTTTATCATAACAATTATAAAAACCCTAATATGGATCAAAGAACACACAGCGGAAGCAAATTAACAAGATCTTTAATTAACACGATTACAATTAATCAAGGCTAGGGTTACATACCTTTATCTTAGCAAGATCTACAAGTTGACGGAACGGTCACCGGTAGAGATAGATCACGAACACCGCCAGGATGTAATCTAAAGCAAGATTACACCACGATCTTGTACACACGTGATACGGCGAGTTAATCGTGAGTCTAGCACGAACAAACCGAGCTTCCAAGTCTATGGAAGATCTATCCAACAACCCTAGAGAGGGGCTAGGACTAGATCTAGAATAGCTTAATAAAAATTAAAGAAGAACCCTATTAGGGTGTTTGTTTGGCCGGATTTTAGAGCAAGAGAAAGAGAGATATGAGGTGAAAATTATGAGGCTTTTGGTTTATTTATATACACCTTGGAAAACTTCTCTTCCAAGGTTAAACAAAATAAAGCCACAAAATCTTTTCCCCTTTTCTTTGTCTCCTCTTTAGGTCGGATATACATCACCTCCAAGAAAGGTTTCCGGAACTTTTCCGACTCCTTCTTTTAGCTTCTTTAACCTTCTATAACGGTCGTTTATTACTTAACTTTTAATTACTTAACGATCGTTAGCTACGGTCTGATTTAATAAATATAATAAATATATTTAATAAACAAGCTAACCCTTCACGTAATATGTGCAATCCCGTGATCTCAAGTTCGATCCTATCACACGATAATCGATTTTTAAGTCCATAAACTTTCATAACTTATGGAAGAAAAGTAAAGAAAAAGTAAAACAATGAAAGTTTTGTTCTCTAGTATAATGAAAACTATAGATAGTTTAGTTCATTTTGAAAGTTGTGTTCTCGAGTATCACATACGGTAGTCGGCTTTCCTTTGATGATCAAATGACACGTATAATCTTTTATAAGAAGAATGCAGATATGTGTAGTACTCCAAGAGCACTAATTACCGCACCCATACGAAACTCAAGTTTGAGATTTACCAGGACCGAGTAAGTAAATGAATTTACAGTAAGATGGCAAGTAACACAAAACAGTACATATATGGATACATATCCATTTACTCCACTAGGTCTCTTACAGTACTTATGCAACAAGAAGATTAAAACACACTTGAAAACATATTTGACAAAGTAACGTTTATAAAACTACGACATGTGCTGCTCTTTGTAGTTACTTCCAAATTTCACCAAGAAAGCTTGGTATTAGACCTGCAATTCCTCAAACATAAAACCAATTAGTGATAATTTATTAACAAAAAGTCTTCATAGTTGCAGCCAAAAAGGGAGAACATAGTACCTTATATGTTTTGAAGCACACCGAGAATACGCTGCAACTCATTCACAACAATTTCTATATTCATCCGCTCTTTTGGTGAATCCACAGAGCATGATACTCCGATCTTGACAGTTTCAGCCATACATTCTTCCACTTTCTTTGCATTCTCTTCCGTTCTTTGCAGCACAATTGCATCATTGTCAATAACCCTAAACCCTAAACCCTAAACCCTAAACCCTAAACCCTAAACTCTAAACCCTAAACCCTAAACCCTAAACCCTAAACCCTAAACCCTAAACCCTAAACCCTAAACCCTAAACCCTAAACCCTAAACCCTAAACCCTAAACCCTAAACCCTAAACCCTAAACCCTAAACCCTAAACCCTAAACCCTAGAGCGGCATAACCAATTGTTCCTTTAACCCCGGTTGAGCTATTTTTGTTTAAGTCTGTACCAAGTAGTAGAGCTAAACCAAAGTCTCCAACATGAGCTACCATATCATAATCAAGCAAAATATTGCTCGGCTTCAAGTCACCGTGAACAATCGTTGTTTGGCAGCGATTATGCAGATAATCAAGTGCTGTTGCGACATCTTTAAGAATATTTATTCTTTGAAGAAGGTTGAGCTTTGATGTATTTGACCTTGAATGAAGTCAAACGTGTACACTTCCTTTGGGCATAAACTCATAAACCAAAGGTTTAAAATCATTGCCTTGAAAATCAACACTCGAACATGAAGTTAATATCTTCAACAAATTACGGTGCCGAATATTCTGCCAAGATTTACATTCTGCTAGGAAACTTTTGTGAGCTCCCCGATTTTGAAGATGAAGAACTTTGATTGCAACAGATTTTTCAGAATCGGAATCGAGTATCCCTTTATAAACAGAGCTGAACCCACCCTCTCCTATCAAATTTGCTACAGAGAAGCCATCAGTAGCTTTCAGAAGTTGATTGTACGAAAGTTTCATGAACCGTTCACTCTCTGAAGACTGAGATGGTTGACTATCGTGTTTCTTCTTACACAAAAGATACACAACACATAATACAACGAGCATCATTGGACCAATCACAATGAATAATATGAGCAAAGGAAACCTTTTTTTCTTACTACCTGTCTTCTTGCATTTGGGTAACTCAAGTATAACCAAACCACCACAAAGCCTACTGTTCCCCAAAACCGAAAATGCACTTGCATTGGCAAATACCCCTACAGCCGGTACATCACCCTCAAAATCATTAAAGGATAGATTCAAATATTCTAGGGATTTCCATTTGTAAAAAAATGTTGTAATTTTTCCCAATAAAGTATTTTGAGAAATGTCGAGTACCTCCAACCCCCCCAAGGATCTTAAAGAAGAGGGTAGTTTTCCTTGAAATATGTTGCCCCTAAGGTATAATTCTGTAAGGCTAATGCACTCATCAAGGCTACTAGTAATGTTTCCTGATAAATTATTGTAAGATAAATCGAGCAAACTCAACATGTTGAGGTCTTTAACCTCTGATGGAATTGTACCAGAGAGGCTGTTGTATGAAAGATCTAAAAATTTAGTTAGCGGTTGAAGTCAGAGAAGTTGCTTGGGTATTTTACCACAGAGTCTATTGTTATTAAGGTTTAACGCACTAAGTTCTTTACAATTCCCAAGGCTTGATGGTATAAGACCTTCTAATTTGTTGAAATATATATATATTTCATTCAACAATGATAAGTTCCAGATGGCATCAGGGATAAGCTCTGAAAATTGATTATTGTTTAGACCAAGAACTTGAAGCTTTTGTAATTTACCAATTGTAGTGGGGATTTTTCCTTTGAATCGATTTGTTCCTAAATATAAAGTTGTCTAGCCATTTAGACCACCGATACTTAAAGGGAGGTTTCCAAATAATTGATTTTCTCCTAAATTCAGATAAGTGAGTTGATCCGTAAGATTACCTATTGATATTGGAAGCACTCCCGTAAGGTTGCAATTCTCAATCGCCAACCATACTAATTTGGTGCAGTTTTTCAAAGAATCAATAAACCGCATGTCATTAGCTTCTCCATGAAAATTGATATTGTGTACACCAATATCTCTTAGTTTTGAAAAATCAATTGTCAACTTCCCACTAAAATAATTGGAAGTCATTTCAAGATATCCTAATTTAGAACAATTAGAAATAGATGGTGGAAGAACTCTGGTCAGTTTGTTATTCCTAAACTGAAGCCTCTTAAGCTTTGGGAGTTGATTACCAATTTCTAAAGGAAGGCTACCAGTGAGTTGATTTTCAGCTAAGGAAAATCTAACTAGAAGTGAGAGATTGAAAATGGAATGAGGGATGATTCCATATAAGTTGCAGCCACAAGAGTGAAATCCCGTCAAACTTTTCCAATGACCCAATGTGTCTGGAATGATCCCACCAAGCGGGTTCTCGCCTACATCGAACCATTCCATAGATGTAATATTCCCCAAGAAATGTGAAATTCCGCCTGTTAAGTTATTTACGTTAATGTCAAGACCAAAAAGTTTAGAGAGTAAACTTATTGATTGGGTATGCTTCCACCTAGATTGTTTCTAGAAAGTGAAAGCACTTCGAGGTTAGAACAACGAGACAAGTTTGTTGGAATGACTCCACTGAATTTGTTTTCATCAAGATAAAGACAATATAGCCTTGATAGATGACCAAGTTCACGTGGAATGGTTCCTTGAAAGCTGTTGTTCACGAGAGAAAGCTCAAGAAGGAAGCTGAGATTTCCTATATGAGGAGATAACGAGCCTTCTAAGCCTTGTGAATCCAACCATAAAGTTGTCACTCGCTTGTGCCGATTTCCACATGAAATACCACTCCAGTCACAGAAATGAAAGGAATGGTTCCATAAGGTTAGAACTTGGTGTGGGTCTTGGGTGATCTTTGACTTGAATTACAACAACGCGAGATAATCAGTCTCCTTACCGCCATATGAACCGGAGGCAGTGGCGGAAGTAAGACATATAATCGCGAGACTATAGAATAGAAAAGAAATACAAAAGGGAGATGATAAGCAACATATTAGTTTTGGTGCATTCATTTTTAAAAATTTACTTGAAGTTATAAGAACAAGTATGGGCTTTTTATCCTTGGTTTTGTATGTGAACGACTTTTGATTGAGAATACACTAGCTAGTAAAGTTTATATGTATAATCACATTTGAATTGCAAAGAAATACGAGAGGAAAAGAAGCAAATTCATTTTTAGAAATTAACTATCATAAGATTAATACTCCCTCCGTCTCTAAATTTAAATATTCGCTCTAACTTTTTTTTATCATTTTTTTTAATTTTAATTTTAAATATTTATGCGTGTGTTATAGAAGACTCATAATATAGAAGACTTCGAATTGTAGAAAACTTGGAAGTGAGAAGACTACTAGACTTATCATGCATTATAAATTTAATTTAAAGGATAGCAATCCAATATGTCTATTAGATACGATTAAACAATATAGCAATGGAAGAAACTTACCAAAGACTCACTAGTCTACAAATAAGGACCGAAAGCAGCTAGTGATATTTTTATGATCGTTTATTTAGATTTGAACTTGTTCATATCCTATTATGTTCTTTATTAATAAGTTTAACGGATTTAAAAAACCGGTCATATATGAATGTAAAAATTTATATATAAATCTAAGTGGAATTAAATGAAATTAGAACAAAAGTATAAGTTTGGGTTTCAAATGCGGTTAGAGGTACTGATATTTATGATATTTATAGACTGACATTGATGATTGATGTTCACGAACCGTCTATGGGAGGTTAATTCCTTGAGTATTTCAAAGGTGGTGCAAATAACGTCCTTGAAAGTGTGTCAGACATTGGACTACCAAGTGTTTTTTGTTTTTTCGCGAAATTTAGTTTCGGGGGCATAATTTGCAGTTACGAAGGGTGCCTGTTGAAGTGTCGGGTGAGAAATCTTTTCGAGGACGTTCTTTGCTTGAACAAAAGGTGGGTTTAGAACACTTGATAATCGAAAATCTTTTCGAGGACGTTTTTTGCTTGAACGAAAGGTGGGTTTAGGCTGGAAATGATGGGAAATGACGATTATACCATCACGTGTCAGGCACGTGTGGGAGTTAACGGAAGAAAAGGGTGAAAAGTCAAAAATCGTTAACTAGGTGTTAAATTTGCACGAGATTTTGAAGTATAGTGACAAAATTACGCATAATTTGCTCTATGTGGTATATTTGCCAATTTTACAAAGTACGGACAAAATGTGCAGTTTACCCATGATTTGCATAGGATTAATAATATTATATAGAATTGAAGAAAACTTAGGAGTGAAAAGACTACTAGACTTATCATTAAATTCAATTCAAAGAATAAGAATCCAAGATGTCTATTAGATACGATTAAACAATAACAATGGAAGAAACTTACCAAAGACTCACTAGTCTGCCAATAAGGACCCAAAGCAACTAGCAATACTTTTATGATTATTTATTTAGATTTGAACTTGTTTATATCCTTTTATAATTTTTATTAATAAGTTATTCGAACGTAAAAACATAAACGGACATAAAAAAGTAAAAATTTATATATAAACCTAAGCGGAAATAAACGTAAATAGAACTAACGTTGTTACTTTAGATGATTCAGTAGTCTTTGAATACTTACTATATAATTTATGTTATTTTTAGAGATCTTAATGAAACGAAAATAGACGTAAAAGAACGAACTAATTGAATGTAATCGGACGAACACAACCGAATGAAATAATCGACCGTTTACGAACGCAAATGAACGAACGAAGTGTTTGTTCATGTTCCTTCAATTAAATAAACTGACAAAAATCCTTATTCGTGTTCGTTCATTTATTGGATAAACGAACATAAACTACTTTCTCGCGAACGATTAACGAACGATTCGTTAAACGTTCGATTATAGGTAACCAACGAAAGTTTTAGTATTAACAAGAGGCGTATTAGTACAGCTTGACCATTTGATAAATAACATAAGCAAATTATTGTTTGAAGTGACATCCTTTTTAGAAATTAACTCAAAATTTGATTGATAGTAACTTATCTCTATGTATAATCATATATAAAAGATTTTGAAGAAAACTTGGAGTGGGAACACTACACTAATTTTACTTTATAGGACAAGGGTCCAAGATGTCTGTTAGTAGATACCATTAAACAATATAACAAAGGAAGAAATTTACCAAAGACTCATTAAGCCGCCAATAAGCTACTGGTGAAATGAATCTCTTAAACAAATTCTTTATCATCTTGACGAAGACATTTGATTAGGAATATACTATACGTCAACAATCAACAAATATTTGTATAATCACCGATGACTTTAAGAAGACTTGGGATATGGAAGACTGCTTACACTTATATTGCATATATCGTGGACAGGTAACTCAACGTGTGCCGTTCGTAGCCGCACTTCATTGTGTACTTCTAATGTTCGTTTACGTAATTGTAAGTGAAATAGATTCTATAACATCATCAAATAACACTCAAAACTCTAAACATTTTATGAAGAAGAATTGATATATTTAAATGCAGAATATGGGAAAAAATTTCAAATTTTGTAAGAATTTATATTTTAATACATACAGTAGTTGCTTATGATCTTTTATAAACAGTATACTGTAAACACCAACCGTGACGCACACGATTTGTTATCGTGCGTGTATATCAAATGTACCATAATTCATGATCTAGTTTAACCAAACATTATGCAAATCCGCAAAAGAAAATGAGATGTTGTACTCTCAAAGACCACTAATTATCGTACCCACACAAAACTAAAGTCTGTTATTATTAACAAGAACTGAGTAAGTAAATGACTTTACACTAAGATGGTAAGATAGCTACTACTCTAGTAAACACTAAATGTCGCGCGCATCTACATATTGGTTCATTCCAGTAGTGAATATCATTATGTGTCAGCCAGCCTATTTAAGGCTGAGGTCGGGTTCATATGGCACGTCATCTGTTTCCCAATACTTATGTAGTTATGTATTCCTTATCCGTTATGGATTTGCATATCGCTTTTCTAATGGAAACTCACTTCACGAACCTTTCCTAGAGGTTTCACTTGTAAGTAATGACTGCTACAACAGTCTCCAAAGTATTTGTTAGCCTCCCATTGTTTGTAGATTATGAGTAAGGTTAAATGATCTGATTTAGAAAAGAAAAACTTCCCATGTGCATCATTGCTTTTCTGTCTGGGCTGAACGGACTTAAGAATACAGACTTCGTTTACATAACTAACTTCTTCAAAAGTTTAAAGAAATTTAGATACAATTGTTAAAACTTCGTTGAGTATATTCCAAAACTGTAGACATCCCCACTACTTTTCATCTCGCTCCCGAGATCATACTCTGCAAATTAATTTACAAACTGTAATTTGTAAGTAAATTATAAGGACCAAATGTAACCAACAGAACTGTGGCGCAGAGAAACCATTAGAAACCCAGAATTCCCCTACAGAAGAAGAAAACAATGATCAGGTCTGTATTATTTTTTCCTATGAATGTCTATAATTTTCTATAATTTTGCTCGTTTACCGATTTACTTTCTCGTTTGTCTATAACTTTGCTCTAAATTATGCTATAATGAAGCACATGGTCATCCGTCAATTTTTATTATTAATATGTGTTTATGTGTCTACTATTCCAGTGAGTACTAGGGCATGTTTAAGAAGGTCCAGAGTACGTTGTCCAGCAGTTGCTCAGTATGGGTCTGAAAGTCAGTCATGTCGTCGTCGTCGTCTTCCTGTTGCTGCGGTTATCGAGTTACTTTGCTTTGTGATTTGTGTTGTCGTATTGTAGAATATTAAAATTGCGAAATGTGGTCTTTCGAGATTTTATACATTCACATGCATGGGTCACCCAGTGAGTTGCTGGGCTAAGTCTTCTAGAGGGTGCTGTACTTTTTCAACTACTTTTTCAACTGTGTGTCGTCTTATTATTTAGATACTTTGTCATTGAGTTGCATATCCGTTCCAAGACTATTACATGAACAAATAGGATTGTATTAATATGATTTGAAGTCAAATGACTCTTAAATAGGTCTCGTCGTTTATTAGCCGTCAGGTGAACTATTTATTGATTTGTGATTTCCACTATGGCAGTCTTTTATAATAGTGTCTTCGATTTCCTTTTTGCTGTTAATTGAGTTGATGCTAAACTGGTAAATCCATTTGGTTATGTGCCTAGGGGTGGGCATAAAACTGGATCATGATCCTAACTGGATTTTATTTAAACCGGTTTTATTAAAACCGGTTTGACCCGATTATAACCGGTTAGAGGATTTTATCGTCAATCGGATTTTAAACCGGTTATTTAAACCCGATTTTAAATAGTTTTTGTTACCATGGCTATTTTTAAATCCAAACCGGTTAGGTGTGATGTAGCTTTCAATGCTATAAATGCTTGCATTGTAAAGTGCTTTTACTATGTAGCTTTTAAAATCATGATAGTAATGTGCTTTTAATCTTATAAATGCTGTAATGTAGCTTTCAAACTAATTTTTGTATAGAGTACTTAAGACCTTCAAATGTAGTGTATGTATATGTAGTAGCCAAAGAGGCATGTAGATTACTTGTATAGAGTACTTTAGACCTCAAAATGTAATGGATGTGTATGTTGAACCCGATGGCAGTTTCTTACGGAGTGTAAATTTTTACTAAAAATCTCGATTTATTTAAAATAAACCCGATGCTAAATATATGTGTTATGTAAAAAAATTATGCACTTGATAGCGATGGCTTAATGTTCTGGGTACGGGTACGCCTCTGCGAGTAGGCATGTGGCTCTTATGTACCTTCCAATTTTAATGCATGTACACTTTCGAAATAAATGAGAAGTCACTTGACAGTTGTTAGGTACATCTTTATTTCTTTTTACATTAGATGGTGAAAGTGTGACGAAAGTAGGTGGCAAAAGGAGTAAATGTAAGTAGTTACTTTTACTTTTGCAAGAATTCAAATTTTTAAGTTTTTCAAAATTTCAAGTTATACCAGTGTATATTTATTTTTATAAATAAAAGGGTTAGGTGTTGTTGTAAAATACGCAATCTTAAGAAATTCACATAAAAAATGGCATCTGTAAGAGAATCATCAAGTGGCCGTACCGTTGTTGAAATAATAATGACAAATAGAAACAAAGATATTTTGGCAAACCTCGATTTGTGTGTGATGTTGGATGGATAAAAAAGGAAGATGTAAGAAACGTGTGAAGTTTTATGGTTCAACCGGGAACTACGTTCAGAAATCACATGAACAAAAGTAGTTCCGTAGTTCCGTTGTAAGAAATGTGTGAAGTTTTATGGTTCAACCGGGAACTACGTTGAGAAATCACATGAACAAAAGTAGTTCCGTTGTGAAAACGACGGTGGGTTTTAGTTAGACAACCATGAAAATGATGGGTCGTTTTGGCAATACGAGAGGGAGCGGGTTCGAGATAGGATGGTGAAATGGGAGGGTTATATCACCTCGAATCCCCAAAGAACAAAGCTCACTCCAACTTCGACTTCGTGGAATTTTGCATTTATCTCAAA